>JAWQUT010000037.1:1350040-1375692 GCA_033807755.1 Ellobium chinense | reverse complement strand
CTCTCTCTCTCTCTCTCTCTCTCTCTCTCTCTCTTGTAATATGCTTATGAAGAAAAGTATTTATAATAGAAAAAACATTACTTTAATAAGCTCTCACTTTAAACTAAACAATTCTTCAACTTTTGATATAAAAGAGTTATATAGAGTCTGTGATATTTAAATAGCTTCTGTTTGGAGTTATTTCACTATTTTATGTCATTAGGAAAAATATCATTTTCACATTCGAGTACACACGCAATTTACTCCACGTTCAGGGATGTTGGATGGCCGTGTCGATAGATACATCACAAGGCACTTCCGGATATTGCTGGGCGAAATTGAGCCACCCAGTTTGTGGATTTATGTTAGCATTGAAATAGATTCGAATCCACACTATAAGAGTTTGTTGGTTTATTGGAAAAGTGATCTAGGACGAGGAAGATTATGAAATCAGAATGCACCCAATATGGACTACATAATGCTTGAAATGAAATGACTTTGTAACTTTTGTTCATAGCTCAGAAGCTGTTCTATCATCTGAATGTGAATCCGACTACTTTCTTGCGAATCTGGAGGTAAGAGAATAAAAAAAATTAATTCTGAGATCGAACCTACCCACTACCACTTCAGTGACTCACAGTGATGTTGGTAAACAGTATTTCCTAATAATATTGAAAGGAGAATATTTACAACCTCACACACAATCAGTCTCTAGTGCTCGATCTCATAACTTGGAGAGGAACTGCATACAAGAAGACGCTTTGAATTTCATTTCCAAGATCAAGACTAGACGTCTATTTATCAGATTGCCATCAACAAACTGCGAAATCTCGGGGGAAAGCAAATCAACAACCAAAATCCAAATCGTACAACGGTACTGTCATCACACCCTGCGGACTGCTGTCAAATGATAGACCCTAGCCAGTTAGTTTGTGGTTTCAGGCCGTATGCCATAATTTAATTAGACTCTATGGCTTCTTGTATTATGTTCATTCTTTGTTTGAGACAAATGATTATGGGCAGTGGAACATTTCATATTGAGGACTTATTATTGGCTGTCAGTGTCATCTCACTTCTCAGCATGTAATAACAGATATAATTTTAATTAATAGTTCAATTAATGAGGAAAGCATGTATTTTACAACTTATCATAGCAATCAAATTTTAAAGCATCTGCTTACCTTTAATACTTTACACATATCAACTCAATGCAGCAAATCAGATCATGTCTGTGAGTCTGTCTGTGGATCTTTCTGGAAAGCTAAAAATTGTTTTTCACATGACATGGTGAAACAAGCCAGCAGATGCCTGTTTTTTTGTTGTTGTTGTTGTTTTAAGTTTGAACTCTGTTTTCCAATCATAACACTTGTTAACCCATAACTATAAATATTACTTAGCCGTTCTCACAAGAGTTTATTTGTGCTGGCTGGCTGACTTGCATAGTTGGAAAGTAAATCACATCCTGGTTTACAAAGTTTGTCCCAACAAAAATTTGATGTTACAATGTAAGATGTTAATAATTTATGAAGGTTGTTGGGTGGCTAATCTACATTGAACTATAATTTGTTTCAGTATTATAACAAACTTTAATTACCCTTTTTATACTGTATTTGACAGATATTATCAGATTTTGCAGGATGACTTCTTTGTTAAATCTGTTCATATGCAGAGTGTATGCAAAGTAGGAGTTAAGGATAATAAAATTCTTCCTGGACAGCTTCACAAGGTACTAATTGTTTACAGTTTATACTTACAGGTCCTGTACATCAATGATTGATTATAGTCTTGTGCAACCCAGCTAATAGTTTCAATAAGTTTCATCCTGTTATGGCTAACGGGTGAGGTATCTCCACCATGGTTGTTGTGATGACTGTGGGGAGAAATTCATCAATGGCCAACGATTCGGAATATCAAGATCTGCTTGGCCCAACTGACTCAACTGAATCCCCTGCGAAAGCCACGCCTTCAGATATTCCATTTGGAGATCTGACAATACCAGCATGCCAGTGGATTTTATATAAAGATATCAATGATACAGGGTATGTAGTTATTTACAGTAGAACCTCGAAAAAAAAAGTCTACTTAATGGAAAAAGTTATACTTCTTATTCTTATTCACAGATGTCCTTACAGTTGAGATATGACTGAGTTATAAAATGATGTAATAATGATGAAGCTGATGAAACTCTTAATAATGAGTAATATTTAATATTAGCACCCTAATATCAAGGTTCTACTATAACGAATGTCACTTTTGTAACTAACACGGTTCAGGGGGGTAACATGCTTATAGTCAAAACATAAGACAATTGTTCGATCTATCCGCAATGAGAGACAGAACTTAAGATTGTTTACATAGTATTATTATAAATTTACATCTTTTGTTCTTTATATAATATACTGTGGGTGTTCTCTAAAGAAGCCAGGAATTTGGAGACAAAAAAATAGGGCAGATTGCACTGCATTCAATGGACATGCTGTTCGTTTTGAAATTTTTTTTACTAGTTACTATTACTATTAGCCTTTAATCATCAATATTTTTTTCTCTGATTTGTGGTGAAAGTGGCCTTTCCAATTTTTTTCTTTGATTTCATCTGACTGCAAAGTCTTGCAATGGTCAGATGAATTTAATTGGTTTCTTGTCACAGCAGTTTTGTCCTTGACTTAGATGACCCATTTCAACGACATTGTACACTGCAAAGGAAGGGCCAGAAGATAACACAAATTCCAGTTATTATATGGAATTGGATTTCTCAGACATATATTTTGCTCAAAAAAAAAAAATATGTTTCATAGCCTCATCAAGTCCTAAGGTACACTGGGTTTGTTTGCAGTGACCACTCACCTGATATTCAATTACTATTAAACATTTTATCATTGTTGGCTTTTAATTTAAACAAATTAATCACAAACTTTTGCTATTTAAGCTGAATTTATTGGTGAGGCCCCTACCTGTTGGCAGAAAAAAAACATCTGTTCTATTGATATTGTACCTTTTGTATGCCAGGAGCTGCCTCCTTTTTCTTTATAAAACCTTTTTTTGTAATTTTCTCCTTCCAGGGTTCGAATTTGGGATATTATTATATTGATCCCTAACTGTTTGTTTTTGCTGTACCTGTCCTTCCTCCTGCATGGAGCAATAGGCAAATTACGTCAATCCAGCAGTCCCATCTTTACAGCTTTTTATGGCCTGGTAAGTTACATTTCTTTTTTTTTTTTCCACTGTGGATTCATAGTACTTATGTAGTGTTCAGAGTTCTCTCCAGACCACATGAATATGTGATTCATTCCTTAGATTTCAAAATTCCTGTAAAAATATCTTGAATGTATGTGGCTCTCCCTGTCTTTTCTGCACTTTAAAGTTAAAACTAAAATCTCTTGAAAAATTTACAATACCTCCCCAACTTTTTAACAAGAGGAAATGAATCCCCCAACTCATATGACCCAGAGAAAGCACTGGTGTGTGGCAGTTTCCATTTTCATATTAATATCATATCATAATTTGTTGGCAGAGGTAAACTATCAGCTGTCATTTACAGATCCTGCTTTTTCCAGTGATATTCATTTGATTTAGATACACTGACTGGCACATCTTATGTCAGTATCTGAGACACATAGCTTTGTTGATCAGACTAGTGTAGTCCTTGAATCTGGAGAGCTTTCGTGACAGGTGTTTTGAAGTGCAAAAGTATTCTAACTGCTGTGTAGAATTCTTAGCCGATTACCTTTTAGAAATATTTGTTCCATATGTGCTAAATGGTCTTCACTTAAAAGCTCTCACAAATATGAATGTTCTTTTATTCTGTCTTCTTTGTTCCTTAATGTTATTTCCGCTTGTGGAAGAAATCCTTGCACGCTTCAATTCTTCACAGGTGTTTGCAGTGTCTGTTATCAGTGTTTTACGATGCATTGTATCAATGACAGTAAATGCCACGGTGCCGGCTGGGGATATCACAGACAAGGTTTGATGCTTTCATTTTTGTAATTCTTTTCACTGAGTCCCTTATTTCTTTCATGCATTCTGCCAGTGAAATTCCTCTTGATATGTTTGGTAAGGGCATAGTGCTGTCCTGGTGGTCAATTACTCATTCAGTCATCTTTATGTGACTGAACAAAAATTATTGTATACTAAGACTAATACAGCTTTCTTAGACTATGGAGCAGTATTACTTAATGTTTGCAGCATTTTGCTCAGGATCTGAAGATCACTGTTTCAGTTTTTGCCATGGTCAGAATACAAGTGCCTTGGGAAAGCATTTCATGCAGATGTCTCTCTGTCCATCCGTCTGTAAAGTGTGGTACCTGGTTAAAAACAGTGAAAATGTAGTGTTAGTTATCATGGCCCGTAAATGACAGCAATAGTGTATGCGCATCAAAGAATTTAAAATGTCCTAAAGAGATTTGATCTGCGAGAATGATAATGAAAAGTGCCTGGTTATAAGACTTATAAATCTTATTGTTGTTAAAAATCAATCTCAGTCTTCAAGATTCGGTTGTTTAGTGATTTCACTGACACACATCTTCAAACATTTTCATTCGATATTTTCAGGTCTTGTGGCTGGTTCTCAGATTTTTCCTGCTTGCAACAGAATTGTCTGTTGTCATATTTGGCCTGGCATTTGGTATGTCACTAACTCACATACTGTATTATGTATGTCCTGTGATGCTTGCACATGCAAAGCAATATGGAATTTCATCATGGTTGACCTTCTGTGACTTATTTATTTTGTACAGAAAAGGAACAAAAAACTTTATTCATTCACAGAACAAGAGAGTACGAACAAATGATTACTGGAAACTTTATAAAATAATAGACGCCAAATTTTGAAGATCATAATATGTGAAAGGGTAGATGTCTTAAATGTTCAGAGGTACATTTCCTTTTCAATTTGCTAAGATATTCTAGGCCTAATTTCTCTTTCCTTATCCCTCTTTTGTCTATTAGGTCACTTAGATAGCCGCACCAGCATTCAGCGAGTTTTGATAGTTACTTTCTTCATTGCCTTGATCTACTCAGTCATTCAGGTATGAGAACTTCTGAACCAGAACACAATATTACTTTCATCTTCTTTGTTTTCATTCATATGTATGAGACTGTTAGAGTTGTGATTCTAGCAAATTCACAAAATCCTCTTAAAATTTTATTAGAGTGAAAGTTTTCTGTACTTTTTTTAAGTGTTGAAAAGGATCTTGGTGAGTGTATGAATGAATGAAGTATTGAGATAAATGCTTTAGTCCCTGATATGCATAAATGCATTAGACCCTGATATGCAATACTTAATACAGATGTGTTTTGTATCTGTACAGTGAAAATATCTAGGACCATGTCTGTGTGAACATATATGTTAAAGACAGTGAAAATGTACTGTAAAAGTGTAGGAAAAGTAAGATTGCGCTTTGAACGCTTTGGACATTGTTAACAATGTAAAAGGCATCAAAACTCTGCAGTGTAAGAGACTTTCACCTCGTAAATGTGAGAGACTTTCATGTTGTTATTGAGGTGTGAGTACAGAAAGCTCACAAATCTTACTCTGCTTTTTGACAGGGCACTTTGGAACTTGAGTACGACCACCCAGCTTTCTCCCCATCAAGTGGTGGGAATGTAGGAACCAACTCCACAACAAGCTTTGATCTGTTTGCACATGGAGGCATGATCTTCTTGTTCACAACCTCCATTTTCTTTGCTGTGGTAAGAACTGGCTTGTAGTTTGAGTTAAAATGACAAATGTTGTAAGAAAGGCTAAAATATCCGCTATTAAAATTATAGATATTTATTATTAATTCTTGATCTTGTTCAAATATAGTAGACATCATGCGTTATGAAATGTGATTCTCATGCTTTCCGGATATTATCACATTTAACAAAGTTGTTTCCACATTTTATTTCAGGTGTACACTTTAATTGTACTGCTCCCATTCACCAGACTTCGGGATCGTTTCTTGGTTCCAAGTAAGTCAGAAGCCATATGAAGCACATATTAATTGATGCTGTGAAATACTCTCATTAGACTTAATTCTGCCCTGTCTATCCATTTCATAGTGAGAAAACAGTTACTAAGGCAGCTGTACCAATGTTACTTGAGTCTTCACTCAAATGAATCAAGGCTGTTCAGTGCATTGCATGACTTATAAACACACATCAACTTTGAGCTATGTAACTGACAGCCTGTATAACTGAAACCTTGTTTTGAAGGAATTACTTATAGACATTAAGTGCTTGAAATGTAAGAGTATTGTGTGACTCTCAGTCTCAGTGAATGGAAAAAACTACTTTTTCTTTACTGTTTGTGATTTAGTGTTTGTGCTCCGATTTGGTCTTAGTACTCTTAGGAGAAGACAATTTTCATGTGCGCTGTGGTTCCTACCAAAAATCCATTGTATAAGAATGTGATTTAAATCTGCTTATGCAACCAACTTGAATCTTTTAGCTATAATCTAGCATGCCTAAGATGCATGTCTGAAAAACAGAATCGGTGTTAGAAACTGATCTTAAGCTGATTAACAATTACAGTATATGTCAGATTATGTCTTCGAAGAAGTTCTCATACACAAAATTGGGAAGCAGTGGATAGACAAAAAGATAGAGGAGGAGGAGATTTAGGACAGTAGTGCAATAGGGAGAATGAAGAGAGAAAACATAACTGTTTCCACATCAGAGACTGACCCACTGCTGCAGTCTGTGGTTACTGTTTTTCATCTGCGGGTTGTTCTTGTAAAAACAAGATATTAGGAATGCCTGAAGTCTGAAGAACTTTCAAAATGAAAAGAGAAAAAAGATAGGAAAATGCAGTTGCATTTTATGTCAGAAAGAAATTTGATGTCAGTGAGACAGTAGTAGATCTGGTAATAAAAAAAATTTCACAGAATTGAGTAAATCTGAGGGAATTATTGCATGGACTGATACAATTCATGTGAGAACAAGGCATATCTAAAGAGCAGCTTTCTCAGTCTCCTGATAAAGGGCCTTTCCTATTAGGTGACAATCGTTGTATATGATATGTTAAATTTGATGAGAGAGAAGATAAAATAAGGTTTGCAAGACAGGTTTCTTCATCGCATTCTTATTTTTTCTCGTCATTAGCTAAACGTCTCTTCTATTACTACTGTGGATCGTTGGCCATTCTCAATCTGGCCCAAGCTATCGCAAGCTTACTTCTCTATCTCAACTTCCTGGACAGTTTGTGGTAAGTATTTGTGCAACCATGGCTTGATATCCATGTGTTTCCATCAGACTTGCCTATTAGTATTATGGCTGCAGAAATAGACTGAATCCGGATGGCTACATGGAAATAGTCGACTGTCTCAGCAATGGTATTTTTCTATTGATAGCTTACTCAAGGGAGTACACCAACTGTCTGTGGCTACTATAGACTTGACCATGAGATTGTGTAGTGATTTTTACATGACATTTATTGACACGATAGATGTGTTCACAGGTAGATGGATGTGAGCCTACATTTGGTTGTGATTTTTAGTACGTTAATTTTGAGCACGTTGTTCATAATTACAAAAAATTCACATTCCTGTTTGAACTAGTCATCTGACCAGTAGAGTCGGTACAGTATGTCTAGTTGTAATGTTTCCTTTGTCTTGTTGAAGAATGTGTTTTTAATGCAGTTGATGCGTAACACAGTCTGGCAAACTCAGTCTAAAGATTTACATCATGTTTTACAGTCTTCATTAATGTCATGCAATTTGGACACGGCTATGCAGTTATATAAACATTGTAATATTTTTAGAAAGAGATCCTTTATTGTTGTTGTTGTTGTTGTTGTTGTTTTTTTCCACAGGATAGAGAAAGATTTAGAGGGGACTTCCAGAGTTTTAAAAGTGATTTAGCTCCCATAGGAAGTCACTTCAGTGGGATGGTCAGAGGACCAGTAATCTATGACCATCAGCAGGAGATAGTATAGAGCATTCTTTATCATTAACTCTTTAACCCCGAGCGGACGGTGGCACCGTCCAGTGAAAGGTCACATATCCCCGAGCGGACGCTGCCACCGTCCGATGCCTATTGATAAACTGAAAAATTACATCTGAACGTGAAATAAAATTCCGGGGTTAAATGTTATTATTAATCCTTGTGGCAAGGCAGAGATATAGGTAGGCTGTAATTAACCACTGTGGCTGTCTAAAGGGTGCGTAGATCCATCAATATATGCTGGACTAGTAAATGCAGCAAGTATATGGGTACACCAGCATCACAGTGATTGGCTAGCAACATAAATGAAGTGGTCACTGTATTCCATGATGGAATAACATTATGAGAGTTTAGACTTTCACTACACTTTCAGTATCCAGAGTTTCAGACTTTATAACAAATTTATTTCTCTTTCAGTGTTATTGATGTCACAACTTACCTGTATTTCTCCTTCTACAATCCTTTGGTGTATGGAGTTTTTCTGGGCAATTTCTTCAAGTGAGTATCAGAAATGTACACTTTTTAAATTAAAAAAATTGTAAGACTTTCTTCCCAAAAGCAGATTTGATAACAGGTGAAGATAAAAACTGAAAATTGAAGGGAGACTTTATTTCAGGATGTCAGATTTAAGTTTTCTTTCTTTGTTTTTGGTGTCCTGTATTTGCTTTCCATGAATTAAAGTGTCACGGGTAAATTTCGGTTGCCTCAGAAGTTGGTCTCTTTCTGTATGCATTATCATTGCTCTTTGCTTAAAGTTAGATATCCAACATACTGCCCAAAGTCCCTAGCATATCTTATGTGGAATCAGAATCATTATGTCTGTCACAACTTAGTAGTGGATCAGAACTACAGTCGAGTCCATGTATGTCGAAACCAGATACCTCCAATTATTTATTAGTCGAAATAAAAAGAAATAATAGTTTTTTTTCCTTCTTTGCATCTATTAATTATCCTTGCATAAGACGAAGTAATTAATGCCCATTTCTGATTAGTCCAAGTGCTCAGCGCTGCCACAGAGGCAAAATCACCTCCTGGCGTCTTCCCCGCGTGGTACTAAACAACGCCGAAAAACAAACAAGACGGTGCCGCGGATAGAGAGAGGCAATAAAACTGGACACTGCGAGTGCCATTAACTGCAGCACAATAAGTAGGGCGTGTGTATTACACCACCGCTGATAAGACAGTAGGGGGGAAGAGAATGCGGGGAGGGCTCGGCGGTGCTGAAAAATCGATCGATAATTAAGCACTGGCCCATTGCACTGTGACGGTAAATAAACAAGAGGCTGCCCTCGTGACCTCCCCAGTGTGTTCGCTCGCTCACGTACAGTTGACTCATCTTTATCATTTTCAACTTGAATTAAATTGAATTTGTCCTCTAAATAATGGCTTCCTCTAATCCTGTAAAGAGAAACCTCAAGACTCTTTCCATTGAGTCGAATATTAACACGCTCCAGGAAATCGACAGACGTGCGATGTCGAAGAACGTCATAGCTGAGAAATATGGCGTTCCCGTTAGCACGCTTTCTACAATCTTGACAAACCGGGAACAAGTGGAAAAAGCGGCGGCCTCTTCATCTATTAAGCTACTACTCAGAGCGATTTCTTAGAAGAAAAAAAAATCCCATTTAAAATGCTATCTTTAGTTACATCCCCTGTTGAATTACCCTCGTGACCTCCCAAGGGTGCTGGCTCGCTCGTATACGGTTGACCCGCCTTGGAAATCGTTAGTCGAATCCTGATTTCTCCAACTCATTGGGGTGGTCCCAGCGAATTGGAGTTAAGCGGACTCGACTGTATATCATAAAGTCCTTGTTCATTTAAGCAACAGTCTACAGAACCAATGGCACAGTTCTTTATCTTGGAAGTAAATTGAGCCAACAGTTTTGCTATAGTTAACACTGCTGAATATGGTTTAGGATGACAGATGTTGCGTGCTCTTTTTGAACAGAACGAAAGCTTAATCTGCCAACCATGGAATATGCTGTAGACTTACTACAATCACTAACTTGTGATATTATGGTCCTTATGGGCATATTTCATCACTCAGATGACGTGGGGGGAGGGGGGGGAGATGAAGTGCTATCTGACTCTCTGTGCTAATCCATGGATATGACGCTGGCTTTAGATGCAGACTGTAGCTCACTTACGTCATCATAAAAGACAAAGTGACAGTTTACATGGGAGGCAAGTATTACATTCATAGTAAAGCATAAAGGCAGATTGAGCAGAAGCCTCTTTGCCATACCCTGAACAATTTACATACAGAATTACAATTATATAACAATCATGTCGTTGTTTTCCTAGAACATCACAGCCGGGAGGTTTACAGTTCTCTTACAAGCACCATGAAGATGTGCTGGATGATGAGCAAGTCAGTCTCCCATACAGTAATGGTGCCACAAAGCAGGATGAACACTCTCCAATATACTCATATGACAGTACTCACTTTGATGTGCAGTTTAGCCGCAGCAACAGCAGGACAACTGATACTAGCAGGCCAAGCGCATCTATCAACAGTGACTTGTATGATTTTGGTGCGGCAGGCACATAATGTGCATGTGTTGGCATCAGAAACACTCAAGACCACAAATGGATTGTATGGAATGTTGGAAGTTTGACCAAATACATCAGTTTTGTCTTATTTACACAAATTTGTTTTCAAGGTTTTGAGATACTAGTCTTATGTGATGAATATAGAATTTTTTTTTTTTCAATCATTCACCTATGCTTTGAGACATGACAGATGCACAACAATATTGTCATGGCCTGTGTCAAGGTCTGGAAGTAAAATAGGTTTGTTTTGAGCCCTCATTTGTGTGCAAAACATGCAGCACAGATTTCATGGTAAGGGTGTCAGTATAGACAAGCATTATGTTGTGAAGAAAAAGTTTAATGACTTAAGCCCCATTTGTTTTAGAGTTTTGAACTTCATTCTACTGGTTAAGGAAGAAAATCAATCCAACTGTTTTCACATTTGTGCCACTTAAAAATAAAACTGTGATGTTTACAAATTGTCGTTCCCATTGAAATGTACTTTATCTTGCTGTATGAAGACTTCTTTATAAAACTTTGACAGTTCAGCACCTTGCAATGGAAATGGTGATGTGTGCTTAAAAAGGTGTGGATTCCAGCTTTCTTGTTCCTGTGCGAAGTTTAGTTTTTTTGTTGTTTATTTTTTTGGGGAGGACTAACCCAGACAGATCAGTTAGTGGAATCCAGCATTCTGTGTTTTTCTTCATTCTCATCTTGAAATGTGCACGCACCAAATACTTTTGTGACAGGTAGATCCTATGGGATATTATCATATTCTCACTGTTTTTATGAGTTCATTTTTCTAAAACTTGAGCATCATTTTGGCACAGTGTAATTTTCATATGTAGTTTTAAATATATATTTTCCTGGCATTATTCTTGAATGAAAATCAACCATTTTTTTAATTGAAACAAAATCCCCTTAATGAATATGCCAACTTGAAATATTAATCTCTTCCAAAAATAATTGTCAAGGGTGTTTTTGTTTTGTTTTTCTTGTTTTTTTGAAGCACCCTGTATAATTACTGAGTTTTTTTGTCTTATAACTAACCACAACCATTTAGCCTAAAAAGTTATTTGTCTTGGAGAAGGAAATGGGATTGCTTTGAAATTTAGCAGGTACCATCAACGTATGAATTAGAGTCAATGATGAAAGATATATGTGCTGCTTACTAGAGAGTGAATACCCTTGCAGTATCTAACTGGGGTATCCATGAGGGCACAAGTTTGCTTGATGTTGAATAATTTTCTGGTGTCTGTTTATTGTGTTTCTTTTTTTTTTTCTTAAATTACAATACAATTGAAAGATAGTTTTGATTTGTACTTTAAGATCAGTGCTTGGTTTCAAACACTTTGCACCTGACAACGCCATTTTCCATTCATTAATATTTATGGCACCTATTTATGAAGTTTGCTCACTCTTTTTGAATAACGAAAGTCTTTGTAGTTTTACTGCTGTATCCAAAGTGGCCGAGAAACTGTTATAGTTAAGGGCTATTTGGCCTCCCGTGGCCAAGACTACAGCTTTTCCCTGCATGTAGATGAAGTGCTTCTGTAGTCAGCAGGCAGCACCCCCCGACACTCCCAGAACTCCCCAGATTCCTGCCAAAGTTTAGCAGGTCTGGCCGCCGGGGCATTCTTAATTAATGACATGTTCTTTTTCAGGTGTGGTGAAAATGTAGCAACTCTCACTTTCAAAATTTTGCAGCTTCTTTTTTCATGATTGTGGCAATATCTGTGACATTCTCTTTCTGCCTTTCAAGGCAATTATCACTATTTTGGATTTACTCAGAATGCTGGACAGCTTATATTGCACATAGATTCTGATAACCATTTTCATTACGGTTTGTTATATATTTCTGTCCAGAGTGGAAAAGGGTAAATTGCTTTGACAGAGCTGAGAACAGAAGGAAACTTGATCCATTCTCAGTCAGGTAACTGCGAAGATGACTCAGATATTAGTAGTTTATTTTTGTTTATCATGCATTTAGTAACGTATCACAGATATTAGTAGTGTGCAGTTAGGAATTCCATCCTTACAAAGGAACTTTATAAACACAACTACTGCTTAACACATTCCCATTCGACAGCCCCATCTGTCTTGTTTATTGATAAAAGCACTTTCAGTAACACAAAACTTCTGTAGCTTGGTCTAAAGGATGAATGTGTGAAACAGAGTTCCACTGTAATTTGTATTAAATAATAAGGAGCAACTGGACTATCTCTCCACCGTATCGGTGGGTGCCCGATCTGGAGACATTTTTCGCACAAGAAAAAGACTTTTTTGCTTTATGATATACATAGTTAGAGGTTGCGGTTGTTCATTTTAAGGAATGCCTTTTGCTGATGTGGCTTTGCTCAGATTTAAAACAATGAAGGAGAAGCCAAGAAGATGCCAAACCGTAAGCCGGGGGGTTGGTATATGTATGCAGAGACATATTGCAAAAAGTGAATCATAAGACATGAAACTTGATGTTTTGAAAACACTTGCATAATCATGCTGGCAAATATCCCGTCACTCAGGAGGTTACAAAGGCAGAATCTGAGCTGGAGTGGGACCTTAGCCAAAGATCTAGGGAGGAGAGGGGCATAAGTACAGAAATTAAAAATTCATGAAACTTATAATTCTTGATCAAAGAGCATGCCACCCGTGAGAATGGCCATCTGTTATAATGAGGGACTTTTCACAATATGGTGTATTCATGCAGGTGAAATCTAAAAGGAATGATTGCAGGTAGACTCATTCTATCAGTGAAATTGAGCAGTCCTATGGGAAAAGATGGGACAAATATTCATCGCAGCCAGTGAGATCGACAATCGCAATCTCAGGTGTTGCAACTGGAATGTTGATAGAAATATCTAAAGAGAAAAAAAATTCGGGGTTAACAGATAGAGTGAAATCTTAACCAGAACAGGATGTTCAGCATCAGGATCATAGTCAGAGAGTATTGTATCAGATTATATTCACACACATGAAATCCCACGACCTTGATGTTGTGGACTTCCTTCCTGGCATTTCAGTTATGAGATCCTTGTGCATTGCAGATTCTGTGATTATCAACTTTATGTAATTTTCCTGTCCAGTGTATGTATAAAGTTTATTCTAAAATGTATTTGTATTAGTCCCATAATTTCAGCATTTTGCATTTTGATCCTGATCAAGTTTTCTTGTAAATATTTTCTTGTTGATATCTTTATCTGTACATTATTGTTTCATAACTGCTCTAACAAACATGTGATGAGTTACTCAATTTTTTTCTATGGTATGGTGCCATCTGTTTTACTGTTTCTGCATATCTATTCTATAATACAATTTCATATTTTTCATTGTCTAAATTGAGTTTTTGTCAGTGTCTTTAAGTTGCGAATTTTTCACGTGGTTGTCATTGATATTTAATGTCATTCTGTTATATCTGTGCTGAGCTTCTTTACTTTGCCACAGATCAGTCCAAATAAGTGATAGCAGGATGGATGGTTACATCTTCTGAGAGTGCACAAATGTCAAGAATTCTCAATTTAGAGCCAGTAATGACAACTCAATTAAAATAAGTGGAACTGTCTCTCCAGCGCACTGTACCATTGTAAATACCATCTCATGATTGTATAAGGTACACACTAATGTCAAGTTTTTTTGGCATTATTATATAAGTACTTTTTTTTCATGAGTTATGAATTTCACGAGCTGAGCTTGATTCACAAAAATTACTTCCTACTGAAAATACTCCATTCAAGCAAGTCATATTGGTAGTGAAAGGTGCCCAACTGACCAGAGTGTAAGTATTATGCAACCGTTAACAGTATGGTGTTTTTTTGGTTTTTACCACCTTGCAGGCCTGGCCCTTTAGTGCATGATGAGGAAGAGGAAGTTGTGCTGTGTCTTTCCAGATTACCTTAGACTTCTGTCCTCATACACATGTGAGAAAACCTTTATGTAGGGCTCTTGAAATTGTTTGTGAATGGCGAGGAGAGCCATTTCCAACTTTCCACAAAATTAGATCCTCATGAAAAATAAAGATTATACATTGTGCTGTCTTGTCTATCTTCATCTTTTCATTTTACCACTGATACTCTTCTCATTTCCTTATGCATCTTTTATCTGTGACAATAGTCATTGCATAAGTGCATTTTCTTTTCCATTTCTCATTCTGTTTTGTCTGTTGGTGTACTGTTGCTCACATTTTCACTGATATTAGTCTTATATGATCTCTATCCATGTCTTATCCTTCCTCAATACATGTGGATATTATCCTTGCTCTGCTTCATTCTGTTAATAAGAGGGGTGAAGTCACTTAAATTACGAGCATAACAAAAGATGTGAAAATCACATTATTTCTTTGTGATTTCAAAATGATTTTTAAAAATTAAGAGTTCTTTTGGCAGTTATAACCCAGGAAGTGACATTTTTTTTTTCCTCAAACTTGCACACTGCTTTGTTGTATATCTGAAATGTACAGTCTCCTCAATACTGTTTTGAAAATAATATTTAAAAAATGTGCAAAAGACAAAGACATGTGAAAAACAAAACTTTTCTTTTAATATATTTTAACATCTTTAAAAAAGGCAAAAGTATAATGAGCATATGAAGGGTGTAAAACAGCACTGACCACGTTTTACATGTTATAGGTTAGTGAAAACACAGAATAATTATTAGCCATCCACAATAACAAATCAGACACCTACATTTGTTCAATAATGCGATACATTCAGTCATTTGATTTTTTATCACAAATCCATAAGGCTCACATCAACAGGCAGGCCACTGTTGCTATAAGTGCATACTGCATGAGCTTTATATTGACAGTCAGATGTTTTTGATGGAATGTGGTTTTTTTTTTTTGGTTAGTTCAAACTGATAAATTGCTTTCAAATTTTGATATAAACAAAAATGTCTTAATATCGCATCTATTCTTTTCAAATTTACACATTGTTGGCCAAGAATGGTTTTAACTGTCTCACCATAGGTCTTCCTTGGTGCAAGGTCTTCCTTGGTGCAAGCCATTTGAGCAAACTTAAACTAGAGCTATAAGAATAGTATTGCAACTTAAACCAATTATAACTGTTAAAAAAAGTGCTGAACATGATTTTGGAGAGAAACCTTCATATTCAGCATGAATCTACATTTATTCATGAGCCGACTTCAAAGAAAGTACATGTACAAACAAAGGCAAGGTAAAATTCAAAACAATACTGGTTTGGAAAGACAGAGTAAAGCATTCACAGTCAAAACGAAGGCATGGAGGGTACAGATGTGTGGTTTTGGAAATACACACATAAGTATGTACAGGATATAAGGCAATAAATAAATAAACATGCTCAAACACTAACAAAATGTAAAATGGAATGAGACGATTTAAATTTCCCCGAGAATGAGACAGCATCAAACTTATTGAGTTACACATACCTTCACCAAAACACATTTACAATGTTTAAACCATGCAGACAGGACCATTTGAATATAGAATTATTCTTTTCATTTTCACATACAAGAGAAAGCATCAGATTCTGTATAATGCATTTCTGTCGAAAGCTGTAATGACAGTGTTGCCTAACTTAATTTTGGAAAAAAATTGTGAGTTTGGAATTGAAGTCAACTGCTGATTAAGCTTTCCTTGTGTGTGTGTTTGTGTGTGGTGGGGGGGCTGCAAAAAAAAAAAAGAAATTCAGGCAGTTTATCTTTTACATCACTTTCATTATGTAACATATATCAAACCTAAATGTAAACCTAAATCTTACTTCAATTAATTTCTTTGACAAATCTAGTTAGTACAGCACAGTTAGAGATTCCTGGTTGCACAAAGAAAAATCGTTGGCAGAATTAATACAAATCTAACAATGAAGATCTTAAACATTTTCTTCTGTCAAAAGATAGCTCAAGCCTTGACTTCTTTCTTTTTCTAACTGATTTTATCCTTTAACTTGTTGCTTAAAGAAGAGATGCAGGAAATAACAGTGATTTAGTAAGTCACAAGAATCAATAAATCATGAGAACCCCACAAAAGACTGATTGTAACTGTACATCACTTTTTTGCAGAATAAACGAAATGATGCTGATCTATGAAATGAAGAGCGGAATCCCAGTGATGAATGATGTGTAATGTTACTCATGACAAATGTTATTTTTTTCAGTTTTTGAGGCAACGTGCTATAAAAGGATGCATATGATAGTAACTTTAATGACAATGATAATACATGCATAGTCACACACTTACTGAACTGGTAATACACTGATAATACAGTATTTTGGCAAAAGTAGTAGAGGCACTGTGAGACACCTTCATAAAAATGTGAAACTAATAAGCTCATGAAACACCTCCCCTCCCCCTCTCAAATAATCTGTCATTTATACATTTCATGCACAGTTCCAACTTGCGGAAGTTATGAAAATTCAAATGTTTTTTTCTTATTCTCTTTATTATCAGTTATTTCTTATAACCATTCAGCAATTATTGTAGTGCCATTCATTTATTATGTTTCCTTGCTTTTGTAAAAACCTTATTGAAATAATGATACCACTTTTCATGAAGACACTGTTTGGCAGGTTGAATTAAGATTTGAACTTCCATTTCATTCCTTTCATGTTAAATTTCTTGTTCGCCATTCCAGAATAAAAAGTTCTTAACTCTCTGGTATTTGTTTCGAAAATTTTGTTGAAAGGTCTTGTTTTTCCATGCCATTGCATAAAACATCTTTTCTAGAAGAAACTAACAGGTCCTCTGAACTTACATGTCAATGCAGCAGATGACATAGCGACCATCATACTTGAATGTCTCTATGTCAAAAAATCTAGTGCTGGCCAGCACAAGAGGGAATCAGACATTGCAAGATATCATACATTCAAGACTTTTAGCAATGTTGTAAGTAACACCTTAGGATCGCTTGTTGAATGTAGCTGGTGTCATTCCAAACCAAAAGCATCATGACTCTGTGGACACTTCACCAATGCCAACTACAACCTCACATTCTTATTCCACCCTTTTGACACTTCGGCATGATTTCTACTGTGTTCAATTCATAAAATTTTTTCTTCCCAGAGTTATGGTGTAAATATGTAGCCTTCTCAAGGATTTTATGAGATTACTAGTTTCAAGCTTTCTGTACATCAAGGCAAACCAGCAGAAATCACTAGGACTATATATTATGCACACTTAAATAATGTTTATTTCACCACCATCTGCAGAGGTGAACGGATTTCAGGGATAACTGCAACCATTATCATAACATGACCACAGCCACTCTGGAGTTTTGTATGAAAAGACGTATATCCACATCAAAATAGAAAGATATACGGTCTTTTAAGATAAAACTCCAGCACTTGTCCCTATGTCCCAAGCAAGATAAAACGTAATGAAAATCACCTTATAAAGTCACCATTTGCAAATTGTAGGCTGTTGTAGGGGTTCATGGGGCTGATTCTAAAGTTGTTTTGAGTTTTTTATCTAGTTTGAATTTTAAAAAATTATCTTTTTAACAAGCCATACAACAAATCAAAGTCTGTTGCGAAAGTACATTAACTTGAGAGCCTGAAGAAAAAGGTTTCTTCACAGCTCAAACACAAAGAGTCGCTCTGTTAAAGTGACCATTTGCCTACAGCATTCGCTCTCACAGGAAAGAATGATGGTTGCCATTAACAGACTCAACTATATCCCTGTGTGATGATGACACGGCAACAACCCTATAGAACTATAAAGATTTATGCGGAGCAAATAAGTGACAATGATAAGTAATAGTAGCTATCAGTGACACCTGCCAATAAAAGCAGTCTATATGCACATGATAACCCAAGACAAGGACAGCTGCTGTTGACGACAAAATTTTCAGACAATGAGATCAACACACAGCTTCTTGTTCAATATGAAAGTTGCTCCATTAATTCTTTTATGATTTTGCTTGTGAAAATGGCCAGGTTTTTTTTTTCAGGTCTAATTTTCAGTTTTGTGATTTTTGTTTTTGCATTCTATTATCCCTGCCGATAATGCAGGCCAAATGCTTTTAAAAAGGTTATTAATTCAGAAATGATTATTGTCCCTGCAGTCCCCATCTTCCTGTGAGTATGCAGGTGTTCTTAAAAGCTCTGACCAAGCAAATAAAACTCTAGCAATTGTATTGTTGGGGTAGCACACTAGCAGGAATGGAAATCTCAATAAATAAATTACAGCCTTAGTCCTGCGGTGTCACTGTTGGCATTAATTCCACATCTCTCAAATGCAATTCTGTTTTACCCTTTAATCCTTGATATAACGTATATTTTAAAATAACGTATGAACACGACACAAAAACTTTGCAGTACAAATCAATAATACTGTTTCATAAGAAATAAAACATATTTTCACATATCTATAGATTAATACTGGTCACAAATCCAGTCTAATGGCAAACTTGACACAATTTGCTTCTCGTATTTACTATCACAGTTTCATGCGCAATCATCTCTCTCTCACCCTTTCACTCATATTTTACAAAATAGCAGTCAATGTGGTTTAAATTAAGTAGCCATAACACCTAATACTCTGTGGTTCAGGTCAAAGAATGCAAGGATGCTCTTACAGGTATTTTTTGCTTAATTATGGTGGATGAATTTGATAAAGATGTAAAGTGTGATACAACTGAGACCAGCAATCACTTATGAATTTTCATTTCAGTCCAGTGAATCACATACTCGTGGCAAATCAAAAGCTATCACTGAAAGTATCAAAATCTACAAGACTTGTAACTTCATATGTTAAACTGAAACTCAGGAGAAAAGCACAGACATTTTACAAGTGTGAATGCCACAATCTACAACGTTTGGATAGCATTCAGAACTAAAACGTGACACCTCACATCGTATGTCATCTGTCTTGCCAGGGTTTATATCCTTATGAAACTTCTGACTCAAGCTCAACAAAACTGCATTCACTATGGAATGCTTATGGCATGGTTGGTTTAATTCAAGAGAATCAGCCGCAAGGACTTTTGCTTGCTATCATTTCTGTGGCATTTGAGTGTGGTACTCCATTTCTGGCAAAACTATAGTTGAAAGGAAAATAAAGACACAAGAGAGGAGTGAGAAAGGCAAAAAAATATGACCAAATGGAAGAAATGTGAAAAATGTGGAAAATTCAGGGTCCCAATTCATCCAATTTTTCCATGGATAGGCATATGAAGTTCCCCATTCCCCTTGACCACCCTTCCCCACTAAATTTCTGGCTACTTTAGTGGTATGGAGTCTGTATCACCCAGATTTATTATGATAATGTTCCGCTCCAGTTGATAGGATTGTATCTCATCACTTCTCTGTCGTATTTGTCTGTCATCGTCTTTGTATAACGTGCTCTGTCCCAGGCGTCCTCCATGAACTGATGAAATACAAAGGAGAAGTTTTAAAACATAATCATATATCTCTTATCGGAAACATAATCATAATTTAAATAAAAGTAAGAATGTTTTATGTCAAATGCACTGCAATTCTCCACCAGCTATGTTCAAATTTGCTGTGTGAGTCACAAATTGAGGTTAGATGGTCCTTTTTGGTGAATCTCCTATCTCTGAATTTATAGGAACTGGATTTGCCCACATCCAAAGGACCTGCTTACTTTTTAAAATATTAATGTCCATACATATGACACTGACACCTTCTGTGGTGTCCGTAGCTAAGCTGATAATATAAGGCCAAATTTCTCAAATTTGGTGGATTTTTATTTGGGGCTAGCATCAAGATAAACTGGGTGGCATTTTGGTTTTCCCTTGGCTTAACTATTATTTTTACATTTCTTTGACATGTTTGAGCGCAACAGTAACTATTACAGAAGCAATGTAAGTGCCTGTAGGTGTGATTTTGCTTCACACAAATAACCCCACAAATTTGCGGGTGGTCTCACTAGTAATGTACTAAACCCATTATATATACAACTCGCTGGGTTCTTGTGCTTAGACAATGATGGGTGAAACTGTTAACCGCATGATATTAGTTTGCCTATGTTGTACCACCAAAGTATGATTAAGAGCCATAAAAATGATAATTAGAACCTACAGTCTGGTACAAGAGCATGCTGAAATCCGTCAGTACATAAGCTTCTACTATGAAATCCCTGTCTGTGTTTTGGAAATGTTTGCCAGACTCACAGATAATGCTCATGCACTTGCTTCAAGTGTTTGTGATGTGTGTTGTAAATGATTAGGAAGCATTAAAACTTGTACGAAAAAATAGCTTGTGAAAAGAAGGAGACATAAAGAAAGAGAGAGCATTTGATTGCTGTGTGAGAATGGGCATGGCTGGCAGTCGAGTTGTGAACGCAGATGGCTGGCACGATTTTTTATAATAATGGCAAAAACTGAAACGCAACAGACAGTGGTGCAAAATGGGGTGTGAATGGATAATTCGTAAATATTTTTCAATGTATACTGATGTTCAGTATTGGCGTATGCCTATAATAAACAAAAACTGAAATTCATACTTTCCCGGAGTGAAGCTTTGTTCCACAGTTCCACTTGAAGAGTGTTTTTTTCAAAATATGGTAAATGCATTTTTGTTACGAAACAAGTCTGTGTTGTACTCAGAGATGTATTTCTGTACTAATTCATTCAAACTGAAACTGAGCTTGAAATCTGCATTTCTATAAGTTTAATGTCATTTAATAATCAAGTGTGAAGAGCAATTACCCTCATGTTATTTCTCTTTATTTCGAAAACATACATACCAAGTTTTGAAAAGCACTCTTCGATTATAACTCACAATAATGTACAGTAAAATAATGATAACACATTCCTTGTTTAAGCCAGTCATCTGGTTAGCAGGATCATATGTTCCAATCTCATTACTGACTTTGCTTTAATCAAGAATATGGCTCTTTCAACCTAACATATTATGTTCAAAGGATGGTCGTGCTGTCAGTTTTACAGAAGCACAGTTCTGCACCTTTTCTCCCCTCCTTTTGTCGCAACTTAATCTTATCTAAAGGTTCTATGAAAAGTCCTTGGCAGGACAATTATACTCACCATTTTGTTATCATCTCTGAAATTTTTAAGGTAGTTGAACTTTTTCACAAAGTCATCAAAATCTTTCCTCTTGCACTGTCTGTCGTATTCCACAGCAGCCTCACTCTCTTGAACTTTAGCCTGAAGCTCTGTTCGCTTTTTGTGATCGGAATCTGCCATCTGTTGTTTCAGAACTTCTCGAAAATGACGCCTGTATTGAAATAAATGTTGATAATAGGCATCTGACTCACGGATTTATATTACTCAATAGGTGGCAATACACATTTCCTAATGAAATATAACAATAATGCGGTTTATAAGTCTCATGTCCAGACTAATGCCAGCTCATAATGCACCTTCGCATTATTATTACCCCAGCAGACCAGATCATTCAAATACTTTATCAACTCCTCGAGGAGCAGATAGGGTTGCTGCCATTTGCAGGTGCTGACCACTAGCATGCTGACAATATCTTTCATTGCCTATAGCTAGGCACTCATTTCACAGATGGATGAACTGAGCAAAATGCTGATGAAAGATATTTACCACATGACCATGGCAGGAAGAGCCTCATAATCTGTAGACCTTGAGACACAGTAATCACGTAGCTACAATGCTCCACTTACATTATGTTCTAATGAATAGATAAGCATCTCAGAAACTTTGGCAAGCCAAATTCTTTAGCCAGTCCTCTAAGGCTGCATTTTGGCTTAATAATGAATGAATGTCCAGTTTTCAGTGAGAATAAGAAATGTCTTAAAGCATATTGTCCACCATATTCTAAACACAACATTAAAACACAGTTTCAAAGCTGTAGAAAAGATGCTTACATCAGGAAAGTGGGCTTTCAAAATTAACAGATTGGGAAATGACTGCCTTTTATTAAGACAAAATGCATCTGTCTATGATAGCAAAAAGGGCTTGGATTTCATGATAAATAATTTTAGTTATGAGTTTTCTCAACACTGACGCTGATGATAACTAATATCCTTTCTTTAATGTACATGTACTGTAACTCCATATTCATGAGAAAATAAGAAAAAGTGACTTGTTCTAACCTAAAGAAGCTGATACTGTACATGATTCCTAGACGTACGACATATGAAGAGGCCCATCAAGTAAATCTACAGAATAATGAATACTTGCATAAAGCCTCTCTTCTTTGACAGTATCTTAGAGTATCTGCAAGAACCTTTCTTACCTTCAGTATCATAAATTAATCTTGCATCATCAATTTCAATCTATGCAATAAACATCTTTTCTTAAAAGCAATACAACATCCTGGCAAACTAATTTGCCATAATATGTTCTCATTCCGTTTTACCACATTCAAAAAGTTTCACACTCCTTTTTCTCACCTTATTCTCACCATCTATATTCAATAGCACTAAACCCTTACCTATAAGCTTCCTTATCAGCTGGAGGGCCATAGAAAGGTTTAGTCCAAGCAGAATGGTATCTTTCATGTTCTCTTTGCTGCATCATAAGCCGACGTCGCTCATTGTGCCAGTGTTGAGGTATAGTCTCCCAGCTCATGTTGATGCGTTTTTTCGGAGGCAATGGAGCAAGAGGGTTGACTCGTGGTGGGAACTTCATTTGGTTCCATGTTGATGTGAGCTCGGGAGGAGGGTATGGACCATAGTTTGTAATGACTGAGGCCGACACTGATCGTGGTGTGGCACAGGGGGTGATTTTAGGCAGTGTAGTCATTGTGGCTGTGAAAGTACATTGAACAAAGTGGGGCTAGTTAGTTTCAATGATATACATGTACAGCAAAATAACCAAGATTTGTCAACTCTATATACATGATACATCCTCAGTGTTTGTTTGTTTGTTTGTTTGTGTGTTTGTTTGTTTGTTTGAGTTGGATTTTAATGCTCCTTTCCAGCATGCTAAATTTGGATTGAGGCCTGAAGCCCTGTTGGACACTGAGGATAATAACCAAGGAGAAATCCACTGCCAACAGGATTCAAACCAGCGATCTTTCACACCAAGAAACAATATCACTCGGCCACTGTATCAGTTCCTCAATTGTAACCCACATTCCATTTACTTGTAAAGATGTGTGTTACAAGACTATTGGAGCAAAAGGATGATGTGAGCACAAGTATTGCCATTTTCTCATTAGCAGATATTGATGATGATATTGAATTATTATGTGACTAGAATTTAATCCCTATTTCATGAATGATAGAGCAGTGGAGAATAACAATCTTATTAGTAGCTGCTGACAGTGACAACAACAAATGGCAACGTGTTATCATGAGCCAAACTTGCCCCTCACTGCACTGCAAACCGTAGGGACCATTAAAATATTGAACTCTACAGCCAGTGGAAATCCAAACTTATTGATTGAAACAAACATTCTGATATTTTTTTTTCAGTTTTGATGTTATCTTATGCCACGAAGTCCCAGAGACAATCATTACTAATGTGAGATCTGAAGACCACCCAGCAAGTATTAACAGAGGAGTAGAGAATGGCATGTGACAATGTCTTAAAGCTCCCTTTATATTGTATAGATGATGATGATGATGATGATGATGATGATGATGATGATGATGGGGGAGAGTTTGACAGTAAATTGGGTCTTGCTGCAATAAAGCAAACAGTCCTTATCTGCTACCAAATGTGTTGACAAAGCAACTGTTTTTTAGTCTGCTTCCAAGGTAAACATATTCTGAAGCCATAAGAGAGCATGCAATGTCTTTGATATGAGACTTGCAAACCATCCTTTCTTCTATTATCTGATACATCAATTTAATACTCCCTAGGGACCTGTCACCTTTTCCTCCTTTTCTATTATTGTAAGGGTTCATTAATCAATTGCCTTTGCTTTGTGATTATTCTCCTGAGTAAGAAAATCAATCAAACTCTCACTCTACAGACGCTACAGTTCACTAGCTCTGAAGAATTTACTGACGGCTCTCTTTTATTCCAGTGAAATCACTCTGACAGGCTGGCTCATAATGAATTCAAAGAAATAACACCTCAGCAGAATATAGAGAAAAAAATATTGATACAGAAAGAGAATCGTGAAAGCATAATAGGGAACCCAATAAACTATGTACAAACAAACTACTATACCACTTCCCTTTTAGACTCTGTGAAAAGAGAAAGTGCTTGCAATTCTCTAGATACAGAATGGCAGATAAACATCTGTATTGGGTTCCTGTTCTTGTTCAGAGAGAGAAAACAGTCATTTGAATTTATTTATTGCTTGTCAGAATGTCACCTGTCCGCAGGTCAATATCATCTGGCCATTTTGAACTTACTATGGCACTAAGCCAGTTGGGTTGTTTTTTTTTGTGCACTCTCTATGTTACTCATGCTTTAAAAAAATGATCAAGCTTGTGAAATAAGACCTCATTTTTATACTTATTAACAGAAATCACTTTCAAAGCCAACATGTTTTGAGGCCTGTTTGGTAAAAAGGTGTTATCTAATCTTGTTTAATCTATATTACTCGTGTGAACACGGATTTTTCAACAAGCAAACCTAAAAACGCTTTCTGTAACTCTTAAATTTATCCTTACATAACAAAGGGGAGGTGGGATCTTACATTATTTACTTTGTTCCCTTATCTTGACAACCACACACGTCAGTGACTCCAGCATAAATGGGGGTGGCTATTCAATAGCCTCCTTCAGACCTTTCAATGGCACACTGGGCCATGCCTATCAACTGATAAGGGGGGAAATCATTGTGTAAATATTTCCTAATTCATGCTATTCATCGGCCAATGAGGGCATTCAGTGTGATTAATCCAGATCAATACATTGGCAATGAGGCGGGGAGATCCTGGCATCGATGACACTTTTGAGACTTGCTGCGTGTAATTTAAGAAGCTTTGTAATGCACATAGATAGCTTTACCCTAGATGCTGTTCCAACAAGTATTGAAAAGTCTTCATTGATAACATAATATTAACGTTATGACATAAAGATCTCTTCACTTCTTGCTTTGTCCTGCGCTGTATTAAATATACGAGCTAGTTTTCAGTGACACCTCTGAAATATCAAGGTGTCAAAAGTTTGGCAGTTTGTGTTTGCCCAGAATTTCTGAAGGAATATTGCTTATCAGTGTTAGATCAGTCTAGTTCAAATAAATCTAATACTCCCTCCGCAATCCCCTTGTGAACCTACACCAAAAAAAAAAAAAAGGAATGGGAGAACTGTGCCAAGATCATTTTATGTGGTGTCAGAAAGAGTAGTGTGCTTTCATTCTTTTGTGTTTGGCATATTTCACAGAATTTCTGCTTTCTAACCA
>JAWQUT010000037.1:1257181-1334376 GCA_033807755.1 Ellobium chinense | reverse complement strand
CCCCCCCCCCCCCCACACACACACACACACAGACACAGTAAAATAATAATATTGTCCCGTGTCTTCCCTTACTGTTCATGACCTCGTCATCGTGTTGTTTCACACCCACTCTACGCTTAGCCTCCCTCCTACGCTGTCATGAATACCTATGAGACTCATCCTGCACAGCTACCAGGAGCAAGTATTGCACACAGTCTTGCATCATGGCTGGCTCGTATGTCAGAGGTGTAGGTATATTTGTGGATTGTTGAGGTGGAGGGATAGTGGTAATGGAAGAAGAGTGTAATTTGGCCTGAGTAACCACAAACAATCCGTTTAACGATCAGAGGAGGTGTTGGAGGGCGTCCAACTCTATTGCGATGGTGATCCTTTTTGTCCCCTTGGCTTGCATGGTTGGGGGCGGCGGGGTGGGGGTTGGGAGGTATAAGGAAAGCTAACTAAGGACACAGTTGCAGCCTAGAGAAAGGTCACTCTTACACATCATCGACGATTATTTTGTGCCGCCCCTTCATGGTCTACGCCCCTGCTATCATTGGTTGTCGTGTACACTACATCAGTCATCAGACCGTTACGCGTCCGTACGATAGTCTAGGCCTAGTTGTCTAGCTGTAGCTGTCATACGTCATCCTCCCATTCATGCACACCTAGACTTAAGTAGTGAAGACTTGCTTTCTTGGTAAAGCAGAACGCGACATATCCAGTGACTCAAGGCATGGGCGTCCTCATGATGACAAATATATGCGTACAGTAATGAGTCCAAGCAGAACGCGATTATGTCTTGACCAAAGGTTAATTCAAATAATTCGGCAGTTAAGCGGACATTGCACCCTTGTGGCCATTTTGTGGTAACATTACAAAAGCGGAAAGGTGAGGGGTCGGGAGGAAGGAACCTGTATCAGATAATCTGAGAGCTTGCACATCAACGGTGGGATCTTCTACCAACGTAATAATTACGTTAGTGCATCGGTGCTGAATGCACACTTATTAGCATTCAATATGCAGGATCGGTGTAATTTTTAGGTTGGTAAGAGATCCCATCATTAATGCGCAAGCTCTCCAATAATATATGTTTTGACGATTGTAAGAGATCCATCGTTAATGCTCAAGTTCTCAACTTTCTGCCACCAGCCGTTGTCTATGATGGCTTACATAGATATACTGTAGACAATTAAATTTCCATAGGCTTTGTGATTACAGGTAACCGTCGGTGTTGTGCTGGTAATTTTGCGATTATTAAAAATAAAACTGAAAGACCTTACCGACTTTAATTCCAGGGTATCTGTCCATACTGTTGAGTGTGTGAGTTAAACCTGATGAGAGAGTCAAATCGTTACAATGAACATTTGGGGTTGTTGAATGTAGCATGAACTTTCGGATAGTGAAATTATGGCATTGTTTACAATCATCAGCTGACCTCGGGCCGTTTCCAGCCTGTTCTTTCTTTCTCCCTATGACTTTTTTTTTTTTTTCTTGTTGTATCAGGATCGCAATTCCACCAGCCTTATCGTCTTCAGATTTTAGGGAATTGTCTCATATGATGAAATATTGTAGATGCCAATTAGTAGATTCACTTTCTGTTGTGTGATTTGTAAATCAAAGTGATAGAAGCGATGTAGGGGAGAGGAGTATATGAGGTGATGGACATTGTCGTCATTCCCATCACTTTAAGTGAGAGTTTTACTCATCTTCACTTTATTGTGTACTGAAGTATGTTATTTAAAGAGTCAGTAGTCTAAGACAGCGTCACATTTTTTTATGCTGAACTTGCGCAGCTCTCACAATGAGCGCACACAGTGGGGTTCATTGTTCGTAAAAACTTGTTGAGTTGGTATACGCCCTCTATTATAAGATCAGTATCATGACGTCATAAAAATAACAGTAAAGGGAAGCTACAAAGTGATGTCAGCGTCACACTGAATGAGGACTGACGGCAGATTGTTGTAAGACGCTTACAATGCGTCGCCCTGAAATAATACTGTCGTAAGTCATCATATGTCTTTAAGGACTTACGACAGTCCTATTTCCGGGCGGTGTTATCTAAAGTAAGGACGTATACTGCAATATCGGTTTGTGGAAGTGAGGAAGGGTGATCGGCCTTATTCAAGGACTCACAACCGGTTAGTTGTTTCCGCAGAACTTGTGGTAAATTTTCTCAAAGCACACTTTTAAGCACACTTTGCGTTGTGATTCTCCGGTTCAGGCGTGTGTGTACTGACTGAATGTGTGTACATTTCAAGTTGAAAATGATTACCCTTGCAAACTAAGTTAAAGAGCTAATTGATAGTCTCTGTCTGTTTGGCTCTGTGTCAGAGGCCATAGGATCTCTCTTTGGCGCTTGATTCTCAAAGTCTTTGATGGCAGAATGGGGTGAATTTCGTGAGCACTTCAAGTTCAGAAAGATTCTAGGCCATATACGTTGTTTTTGCCTAAGTGTCAGACGCTTGTGCTTTTTTCTCCCTCCAAACTTCGTTTTCATTTTTTGAATAAGTATAATCTTCATTGCTTTTCCAGTTAATAACAGTGATAATAATTATGATGAAAAAGATGACATGATAAAATAGAAACATATAAGATTTCAGCATTTCATGTGTTTCTGAATGGATAAGTAGAATGTTTTTTATAGACTAGGATGAGTTCAGAATGTTCTCGTGATTTTTGTTATAAATAAATGTTATTGCTAGATGTTGTGGTAAAATTTTGTTTTTATTATTTAGCTTTTTTTTTTTAATCAACCATCTTCATAATCCTCGCCTAAGATAGAGAAATGTATGCGCCTTGTGGCGGTTAAGGAGGCATTTCTCTCCGGTCTACAGATTTAACCATTGTTTCACTCCTATGTCAGCAAGAATATGTGCAGTATTTTAGCTAAAGTCATACCAGATGAGAGAGACATTCACCCTCCTCCCCCTGGTATAAATTTGAGGAGGGATTTGTAAAATTTTAAAGAGACTTAAGGTTTTTTACAAGTAATGCAAACATTTGAATTGCATGCAGGGATGAAAGGGAGATCGGCGGGCCTTCTATGCGGAAGGGGGGAGGAGGAGGCGGAGGGGTTGATTTTGAAATTTAAGAGACAAATCGCACAATGGTGGGTCTGGAGGAAACACCACTTCATCAACGAGGATATTGTGATAATGCTCTCCTATCTTGACAACTTGAAACTGTCACTTTTTACCTGCCTTTCTATCTCTTGACTCGAAAGGTAGAAGATTGTCCTGTTTTGTTTTGTTTTTCCTTTTTATTTAACCGACCTTGAAACTGCTAAACCTTAAACTCAGCAACAGTGCTTTCAAATAATGTAGGATATATTTCTATTACTCCTTTGAATGTGTTAATTGCATAGGAGGGAGAAGTGAATAGGGTCTGTTCTCATGGAAGATTATCAAACTCTGGGACTGCAAGCAGGAGCTCTAGAGGCGGACTTCCTGGAGACATCATCCGTGACGCTGTGAATTAGTAGAAAAAGAAGAAGAAGAAGAAGAAGAAGACAAAATTATCTCTGCCGTAGGCCAACCTACACATGACAAACAATAGATATTTACAGTACTGGCTGTAAGAAGAAAATATTCGCCTACAATAAATGATCTCAGACATAGCCTCGACTCATATGGATTTCCTTTCAATATATATTACAAATCCTTTTATGCTAGATGTTTTAGTATCANAATATCCTGCAAAATGTTTATGCAGTGTGAAATGCTTTACTCGTGAAATTCGGGGGGAAAAAAATTAGCGTTTCGATACGAGCGAAGCAGAGTCCAATCATGTTTCTCCTCTCTTTTTATATCCCGAGAGAGCCTTTAAGTTCGCGCCTGGTATGAGGTTTTAGGATTCTTGAATATAGTCTAGATAAAATGAGGCACTCGCCATCTGAGCTGTACAGTGAAGAAGATGCTGGAGTTTCGGGTACTTTGAGGATCGGTGTCGTGAGGTGCTACAGGATCGATGTCGTGAGGTGCTATGAGGATCGATGTCGTGAGGTGTTGTGAGGATCGATGTCGTGAGGTGCTATGAGGATCGATGTCGTGAGGTGCTATGAGGATTGAAGTCGTGGAGTGCTATGAGGATCGAGGTCGTGAGGTGCTACAGTAAGTAGAGACGAGGAAGGAGAAAGTTTTTGAGGCCGTGGTGAAATCACATAGACTTTAGCCTAGTTTATTTCCAGTCGGGTTGACATGTCGTGACAGAATGGTTGATAACGCTTGAATTTATTTCCTCACATTTTCCTGTTATGGGTTTGCAAAGAATCGTAATGAGATTCAACCCTTCTTCACCTGATCTCCAGTATTCTTCTAAATACTCTCTGTCTTCTCCTGCCCGGGCTCAGACAAGAGTTGTGTATGAAACTTCACTATCCGATATCATGAGGTCATCAAGTTTAAAGTACGCTCGCTATCCTTGGGTGTAGGGGCACTCTGACCCTCGCTACTCTCTGACCCTCGTTACTCTCTCCTCTCCTGCTGGAATGAGGTTGTAGATTGTAGTAGATCACTGGCTCAGCTTTCGAAGTGATTTTGGCGAAAACATGTATGGGGAAGCTGCTTCGCAAGACGAAGAGGGGCACGTTAGAAGTAAATAAGTTGTTAACGGGAATTTTTGCAGCGATTATACACCAGGCGTTATTATACAACAATCATTAGTTGAGCAGGGGCGGGGGAAATACCCCTGGGGTACTGATAGCTTTCCATTCCCAGCCTGGCATTTAAGAAAATTGCCTTCGGCTATGCCATAATAGAATATGGATCTGATCTGTATTAAGGAAGTTTACTTTGTGTGCAGCAACAGAGAAAACTACATCTACTGTATACATCGGGCTTGACGGGTATAGACTTGTTCGCATTTTTGCGTGATACGTATATACACTGCCTTCTTATTCTTTAGATCCGGGAACGGGCTTATTTCCCACTGGGGCCACTATTAGTCATATATTTTATATTCATTACAGACTGAGCTAAACAAGGGTAGTCGTTTTTTTTTATTTTTTTAACAAGGATCAGGGGAGCAGTATTTATATATAGTTAAGTCATCGTTGGAGGGCCATCGGGCCCATATCAGAAACGGTGATACATGTTTCACTGTAATGTATGGCACCATTGTGACCACGTGACAAGGTATATTCTATTCATTATCGTTAAAGGGGAGAAATTTGAACCTGAATTGATATTCTGGAATATGTACAGCGGGAGATTTTACCGAATCACACTGCAAGAATCAGGTTTGAGAAGAAAAATAAACAAAAAAACAAACAAAAAATTCTGTCCCTACAGAGGATTGAACCTAGGGTCTCTCAGCCTTCAAGTTTGAACTTGCCATCACCACACCACAGGGATACTAACTTTGTGTATGGCAATTCAAACTTTAAAACTATCTACTGCTGAATCGTTCCCTTACTTTCACGTGTCCACCCGTATCCCTGTTACACCTTCCAAATGCTCACTCTGTGACACTGGACAAGCTAATGCAGTCTGTAGGCTGATGTAGTGTTTTGTGTGGGCCATGTTTAATATCATAGGTGGGCCATATTTCGACCCGCGGGCCCGCGGTCAGGCACTCCAGAGTTAAACTATCTTAAGGATGTGTATGACATTAAAAATTGTTGAATTCGATCGCAACAGGCGAGCGAGTCGATATAAGGTGCAATTAAAATTTACTCTCTCTCTCTCTCTCTCTCTCTCTCTCTCTCTCTCTCTCTCTCTCTTTCTCTCTCTGTCTCTCTCTGTCTCTCTTTCGCTCTCTCGTTCGTGGCTTTTGATTTTCCTTGGTGTGCCGGTTGTAACCAGATTCCTCTTGTTCTTTTTACCTCTATCCTGTCTGTAGTGACGGCAATCAACTATGAACACAGACACAAATAAATTAGATTCATTCAATGTAAGAGTGTAAGAGAAAACTGTGTGTTTAGAAAGGGAAGGGTGTGCCGGAAAGCTAATGCAGGGAGAAAAGGAAAGAATGAATGAATGAATGAAGACGTGCCTAGAAGTTTGAATCACAACCAATGTAACGACATGCTATGTTTATATCAGTTTGTACATGAGCTGATATACATGTATAAAGCCACTGTGTTTATTAATACGGCCTGATATAGTTTCCCAGTTCCCGTCTTGGCCAAGCATCATGTCTTTCTAGTCAGTGACATGTGAAAGAATCATCCCTTTAAAGCCTTGCTCAGGGTGTAAAAGGAGAGCAGGGTCATGATGGGACATTTCACTAATGTCAGTTCAATCGTACGGTTCACATCGGAGAGCGTTATTTTTCCGAATTTCATGAGTACAACATGCCATACTGCCTAGAAACAGTGCATATCGCTAGTTTACTGTTACTGCTAAAAAAAAAATTCCAGTTGACTCGAAACAGTGTCCACAGCCATTTGTAGTCGGAGCTTGCATCCGGTCATTACCGTAACGTTTTTATGGACAATAAACAACAGTGGCCGTATGCATACCAATGCGCTAGTTAACGTACTGCGTTAGCCACAGTGAACACTACTAATGTTATGGGAGTTTCCCGTGGTAACTGAAGTGCGTTAACTAACGTAGGGGTTATGCGTAAGGCCACAGATCTGCGAAGATTCTATCTATGCAGTATGAGTTGTTTCACTCGTAAAATTCTGGAAAAAAATAGCGCTCCGATGTGAGGCGTGCGTATGAATGCATATAATTTATGAAGTATTCCATCATACTCTCCTCTCCTTTTGTACCCCGGGTCTTTATGAAGAAGGAAGCTGAAGCCTTTGACGGACGCGAATCTGCTGTTTACAGTATACTTGTGTTTATTATGCCACTATAAAGGAATCATTTCATTTAAAGAAATCGGAATAAGAGAAGACATACGGATGATACTGAAGAAAAGATTTTGGACAGACTATTTCTGTATATTCCTCATTCATTAAAAGTAAAAATTTAAAAAAATGCCCATATTGATAATCGACCACCGAATTCTTGGTTCTCAATCCCAGTATATTCTGCCACTGAACGTACGAGTCGTTGGAGCTTACGGTGCTAGCAAATCAGACTGCACTGCGTGACGAGGAGTGAGTAACGGCATAGCTGCTATTTTTACCAGACCCTGAGGCATGTGTACAAAAGATAGCAGATTCGCTGACGGGATTGGAACAGTCAACCGCATTGTAATACATGTACTACTGTATCACTCTACCACTGCCTGATCATGTTATTGGTGGTCGTTTGTGCCTTACGGCTTCCTTGGAAGAGCCAGACACTGAAATCAACCCGTCCTCCGCTGACCGAAGGTCTCTCCGCATTTGACAGGATAAAACTTCACTTCAAGTGTCTCTTCTCTCCTCCCCTTCCCTTTTTTTTTCTCTTCCATTATTCCCGCCTTCACTGAGTAAATTTAAATTTTGTGAGATTCATATAGCACAAACCTAGACTATTCCTGCTATCGATCATTGATAAGCCAGCCCTTTCCCACGACATAATAAGCTCGGAATGCTGACACACACTTCCACATGTCGCCGTGTTTTGTCTAAATGAAAATGTCAGGGCGAACTCAATGTGATCACATTCACTCCGACGATTGGCTGTGTTGGATCAACGAGACCTTGACTTCGTCTTGTGATTAGAAAGTCTGGGTACGAGTTAGAGGAAGCGAGATGCGAACAACTTTTTATTTTCCCGATCTATTTCTTGCATATTATTCATTTTTGGATTTTTATGTTGCTGTGTGAAAATACGGTGTGACATTCCAACGCAGGATGTTGAAGAAGAGATAGACAAAGAAAAAAATTAAAAAAAATATCGCGATGGGTTACAGACAGTAGGCTAGACATGCGAGGTTCATACGGCTGCCCGTGCATAACTAGTGCAGACGATAAAAATAGTTTGATAGTTGTTTTCCTTTTCAACTGCCTAGACGTGTTTTAGCATTGACGTGTTTTGCATCAGCAGCTGTTTAAAAATTAATTTTGCAGTATGATAGCCAAAATGCAACAGAAATTTAAAAAAAAAAAAGAAAAAAGATGAATATATTTTGTGACTGGATTTTGCAAGATAAAATCTTAGATCTAATTCACTGCTTGAAATACACTGTGAGCGTATACATTCGCCGATGAATATCGAGATTGAGATAGTGTAACCGGGCGACAAAGCAAATATTCTTATTAAGGGGAAGGAATGTGAGTTCAGTCTGATGATAATCATTTGTTTTTTTTTAAAGATGTTACACACTACACAGTATCTAGGGAAGTGTGTCGCTAGGGATTTTACCAGAATTACAGTGAAGGATCAGTTTTGAGAAGGACCGAAAAAACCTACACTAGAAAATTTCCTATTCCTACCGGGAGTCGAACCTAGCGTCTCTCAGCTTGCAAGTCTGAACATGCTACCACTACACCATAGAAACGCTAGCTTCACATCAATTTATTTCTTAAATACCTACTGCCTGAATCGGTCCCTAACTTTCACGTGTAAGCCTAGTGTTCATTCATGACCCTGACACACTTCCCGACTGCTCACGATACAGTGGTATTAAAGGCAAGGTGGTACATTTCATGAATTTGAAATTCAGTCGCATGAGACTCTATTTTTCGGAATTTCACGACGAGAGGATTTCACACGGCATAGAAACTGTGCAGATGGCTATAAGTTTACTCTACCCTCACCCCNNNCCCCCCCCTCCTCCGAACGTTGCGGTCAAGAAAACTGATAAACATGTTTAATTTTCGGCACACATCGAATGCCATAGAAAAAGATGGTAAAACAATTCTCTTGGAATCAGCAGACACTTATAATCTAGTTTTCTTGTCATTTATTCTACATGGATCCAAAGACCTGGACACAAGTTACTGTCAATGCTGGATCCAAACGTTTCTTATTTGAAACTATGAAAAGCTCATCCATCTGAGTCTAGGTAGTGTCCACGGCCATTTGTAGGCGGGGCTTATCTTCCAACCGTCACGATCGGATGACGCAGCTTAGAGAAATGAAAATCTTCATGGATTTTCCAAAATACAGTCTAATTCATTGTATGAATTATTGACTTTCCGTCAACTTTCGCAATGTGTATGAATGGTAGTCGCGTTGAGAAATGCCAAGCAGGAAGAGGCACAATTCATTGCTTTGAATTTGAAGACATTTTCACTTCCTCAACTATTCAGAATACTCTATTCATCAAAGAATAGATCTAAAGCGTTTTCTTAATACCTTTGTGAATCTTCCTTGACGAGTTGTCCATCCTGCCTTGTAAGATATAGATAGCAGATCATTCATTTTGTAAAAGATATTCTCTGACTCAAAGGTCCACAAGTTTGATATTTAGTTGACCTAATCCTCTCAAAAGCCAACTAACAGGGCAGTTCTAGAAGCAATCCAAAAAGGTGTTTGATGCCTTTATGGTGTTATTTTGAGGAGTTCTCCCTATTTATGTTGTGTTCCAAAAAGTTTGTGATGAATATTTTCCCCTTGTTTTGTTCACGACATAATATTGGCTTGACTCAGACACTGGATGAAATGAAATGAAGTGAAGAGTTCTTAAGCTTTGAGCAGTTAAGTTTTTTTCGTTCTTTTTTTAAACTCACCGATTTTTGTTTTCTTGCTGTCTTCCTCAGATTTTGTTGACCAAGTCGTTTTAGTGATCCATATCAAATTCAACCATGTCTAGAGGTAAGTTTACATTGGTAGCTGTGGTGATCTTTTAACAAAGAATTATTATTTTGATTGGATTGCCTGATTAACAGAAGTTATTGAAGAGCCTTTCTCTAAACTATCTGAAGTCTGTATCTGTTGAAGTCAGGCTGTCACTCACATCACTGCCCTTCTATAAACATTAGATGAGTTGTTTGAACATATAATTTGAGTCCTGTAAAGAATAAGTAGAATTATGGTAAATATATAGAAATGATGGAGATACGGACATGTAATGCAATGATAGTGATGCTAGAATGTGAAGGTAGTGTTGGTGACAGTAATAGTGATGAGAAAAGTGCATGGTTGGAAGCATTGAGATCAGCTGCAAACACTGGCCTTTGTAGAGTTTAGTGGATTTTACCAACATGATGATGATTGCAGTGTGAGTTGGAGTGATGACTAAGATTGTCATTATACTGTGCTTCAAAAATGGACAAAATCAGGCCAATGGTCACATGTTCAAAAGATTAAAATGCACCAGTACTTCCCCACCAAAATTGCATTTTTTCAAAGGTACATGTTGACACCTTTTGCTTTGCCATAGACTTGTTCCCTCTGTTTTGCCATAGACTTGTTCCCTCTGCTTTCTCTCAGAAGTGCAAAACTGACTCAGGCCATTTTCGAAGCATGTTAATGTTGTTGAAATAATGCCCTGCTCTTCTTGTTATGGTGAGATACCACTGATCTTTGATCAACTTTATACGCCGTTATCATGTATTTGATGGTCATGTAAGGTTAACAGCAACATCAATTCTCCCCCAGGACTCGTAAAAGCCAAGAAGTATGACTGGAAGGACAGCAACATGGCCCTTTTCGGCTCAGACACTGAGAAGCAAGTCAAGAGTAAGTTGTGGGACCATTTTCATACATTTCACTGCCCAGAAATTATACTGCCTACTGCCCTAAATCCTTTTTTATTAGTATTATTTTCAGGTGGGGATTTATACTTTAAACACAGTTCCTTACCATTCGAAAGTCCTGATTTTTTTTTTCCCTCTCCCTCATACTCTCTAAAGAAAACATCCTTCAGGAAACACACCCTCTTGAACGGACTGCCTTTTCAGAGTATATCACTTTCTTTTCTTCTTCCATTTTCTGTCTGCATTTGTCTTCGTGAGCACTTTCACCTTTATCCTGCTTTGTGTGAGCATCTGTTTGTGTCCGCTCATTCCTCACTTCTGTGTTACCAGAGCACTGCTGTATCTTCTATTGTGCATCTTTATTCACATGCCTTTTGTTTAGTCAGTGAAACAAAAACACTGAAGATTACTGCAACCAGGAGAGCAGTTTCAGTATCCATGATAATACTCTTAACTACACATTTGCACCTTAGACAGTGGATGGACAGCTATACAATTTGCACAATCAGGGGCCCTTATTTCAGAGACAGTTTGCATTAAACAATGCAAAGAGACAATGCAAAGACAATGCAAAAAAACAGCACTGTATTCCCATAATATTATGAAGGTACCTAGTCCAGTATTTCTATCTGTGTGATCTATATGGGAAGGGAAGGAGTGACAGGTTAATTCACTTTTGCTCACCATGGCAAGAAAAATGTGAAAAGTCAACTTCCGATTTATTTATCATTTTGCTTCTACAACCCATTTCAAGTAAAAGTTTTTATACTGAAAATCAGATCTGTTTGACTTGGCAACAGAAAATTACAGCCATAATTCTATCTCCACAGTTTGAGAATTTTCAGCACAAGAACGAAGATTGCGTTATCTGATGCATTATTATGATTTAAATGCTGCAAAAGAATCTCAGTGACCAGTCCATGAATCTCTTCACTTACATCCTGTTTTTCAAGTGCTAATGCCACCAAATTTCCATGATTTAAATAGCCAGTACAAGGGAGCAGTGGCCTTGTGCACAAACCATTCATTTGTTAACATATTGCATTAATCACAGTGAACACCGCTAATATTTTGAGAGTTTTCGGTGGTTACTGCAGTGAACTAACTAACGTAAGGATTATTATGCATTTGGCCACAGGGTTCCGTGGAAGGAATAAGCATTCCTGCTATATAGGGCATACAACTGAAATATCTTATAGGTACACATGAATGCTACTTTTGGAATGTGTGTACACGTACGTCCATGCGCTGATTGGACCAAATAGATTAGGGTGTACATGTCCATCATGCGTATCAAAGAGATTAAACATATTCATTGCATTTCCTGCTTAATGCAAAAGCCTATAAGTTAATAATCACTATGGAACAGCCCCCTTATGTTTTTTTTAAGGGACACTGGTATCTATGTAGCATATTGTATAATGTGTTGAAATTTATTATGGTTTCAGAGGAATCAGCAGAAACTGAGCCTGCTTGGCAAGGTGCTGGTGCTGCCCCAGGTCTGAAAATCTGGCGAGTTGAGGTGAGTGATACAATGTAGTGTGTTGTTCTCTAAAACAGGAGTGGCCCAACCTTTTCAGAGGGCGCGGTAGTTTTGTTTGTTAGTCATTATGTGAGGACATAGATCTCAAACATGGATGTTTCTTCTTAATGCATGATACAGAGCAACATAACAATCTATAGTCCATAGTGATATGTGGGCTATTTTATATACTTGCAATGGGCCATATTTTGGCCTGTGACTAGTAGTAGTAGTTGGGCACCCTTGCTCTATATGAGTAGAGGCATGGGTCTCCACCTATTCCAGAGAATTTAGACAGAATTTTCCTGATAATCTTAAAATTTTCTTTCAAGTTATGATTGTCAGTAAAAGTGCCAGAGTTATACCAAACTGTTGCCTGACACTATGATATTCACTGTTCAGACTTTTTGCTACTATTTCACATGTGCCTCAGGGTTCATCTCATGAATTTCATTTTTGGTCTTGACATTTTGTTAGCACTTACTTACATACAAATTTAGAGTCCTTAGAAACTGCAGTACAGTATACATACAAATTTCGAGTCCTTAGAAACTGCAGTACAGTATAAAATGGACTTCTATCAAAAAAAGGGGGCTCGTATAAAATCTCTCTTGGAACTTTAATTAGAAAGATGTAACATATTTAAGTATTTTTAATGAGGTACACCTAGAGATTACTTGTTGAATGAATGCCTCAAACTATGCTAAGCATGGTTATTTTTTTTGTCTCTTACCTAGCAATTTGAAATCAAGGATTGGCCTAAGGAGGACTACGGTGAATTTTTCAATGGTGATTCTTACATCATTCTCAATGTAAGTATTATTGTGTTTACTAAAACGTTTATTCTTTTGTAGAATTGTCTTCTAATACTGTAATTTCCTCTGTCCTCTTAGCAGTTACCGCTTTGTCACAATAAATATCAAAGGCAAAATATGATACAGTATTTCAGTTTCATCACTGTGTTTCTATAATGACCTAAGTCAGATTGAGGCAGAAATAAAGTATGGGTATCATGTTGTTAATGAGAACAAGGCCAATGAAACTGTTAAAATGTGTCAATATTTCTTTGCCAGAATTGTAGTTACCAAGATACGAATGGCTGTTTTTGCTTTGTCATACAATCGTTTCCCCAGCGTTTTTTCAGAATTATACTATGTATGTGGGAGTGCATGCTGAAACCAAGTCGCCATTGGAGGTGTTTTGCTTCCAAACTTAACACCTGTAATTGTGAAAGCTTTTGTATATGATGTAGTTGTAATTGCCACTAGAGTATTTGATTCAGGTGTGATCGCAGAGGACCGAAAAAAAAATCAATAATGCAGCACATAAACAACAACTAGAATTTCTGACTGACTCAGACTGACCAACGAAATGTTGCCTTTAAGGTGTCCATTTCAGTTGTCCCTCAAAATAGCTTTTATACCAGTAATGGTCAAGTGAAATAGTTAGGTTAGTGCTTGTCTTCATGATTGGCACTTCATAGTGATGGCTTTTTCCTTTTACAACTTTTCATATGAGTGTGATCAGTAGGCCCCTACCTGCCTGTCTCTGTGCTGACATGGAGCAAACTTCTGCACACCATGGTGCTGTGATGTAGAAAAAAAAAAAAAAAAANAAAAAAAAAAAAAAAAAAATGAAAGTATTGGTCACACCGATATGCAGGTCGCACCATAGGGCATCAACACTAGACAATATTTCCAACCTTTAGGATATGAAGAAAATGTGGCATGGATTTGTTTCATCAGCAGAGAGTGCACGCAGACACATGCCTTTGATATATTACTTTTGTCCTTAGAACCACTTTACTATGAGTGGATTGCACTCTTAGGTAAAGTGTTGTCGTCACAGTTTTTGAAGATACTCAGTGAGAAATTACAGTAGTTATTCTTCATCTTGAATCTGTTACCTACTGAATTTGGTCACTGTTTTAACCATGACTGGCCTGTCCTCTTTACTCAGTGGAATACTGTATACAATAATGGCTCTTAAGAGTACAGGTAATTAATATTATCCGATCTGAAACATAAATCTGGGAATATATATAGCAATATTGCATTTGTTTGCTGATATATTTCATACATATCTAGACATTACATCTTAGTGTCCAGCCTCACACTAGCCACTTTCACTCCCCATGACCAGGGCCACAACCTATGCAGGTTGTCATCTATCGATTAAATTGCATGATAAACACATTTCTGAACAAATGCATCCAATTCAGACTGTAAATAGAAATCAAAGGTGTTTACAGTCACTCAGAATGGAAGTAAAAAACCAGGAATAGATTCACAAAAACTTGAAATGGTTCTTCCAAATGGACTCTCAAATGCGAAAATTTACTTTGCTGGTTCTGGGCTGCTAATCTCAGCTTTGTGTGTACCTGTTGCTGGTCACTGAGGTGTAAAAGAGGAATGGAATAAATTATAGATTATGTACTTTCTGTTAAGACCTACAGTGATCATGATGGGCTGGTGGCAAGACACTTGACTGCCTGTCTTCAAACCTAACAAATATGTTCAAATTTATTTTAGGTCCAAGGTCCACTATATACAGATACATTTACAAACAAATGTGCAGATTAGACCACAACAGATTTGATGGATATAGACCAGAGATGACATTGGAACACTTAAGTGTTGCAGTCAGCTGATCATCTTATTGATGGAGCATATTAACAGCATTTGACAGTGTTTTGTTGGCAAGACTTAGAAATGGCAGAGATAAAAGGCCTGCCTATTTAGAATATAACTTGTAAATAATCAAGCTTCAAAAGAAGATGTGATTTATTCTGTTTGTTCCCTTCAGACCTACAAAGATGATGATGGTGACAATCTTCTTCATGATGTCCATTTCTGGATTGGCAAGAACAGCTCACAGGTAAAGTCACATCCTCAGAGATAAATGTTAGGAAATGGATTATAGCCTATTACATCTGTCAGCCCATTTCTTTTACCATCAATCACCAGTTTAGTCCTGTGCATTATCTCATCGTTCAACTCTAAGTTCAGCTTTTTGTGAGTTAGTTTCTTCCTCTTTCTCACAGTTGATCTTGACTCTGACAGCTTAACATTCAGCCTCACTGCCCCACACTCTTACTCTTTTCCTTGCACTTCTTTCTCACATATAAATTTCTTACTCTTGCTTATGTGCTTCTGTTAGTGTCTACCCTATTCACCCTCCGGTTACAGAAGTCCTTTGCTTCTGTAACAGAGTGGAGTAGTAGGAGTTAACCTTTTCAGTCAGTACAGTATCAGTTACTTTTTTCTGCAAGTGTGCATTGATGAGAAGAGTCAACTCTAATCCAGGATCAGAGAGACATGCAAAAAAATTCATAGGCAAAGTTTATTGACTGTTCTCATTCATTTGAGGTCAGTGTTGGCATCAGTAAGATCATACAGACAAAATACTGTGCAAAGATTTCAGTGAAAATGGTGACAAAAGTATGAAAGAAATTAACTGAACGTGAACAAAAATGTGCTGATTATCTCTGTCATGAGCTTAGCTCTAACTGGACACTCAAAGTCTGCAGGTAGCTAGATCCGATGCAGTCTCAATAAGGCTCTTCATGTATTGAATAGAAGCAAGACTGAAGGTTGACATTCCTCTTTTTTTTAATGCTCATATGATGTTTAGGCTCAGCTATATTAAAGTGTTACCATTATAATATAATTTTCATCACTTTCTTCAGTTCTAGACATTCTGTTAAATGTTGAGTGATTATAATCACAGGATGAGTATGGCACTGCTGCATACAAAACAGTCGAACTTGACACATTCTTGGATGATGTTCCAGTCCAACATCGTGAAGTCCAGGGTCACGAGAGCTCACTTTTCAAATCCTACTTTCCTAAGGGAATTACGTAAGTTACATTGAGTTTCACCTCTTCAGTTATTTTCCTCTTCAAAGAGCTTTTCCATAACTATAGACTATTGATGTTTTNCAGGGCCAATGAAACTGTTAAAATGTGCCAATATTTCTTTGCCAGAATTGTAGTTACCAAGATATGAATGGCTGTTTTTGCTTTGCCATACAATCGTTTCCCCAGCGTTTTTTCAGAATTATACTATGTATGTGGGAGTGCATGCTGAAACCAAGTCGCCTTTGGAGGTGTTTTGCTTCCAAACTTAACACTTGTAATTGTGAAAGCTTTTGTATATGATGTAGTTGTAATTGCTACTAGAGTATTTGATCCAGGTGTGATGGCAGAGGACCAAAAAAAAAAAAAATCAATAATGCAGCACATAAACAACAACTAGAATTTCTGACTGACTCAGACTGACCAACGAAATTTTGCCTTTAAGGTGTCCTTTCCAGTTGTCCTTCAAAATAGCTTTTATACCACTAACGGTCAAATGAAATAGCTAGGTTAGTGCTTGTCTTCATGATTGGCACTTCTTAGTTATGGCTTTTTCCTTTTACAACTTTTCATATGAGTGTGATCAGTACCAGCCTGTCTCTGTGCTGACATGGAGCAAACTTCTGCACACCATGGTGCTGAAATGTTTTATGATCAGGTGATCTTTTGTGCTAGCCAAAAAAAAAAAGAGACATTGGTCCAGAATAACAGTAATGCAGTGATGTAGCAGAATAACTCAAATGCAGTGATGTAGCAGAATAACTCAAATGCAGTGATGTAGAAAATAAAAACAAAATGAAAGTAATGGTCACACCGATATGCAGGTCGCACCATAGGGCATCAACTCTAGACAATATTTCCAACCTTTAGGATATGAAGAAAATGTGGCATGGATTTGTCTCATCAGCAGCGAGTGCACGCAGACACATGCCTTTGATATATTACTTTTGTCCTTAGAACCACTTTACTATGAGTGGATTGCACTCTTAGGTAAAGTGTTGTCGTCACAGCTTTTGAAGATACTCAGTGAGAAATTAGTTATTCTTCATCTTGAATCTGTTACCCACTGAATTTGGTCACTGTTTTAATCATGAATGGCCTGTCCTCTTTACTCAGTGGAATACTGTATACAATAATGGCTCTTAAGAGTAATCAATATTATCCAGTCTGAAACATAAATCTGGGAATACATAATGATATAGCAATATTGCACTTGTCTGCTGATATATTACATACATATCTGGACATTACATCTTAGTGTCCAGCGTCACACTAGCCACTTTCACTCCCCATGACCAGGGCCACAACCTATGCAGCTTGTCATGTAGTAATTAAATTGCATTTTGATAAACACTTTTCAGAACAAATGCATCCAATTCAGACTGTAAATAGAATTTAAAAGTGTTTACTTTCACTCAGAATGGAAGTAAAAAACCAGGAATAGATTCACAAAAACTTGGAATGGTTCTTCCAAATGGACTCTCAAATGCGAAAATTCACTTTGCTGGTTCTGGGCTGCTAATCTCAGCTTTGTGTGTACTTGTTGCTGGTCACTGAGGTGTAAAAGAAGAATGGAATAAATTATATATGTACTTTCTGTTAAGACCTACAATGATCATGATGGGCTGGTAGCAAGATACTTGACTGCCTGTCTTCAAACCTAACAAATATGTTCGTTCAAGTTTATGTTAGGCCCAAGGTCCACCATGTACAGATACATTTACAAAACAAATGTGCACATTAAACCACAGCAAATTTGAAGGATATAGACCAGAGATGAGACTGGAACACTCAACTGTAGTTATCAGCTGATCATCTTATTGATGGGGTATATATATATACAGCATTTGACAATGTTTTGTTGGTAAGACTTAGAAGTGGCAGAATATAAAGAACATGTGATTTATTCTGTTTGTTCCCTTTAGACCTACAAAGATGATGATGGTGACAATCTCCTTCATGATGTCCATTTCTGGATCGGCAAGAACAGCTCACAGGTAAAGTCACATCCTCAGAGACAAATGTTAGGAAATGGATTATAGTCTATTACATTCGTCAGCTCATTTCTTTTACCTTCAATCACTAGTTTAGTCCTGTGCATTATTTCATCGTTCAACTCTAAGCTCAGCTTTTTATGAGTTAGTTTCTTCCTTTTTCTCACAATTGATCCTGACTCCGACAGCATAACATTCAGCCTCACTGCCCCACACTCATACTCTTTTCCTTGCATCTCTTTCTCAGGTATAATTTTCTAATTCTTGCGTATGTGCTTCTGTTAGTGTCTACCCTATTCACCCTCAGGTTACAGAAGTCCTTTGCTTCTGTAACAGCGTGGAGTAGAAGGAGTTAACCTTTTCAGTCAGTACAATATCAGTTACTTTGTTCTTCAAGTGTGCACTGATGAAAAGAGTCAACTCTAATTCAGGATCAGAGAGACATACAAAAAATTTCATAGGCAAAGTTAATTGACTGTTCTCATTCATTTGAGGTCAGTGTTGGCATCAATAAGATCATACAGACAAAATACTGTGCAATGACTTCAGTAAACATGGTGACAAAAGTATGAAAGAAATTAACTGAACGTGAATAAAAATGTGCTGATTATCTCTGTCATGAGCTTAACTCTAGCTGGACACGCTAGATCCGATGCAGTCTCAATAAGGCTCTTTATGTATTGAATGGAAGCAAGGCTGAAGGTTGACATTCAATTTCTCTTTTTTTTAATGCTCATATGATGTTTAGGCTCAGCTATATTAAAGAGTTACCATTATAATTTTCATCACTTTCTTCAGTTCTAGACATTCTGTTACAATGTTGAGGGATTTATCTATATCTAATCACAGGATGAGTATGGCACTGCTGCATACAAAACAGTCGAACTTGACACATTCTTGGATGATGTTCCAGTCCAACACCGTGAAGTCCAGGGTCACGAGAGCTCACTTTTCAAATCCTACTTCCCTAAAGGAATTACGTAAGTTGCATTGAGTTTCACCCCTTCAGTTATTTTCCCCTTCAGGGAGCTGAATGTAAGGAGTTATGAGCATTAGAGCAAAGTTCTGGTAGTCATGTAATCCATTTCAATTGTTTGTACAGAATTAATGACATCTTATTATCGTTGGATAGTTGTTTCTGTTTTTTTCAGTGGGTATCTGGCAATCATCAACTGTTTGAGTGATGTATGCCATGAAATAAAGTACTGTAAGTACAAACCTTTATCATACAGGTGAGGAGATGCTGGGGTTTTTAGAGCTATGTGCAGTGTGTGAAAGAGAATCACATGATTGCTTTCAGTCAGTGACATGTATATTTAGTGTACTGCTACTAGTAGAGCAGTTACTATACTACTTACATGATGTCCATGACATTTAGCAATTTCACTACGTGGTCCTTTCTAACAGCAAAAGCCAGATTAATAGTAGATCACAAGTGTGTTCAAGCTGGTATAAGCAATAAATCTGAAACTTATCTCTTGGGTTTATAGGTATGACCAGTGGAAAGTTAGCTAGACTGTGAAAAAAGCTATCCTAATCAGTATATTTTCTATCATAGTATCTTTCCCCAGCAGGTCATGTTTTGGCAGTTGTTTTTTATTTTCAATTTGGTTGTGAGTAAAATAATAGTATTACAGCTCAGGACCGACCCAGATTTGAAGTCCTAGGTTTAATCTCTGAAGATCTCACTTTTCACCCATGATTTTTGCTTGATATGTAGTCTCAGTGATCTTCATTGTGCTCTTTATTGTCTTGTATTATGTGCACATGAAAGGCAGCATTTGATAAGTTTGTTTCTCCTCATCTTATTTCAGCACAATGGAAGGCGGTTGTGCTTCTGGATTCAGGCATGTGACTCCTGAGACATACGAGCCAAGACTGTTTCACTTTGCCAAGGACAAGAATGGTCATGTCTGTGTCAGAGAGGTAGGAGCTGTCGAACATTGAGTGTTAGACAATAAACATTGTATCAGTAGTACTGTAGTACCACTAATTAATTTTGGATGGCCTTATTTCGGCAAATAAGATGTATTGGTTTGATCCCCAGTTCTCATTTCCCATCAACCAGTTGCTCTTTCTAATGTTAGTTCAGGAGATGTTAAACACAGCTGATCGGGGTTTGGTACATGATTATATTCATAATAATGAGCCAAAACCTTGTACACTGTAATAGGTAATTGTATTTCCTCCCTGCACAACTGAAATTAACCCTTGTGATGCTACAGTAGAACTAGTTCTCACCTTCCCTCCACCACACTGTATGCAACGGTAGAATTAATTTACATGCCAATGCCAACTGTGGGAGACAACAGTCGAATTTTGCAGCCCAGTGTCAGTTGCTTAACTGGCAGACAACACATGCAGTGGTCGTTATCTATAACAATGGTCATGCAGTGGTGGAAGGCTGGATCCAAGGCACCTCATGCTACTAGAGTTATATAATCTTTTCAGCCTTATCATTATAAATTACTAACATGCTCAGTATGACGTTAAGTTTGGTAAGGAATTCACTAGTCTATAATTTCTACAGATTCCACGTGCTGCCTCACTGGTCAGTGAGAATGATGTGTACATCTTGGATCTTGGTCTGCAAATTTGGCAGTACAATGGCGACAGCTCTAGCCCTATGGAGAGATCCAAGGTAAGACAGTTCCTGTGTTGATATTCTAACAACAGGGTCAGTGAGAAAACAGCATGGCCATGTAGTTTGTGAGTCATACTCAGGAACTGAAGACTGTCAAGTCTAAGGTTTGTGTGTTTGACTTGTGGGCCAGACCATTTACTTTGTGGGGTCCTTGGGAAAGACACTTCACTTCCCTTTCTCCACTCAACTCAGGTGTAAGTGAGTCTCTGGCTCTTGAGCTGGGAGGACAAGACTGCTGACCCATAAGCGCCAGCAGTGACTTTGTTATATGTTTCATTTGTAATATTATGTATTTGCATGTATACTATGTATTGTTCCATGTGTTTGTATTATGAATGAGATGTGTAACATTGTATGGCATTGTAAACTAATATCCCTAGGGGGTAGAAAAAAAATTCAAGATTTTTCTCGTTTTTTTTTTTTTCAATCTGTGTTGATGTATAACATTGTAGAATTCCACAAAAATTAGATTACGAGAAAAACAGGATCAAATATCACAATTTTACTGGCAAGCAGAGACGTGAGTTCTAAGAAAATTGTCGTTTTTAAGTTTTTCAGGTTGTTTGAGGAATATAACACTATTACAGAACTGGCCCGAAATTCTGAATAAAGTGATGGTAAAATCTGCATAAGCCCTGACTTGTAAATTGCAACTTTATGCATCAACACTGAAGATAATAGGCAGAATATGGGCAGGTTAGGATGGAAGGTATTACTGTTAGTATTGCTGCTAACTTCTGTAATTCTCTGGTAAATATGCAAGAGTTGATGGTTTACTCAAATACTACCTTGCAGACGTGACTGAATGTTTGTTTACTAATTTATTTCTCACCCCTCTTTTCCATTTACTTAGGGATATGCATGCTATATTATCGTTTTTGTTACCTAAAATTACCTCATGTTAGTTGCAGTGAGGTATACAAGGTATACATCCACGATAATCTTATGGTAGCTGTGATACATTCTATGCTTTGATTTCAAAGACAGTTGAATTTAGACAGGAAATGAGACAGGGAATACTACCTATAATGGCCGTGGCTGTGGATAGCGTAATGAAAACCTGTCTTCAATGGAAGAAACAAGCCACCTATTTTATGCTAAATGTACAACAGGGTTCTGCCAAAATTGGGACTATTTGTCATGTCCAAGTTCCTCTGTATATGACAGATCTGCACCATTCTTGTAAGCTCTGACGTGTTCTGATTTCTGCATTCTGACTCATTATACCTGCAGTTTATGTTGATAATTTTCTACCGCAGGCCATGCAGTATGTTGGCAACTTGAAGAGCCAGCGTGGAGAGGCAGAGTCTGATGTCCTGGACGGTGGAAGCGTCTCCAAGTCGGTAAGTTGAAAAAATGAAATTTGTTTTTTGTTAGCAGGAATGTCAACTGGATTTGAAAAAAGAGCCTTAACTTTCTGGCTGTAGAGTCCGTAAATCGCAGAGTGCTTGGCTCGCTTCATTATTCCTTTGTCTTGATGGTCTTGTTTTTGCACCACATGATTCTCTGCAAACAAAAAACAATCAGGCTATACAGTGTTATCTTCTGTCAACCTGAAAATTGCTCCATTGAGCCTGGTTCCTCCATTCAAGTCTACATAAATGTACTGTTCACATTCATATCCAGTGCTTTTGAAGTGAAAATAGGATGGCTACATTTCCCGGTGCTGAATCCAGTCTCTGTGAGGATTTGTTTTTTTTGTTCACATCAGTATGAGATAAGAGAGAAATCCTACCTTTATCATCAGTTTTGAATCTATTTTATTTTGTTGCAGCATGAATTCTGGCAGAAGTTGGACCAGGAGGCTGACGACTCTCTCAGTGATGATGAAGATGGGGGTGATGATAAGAAACTTCTCAAGTAGGAATTTAGACGTTTACTGTATAAGCTGAACACTTGTTTTACTATCACATGTCTTCATCAATTACGGTTCCTCTTATGAAGATGGTCATTAATGGCGCCAGTATTAGGAATGGCTAGGTTCAAACTCTGGAAGGTGGAAAAAGGATCTGACAGGCAAAGCCGACAGTAGGGAAAATAATGGAGGATGTGGAATCAGCCTGTTAGCCTTCACATGCTGCGCTATCTGCTAGGGTGGACAGAGTATACATGGGGTTGCCCAATCTGTCTAGATATTGATTCCAAAATCCAGTAAACCAAGCTGTCTAATGTCTTGCAGCCAGTTGAAATGAGGCTTAGTCAGTAGATAAGACACACTAAGATATCAGAGTTGAGTGGTCAAAACCTTAGTTACAGAAATCAGAAGTACAGTCATGTCTGCACAAGAAAATATTGAATTCATTGGTGAGTGGTTTAGTAATTGTGGATAAATCTGAGTTTTTGGGAGGTATAGTTTCCTCAGGATATTCTCTGTTGGAGGAAGAGAGGGTGACCTCTTGCCACTTCAATCTTGTACCAGAATAATGCTGGCTCAAAAATTTGTTACCTTATGAAAATAAGCTTTTTATGATACCACTTCCAATACTTCCAGGCATTGGACTCAAGATCTAAAGGTCATCATGGGTTCGATTCCCAACTGCGGTTGTGTTGCAAGTGCCTTGGGAAATCATTTCATTCACATTTTCTTCAGTCAACCCATCTGTAAAATGGGTACCTGACTATAGGCGTTGGAGATATTGTCAGAATGCTAATGATCAGTGCCTGTAAATGTCTGGGACACTGTATTGTCTTTGGGGAGTGGAGAAAGTTCAAGATTGAACAGGTCTGCTGGGATGATAATAATAATAGTGTGATGACATGCGAGTGGGCATTAGCCTGAATATGAGATTTATAAACCACATTGTTGTTATTATTATTATTATTATTATTATTATACATGTATACTCAGAATGTGACTAAAGTCTCATTGTAAACAGTTTGACCAGCTGGAAGGCAAAAAAGTTTTATAAGTGTGAAAATTTAAAGCATAAAGTAATATCAAAATTGTAGCGTATTTGCATTTATGTTTTCATGGCTTATCTAACAAAATTGGAATTACAGAGACTTTCATGTTTGATGACATCCACAAAATTAAAGAACTCTGAAAGGTCATATGTTTTTTTTTTGTTTTTTTTTGAAGCAACAGATCATTCTACTTTTTTGAATCTCAGCCTAGGGTAACTTCAAGTGCATAAATTAATGTTTTAATTTAGCCAATCCAGTGCTGCATTTAGGCATTTCAAGTCTAACAATGTTTACAAGAGATTCACAACCTTGAAACAGTGATCAAACTAAGATAAAAACATTTTAAAAATATCAATCTTTATCATGTTAAAAGAGAACTTTTCTAGAAACCTTACATTTATTCTGATGGTTTGGCATGGTAACTATTATTCTTGACTGGATGCTCAGAAGTGCCATATATGATTACCAAGAATGTGGTGCTTCATGATGTGCTGAATAGTTCAGATAATGCCTGTTCACCTAGAGTTGTTGCTTGAATAATGAGCTGGTCATCTAAATTGTCTTGGTATTTTGTATTTTTCAGGGTGAACACCGACACAGCCGAGTCTGACGTTGTCAAAGAGGGAGATTTCGGCATGGGAGATTTGGTTTCAGATGTGAGTGTTGTTTATTTTGAGGATGATGAAATTAAGCTCATTGCTGAGAGTTTAGGACCACATGGAGGTAGCTTGGTCTTGTAGCCTGTGAGTTGTTTGTGGGTTCAGTTCCAAAATTGGACAGCTTGCACTGTGGTGTCATTGTGAAAGACACTTCATTCCCTCTTCCCCACTCCATTTAGATGTATATGACGACCTGACTTTAGAGCTTGGGAGACAGGCACTGTTGAGATTAGCAATGACTTTGTTATGATTTTCATCTGTGTATAGTATTACTGTTTTATCTGTCCGTGTTTTATGAATGAGATGTTTCACACTATCTGGCATTGTAAAAGGAATCCCCATGGGGTAACGAAAAGTTCCATTTTCATTTTTGTTATTTCAATACTAGAGTTTAAGAATACCACAAAACAGTTAGGTTAATTGCAATAGTTATCATTAACAATAAATCATGAAGGTTACAAAATCATTAACTTGTTATTGTGTAGTGAGCAAAACATGACTATTGTCTACAACCATTTCAGCAAATTTTTGTGATTTGATTTCTAATAATAAGATAAAACTGATTTAGAATTTGAACTCCATTTCCCATTTATGTACATTTGGCTACATGATGAAATGCTGGCAATTTTGATCCCCAGGACGTCTTCATCTGTGACTGTGGAGAAACAGTATTTGTCTGGGTTGGTGCCAATGCATCCACTGCTGAGAAGAGAAATGGATTGCCCTATGCTCATGTAAGTTGCTACTGTGCCCGTGGATAATAGAGATTATCAGACATGTATTGTAACAACCGATGCCTAGGGCCCCTTAATAAATTGCCAAGAAAACTGGGCACACAGAAGATATTGTTCATAACAAGAATTGCATTGCATAAAATGTAAATATTTTATCTTATATATTGTGTTTACTGTGGAGCAGTATGCCTGAATGGTTGGGGTGTTGGGCTCAAGATCTTAAGATTATGGGTTCGATACCCAACCACAATCATGCTCTGGGGCCTTGGAAAAGCATTTTATTCATGCTCTCCTCAGACAGTCAGTCTGTAAACTAGGGCAATGAAAGTATTACCAAAATGCAAGAAATCAGCACCTGTAAATGGTAGCAGCATTCCTGTCGGGGAGTTAGGAAGTCTAAGAGTGATCTGGCCTGGTGAGATGATAACATGAAGTCATGTGAGCGAGCAATAGTTTAGATATGAGACTTGGCTCAATATTTTTATTATAATTATTACTGTTATATTACGTAAATTCTATATTGCCTAATATTGCCAGGAAAGTAGCACTAATATTCGAGAATTAAATTTAAATAGAAATGGAAAAGCAATTCTTTTCAACACATTGGTTGCCCCTTCCCTTATGCAATTTTATGAACATTGCCAAAAAGTGTTGCTGCTGAATGTGCACTTGTGGTGTTCAAACAGTGTAATCAATGGCTTATAGAAAGAAATTGTGTAATATATGAGTTAAAATGTGAAACGAAAGTAAAGGAATTAAAAATCCAGATAATGGATTTTCATGTAAAATTTTACAGGAAGTGATGCAAGTGATGTGGTAATCCCACATAATAAGAGTAAACAAAATAGTATGGTAAGGGGCAGGTAAAGTGTGTGATCATTAGCTGAAATTGAATGGCTTACACAGCATATGCCCTATTACAAGCTTAGGTATATACTGAATAATTCGTCATTCCACAGAATTACTTGAGAGGTAGCGGTCATCCCTGGAGACCCATCACAGTGGTGAAGGAAGGCCAGAAGTGTGCCCAGTTTGAGTCAGCTATTGCTGCTTAAGGCTTTGTGGTGTTCGACCTGGTAGTGAAGGCTGCGGCTTGGTCACGTGACATCGGTCAAGCTGGGAACTACCGCCATGTTACAACCGAGGAACCAAGGCCTATTGGGCTGTTCAGCAATCTCAATTAGTGTAGTCAATCAAGCAATTGTGTTGTGTTATTTTTGTATAATTTAAATAAATGTTCATGCTTTTCCGTATACACATTGATATTCAATTGTAACTTTCCTGGTGCTTAAGACTTAAGCCACATTTCCAGCTATGAAAAACCACGGTTGAATTTTTTTTATTCTCCATGACTGAAACGTCATGAAACTAAATGACTGTATGAGAAATTTGCTCCCTAATCTTGTTTTGACTAATTTAGACGGATAATCACCACCTACTATACTTAGGCGGATAATCACCACCTAGGGTACTTAGGTGAATAATCACCACCTACTGTACTTGGGCGGACAATCACACCAGAGAATAGCTTTTGTAAACTATGAGATTCTTCAGTGTTGTCTTCACTGAACTGTCACAATAAATTGTTTCACTTGATAGTTTTTTTCAGTGGTGTTTTGGAATGATTAATATATTAATTTTTTTCTTGCCTTTGTTGTTCCAGCCAGCTTTGCAGATCTCAGGCAAATTCCTAAGGGATGTGGCTTTTGCTTGATATGTCATTCACATTAAAAATACAGGGGATATGAAGGATTAAGGACTTGCTTAAAATTATGATGGGGAGTATTGTGCACATACGCATCTGGTTCCTCTGAGAAATTCCAATACCCTGTGTGAGCTCAAGAGTTTTGCGGGAATTATGGTTTCTTGCACTTACTTGCGAGCATTCTTATCAGGAAATTTCATTTTTTTGTTTATGCATGTAACTCTGGGCCAAGAGAGTGCTGCAGAAAAACATTACTTTCCCCTTAAGTTGCAGAAAAATATTGATCTATCTTAGATTGCAAGAATTTGGCCTACATAGCAAGGTTACCTTATACACAAAGTGTTTAAGATTTTTCTTTCAGATTTATATTTTTGGATTTTTACAAGGAGTCCATGTGATTTTGAAACATTTTGTCTTTCTGTACATGACAGATTTATTCAGTGTTGAAAGAAAAGAAAAATCTGTGAATGTTATTTTTATACAACTGGTTCTATATTATGAAGGCTTCCCTTTGAACAAAGAGTTTACACAACACTTTTCATGACTATGTTTATGTATCTATGCATATACATGAGAAATAACCTTACGCAATTTAACATTGTATATTGTCTTTTGTATACCCGCATTATTTATATTTTTAATTTTCATCACTTTTATAGTTGCTTTTATCGGTAACTTCAGCTACCATGTTATCGCAGTAAGTGGGGAAATCTCAGGGCTACTGATTGACACTTTTGTATCCCAACATTTGTGTCGCAACCAGTTTATGTCACTTATCAACAAACTAAGATTTCACGCCCATACCTCAAAAATTGATTTGGGTCTTGCATTATCAAATGTCTTTGGTTGTGGAAACAGCCATCATAAGGAAAGAATCAACATCTGTGGGTAAATTTCGACAGTTTGTAAGGAAGATTAAATGACTTATAAAGTGCAAAATTTTTCTTCCGTTGCAATTTTCTTGAAAATTCTGCTAATAATCCCTAGTGACTTAAACGACATCTGAGGCAAAAATAATGCCAGCTCTAAGATTTTTTTTGCAACATTTGATGAAAGCACGCAAATTCAGTTTTTGTGTGAGACAATCAGAAAGCAGCGTAAGCCTCATTTTGGGTGACTGCAAGATGTGTTTCTTACAGTGTTCAGGAAGATTGTCCCCCTTATTTGCCAACACTTGTGACCACATTTCACCAACACCACCAGCTACGCAAACTTTTATGTTTCACAGTCTGGTTTCAAATGCTTTTTGCACTGCTTGGGGAGATGGGAAAGAACAGTATTATTGCCTTTTATCAGCCAGCTAAAGCACTTCCCTTTGCACACTGAAGTGTGCTTGCCTATCAATATGATGGTTAATGTCATGTTAGCTGTCAGCCATTTTATGTTCTAAAATTGGTGCCAGTAATAAAGCAGAAGAAAGTGCGGAAGGACATTGTGAAGATGCAAGTTGTGCATTGTTCTGTAACTGCTCATATCTGAAAGGCCCGCCAAGGATATAATGGGAGAGAAGAGACATGATAGATCAAGTCACTAAGTTGATTTCAGTTGCATGCTTCACATCAGAGTGCTATTTTTCTGAAGTTCATTAGTAAAAACATTTTACATTTCACACAAATTTACAGTCCTTCCACCTTGTATGGTAAAGAAAATTGATGTAAAGACATCTCTAGTATTTGAAATACGAAAGCAAATCCCAAGTTGAAACAGTGGCCATTTGCAGGCGAGGCCTTCCTTCTGATGGTAACAATCAGATAGCATAGCTTCAGGTATCATTTTTGAACCAACTGAGCCATGGTCAATCTATAAAATGAATTTTGAGAAAATAAAGATGAATCTTGCATGCACTTTTAACTTTTGGAGTAGACCAGAGACAAATCTGTATTTATCAAATTTAAGGAAATGTGTTTCTCTGTGCATGCCTTTGCAAGTTCATTATGGAGAGAATTCTAAGAATTCATGCCTTATGTACTACTGTTTTGGCATAAATATTGTACTTCTGCTATTAAAAAGCAATTTGTAACCCATCATAAGGGTTCTGTTTTTGTTTCTGTGACTTTCCTTTCAGCCCCCAACATACATGTTGGTATCTGTCATTGATGAAGAAGAAACTGTGTAAGGAAAACTTGGCTGCAGCTTTGGAGGCTACATCAGGACTTCTACAAGGGTCACCTGTCAATTCTGCATATTCAACCACCACTAATTATCATTGTGCTGGAAGCATCAAATTTTCAGTGTCTGAGGATACTTTTTTGGGGCTGTGTTGACAAATTCTCATTATCCTGAACAATATGTAAAACAATACGTTACATGACTCCAGAAAGGTCCAAAGAAAAAAAATCAGATTAAAATGTTTCAATGGTTTCTTTTGCACTTTCAGATTACCTCCCCTTTTCATTTCACAATGAACAACAAAAAATAAGTGGTGTAGACATTTTAATAAATGGAAAATAAGTAGCGGGCACAGAATTGTCACTTCTCTTTTGAAACTAAGTAGTGTTTTAATTTAGTGGATGATCCCATTGTTGTGATGTAACAGTTGGTGGCTCAGGAGTGCACAAGGTGGTTTACTGTTCATGTTTTAAATAATTCTGGTTCAGTTATTTTAATACACTGGTCATAGATGACCCTAGCGTATCCCATAGTCAGCCTGATAATAATATGACTATTGACACCAACAAAGAGAGAGAATAAATGACTTTGGCACACACAAAAACCAAGCATATTTTGCAGCAGTGATCATCTTTCTGAGATCAATGTGCTCAGATAAACAATTTTTTCTAAAGCAAACTAAGAAATCAATGTGTGGTTATTGTGTGCATTTTGTATGCATTTGGGGCACCTGCTTCATATTTTTCAAACACTTCTTTACAAATTTCTATGTCCTACCCTAGTAGGTGGATTTCAAAAAAATTAATGCAGGTCCACTTTTGTATAAACCCCCCTTGAGTCAGAGAAAAATGATGTAAAATGTGGTTGATGAAACCTTCACATCCCTCTTAATTTCTGCTTATGTAATACGATCACTTTCCTTAAGAAAGAGATGTGGATAGCGTGGTCACTCATCTGTCAAGTTATTTAATATTTATGTTAAGGGCCTTTCCAGGATGTGTGCATATTTCAAAATTTCTTAAAATATCCTAAAGTATCTAGACATAAACCCTTCCCGTGAGCATATGTTCTTTAGATCCTTGTCAGTTTTATAAAATTCCACTCAGAACAACCTATAACAGATGTCACTGAAAATCATGTTTTGGAAAGCTCAGTTATGAAGATCCATGCACATCAGCACAAACTGCTCTAGTTTCTCCCTCGCAACTACTTGTAAGTTAGTCACAGTGAAGCTAAGGCAGCCATCCTTGATAAATCTCTTTTGAAATCTGGCAGCTTTTCAATGTGAAGATTGTGAGTGTTTTAGCTAAATTAGAGGTGAACAACAACAACAGAATTAAGAGATGACACTTGTAAAAGTCATCCTCATAAAATGATGATATTGTACTTCATGTAGTAGAAATGGCAGGGAACTTTCTGTAGGTATAGAATAAGTTTCACATGTGTTATATCTCTGAAGCGGACTCTAACAAAAAACAGGTTGTTTGAACTGAAGTGGTGGCCATATTCAAACTTTGTTTCTATGGGCTGATCTAATTGAAAAATAACTGACTCAGCTCAGCTTCTAAGATTATGGTGTATATCCACATGATGTGGAATCCATATAAACTAAATTCGCTTAGACTGACAGCTGTTTAAATGAGCACATCCTTTGGTATTGATTTGTTCCTTCTTTGCCATCAAGTTTAAGTGAACCTCTCTTGAAATGAACAGATACCTTTGGTCCCTTGATGTTCAAGTTATATCATTCCACTGCATATATTGAGAACTGTTTAAGAAACAGTACTGAAATTTTCTCACCGATGGCTAAGGCCTTAGAGGCAGTTTCATAATTGTTGTCTTCATCAGATACCCAATGCATATCTATTATGTTGATTTATGACATATTCCACAATATTAAATTTCAAAACATAATCACATTCAACCTCTTCACCGACATAAAGAAACAAATAATTTCTCAAGAAATTATTACATTCTTCTGTTGTATACCTCTTTATACAAATTCCAATCCTGTCTCCAGAACCACCCAAATTCTAAACATGATTCCAAAGTCTGCATTTGAATTAATTTGTGGAATATGACATTATATATCAACACAGTTGATATCTAAATAATCAAAACTGCCCATGGCAAGTTTAACTAAACAAAAAAAAAACAAAAACATCAATCATAAATCTGAGAATACACAAGCAAACATTAAGAATATTTTATTAGGTCATCAAATTACAATGAAAAGTTTTTGACTTGCACATGAGCTGAGCTGCTCTCAAACTTCACACATGCTAACGGCACACTTGTGGTCATCTTCCCTATCAAACTTGCAATAAAACCTTTCATCCTATATCCTCCACTCTGGCAGAACTTTGAAGGGGGAAAAAAGCAAAGGAATATACTAACAGCAGTTGTAGACTGGATAACATTAACACAGTTTCACATGAAAATAGAAAACTAGCCTGAGACGACAAGAACAAAAGAAATGCCAATCTCTAACAGTCCTAATTTTTTTTTTTTTAAAAAGAAATTTTTATATCTGACATTTGTCAGGAATTCGTGCTTTTTCTTTTTTTTTTCTTCCTGAAATCGGCATCTCTGAATCTGGATGGAAATTTAACAAACTCAGAGGTGAAACACATAGCTGAGAATTCATAACAATGAATTGAGAAAGTAAAAAGACTTACAGAGATTAATATCTACCATTCCACACACGCATACATCCTTGTGCGAAGTTTGCCATTACACTAAAGCTCTGACAGGACATGAGAAACAGCAATACAATCTACACCCATAACCAAATGCTGCAACAAATAACAAATGGAATAAAACCTATCAATGATACACAAGAGGCTATCTAGTCTAGTCAGTACAGATTTATACCCTCTACCAACAAATACTGACACATTTTTTTCCCGAATAACATAATAATTTGCCTCTCACGAGCCACTGACATTACATTGGATAGAAAAAAGGGCAAACAACGCAGTCTTTGATTTAAGGATGTACATTCTACATTACCATGTTTTACTGTGTTCTGTGAACTCAGATTCACTTGCACCACCAGAGACATATCTAGTCTAACTTCTCTCCCTTATACACTTGTGCACGTTCATGTCATGAAAAGAGCTGACTGTAAATATCAACTCCTTAAATAAAATGAAATTAAATGCATTGGATTATGTGGTTGTCCTAAAAATAACACACATTTGCAAGGCATTTTAAGCACAGTGGTATGTAACAAATTTACAAACTAATCTAAAGGAGACATGTATCAAAGGACAAGGTTGACTAAACAGAGATCCCATCAAAATTCAGTTTTCCACACTGGATTCTGTACGCCTCTCTTTAAGCATTACAATGACTTTCTTCACCATGCTTCATCAAAATATCTAAACATGGAAAAGAAAATCTCACATTCTGGACACTAGACTTGCACCATTTCAATTCATTGCGTATACATTGCTCTTCTATTTTACCTTAATTAAACCAAAATTTGCACACCCTGTCCATATACCAGTATTCAAATCCATAGTGTGACCAAATTTGAGCAGAAAAGACTACATCAGAAGCTGATGATGGAGCTAAAGGAATAGAATGAACTTCATTGCAAAATTACTCCTAACTGGTACTTCACAACAAACATCCGTTTTAGTAACCACAAGCAAGTTCTAACGGTCTGTTGAAATCTTGAGAAGTAGCTTGATTAGTTCTGATGTGGAATAATCTCTGAAACCTTTCAAAACACTCATGAGACAACAATATTATGAAGACCGTTTATCATGAGAAGTCTTCAGAACATGAGGAACACTTCCCACACCTGTATGTTAAACAGGCATTTTCTGTTAGCCTTCCATGAGCAGATCTCCTCACAAAAACAACACAATACTCAATTTACTGAAGCCGAACTTATGAATATCATTATGCAAGCTCCTAATCTCCTTTTACATGTGACTGACAATAAACCACAATAAGCAACCTTAAAGAAAGATGCTGAACAAGCATGCCAGATGTTTTCGACTATATATCCACAGCAAAAGAGGTAGATAAATCATGATATATTACTGAACGGATCTAATTTTGAGAGTGGTCATCTCATCTAGGTGGATGTTATTCAAAGTACACAATGAGTAACCAATGTTCTGGAGAATGCCACTGTAATCTTTCATTCTCTAGCAAGTGGAATTTAGTTGACACAATAAAATGATCAACAGTGATTAAATATCAACAAAATGATGGAGACGCATAAAACTATCATACATTTGAAAAAAACGGAAACAATCCATAAAAACAGACAATGACAACACAAGATAGCAGCCTAGAAGAGTAGTGTGCTCATTCCTCCCATTTCACTCTGTTCCTTGACAAAATATTCGAAGTACTGGTAGATAATAGTCACAGCCAAGAGGATTCCAGTTCCACTGCCAATGGCACCTGAGAACAAAAGAACAGAATAATACATTTTAACAAAAAGGAAAATGGAATCTGGTTAATACCCTGTTCAAATTTCTCTGACATAACATCCCTAAACAAAAATCACCAACTAGAAGAAAAGCAACCCCTTCTTGCTCGTGAGCTCCTTTTGCTGAAACCAGCATAGAGAAAGGCTTTGTACATAGTATTGCAAAATACTGAGCTCAGTATGACTTGACATGGGTAAGTTTGTAAATTTTAATGACATCTCATGGAAGAGATTTTAGTAATACTTTTCCATAAGTGTAACTGTGGACACTGCTATCAAAAGATGTGAGTGTTGTCAGCCACAAAAAGCCTGCAGACTACCCAGAAGCAACAATATGTCATTTTCCCGAATTAACTCCCTTGAATTCACTAGGTGGTGCTGCAGATGTCGAGGCACACTTCACATTTCTCACTCTAGCCCCACTGGAATTTTAAATATTAATAGCCTATCTATGTCATGATTTCATGCAACAAAGTTCATCCCTAGGAATCCCAGAAGTACTTAGCCGTGTCATGTGAATTTGGCACCCTGATAACAGATATCAGTGAGTAGATTTCAAAGAGTAGTTTTCCTGAAATCATGTCCAACAAGCAGAAAACTTGGTACTAATTAAGAGAGTGTAAATGCCTGAAATTTCATAAAGACTACGAAAATGGCAACCTCTTTTGGGAATACAAATACCCCTACCCAACTGACCACATTTCCTAAAAAAAAAATGAGATTTGTTGCAAAAAGGCATCTTCATTGCACTCGGTGCCTGAAGTCTGAAATAAGCACACAGGCATATACCTAAGAAGTCAGCCAGCACAGAGAGAGCTCCAATACACAAGCCACCAAAAGCAGCTGCTGTTGGGATGTAGCGATTCAGCTCCTTAATCATGGACTTTTCACGATGACCTCTCATCACCATCTGCTGGTCCTTAAGCTGCTTTGCAACCTAATGGATGCAAAAGATTAATAACATTACTATAGAACTTGTTACATTATGATAGTAAATTGAAATCATTTACTTTGCCATACTTCAAAACTACATATCCCATAACTAAAATGAAAATAAATTTAACATTCACTCAGCATATTGTTGTTCCATGCCACGCAAGGCAGAGGCTTATCAGTTCAAAACTTGAGGTCAATCCAAAAACGATGTTCCCTCTGTCGTGCCAATGGTGTCACTAAATATACTTCTAATCAGCTAGCATTTTTATAGCTTTAAAGACCGGAAACTATCTCTTATGACTGAAACTTATACCTCTGTAGATGGAATGTCTGACACTCTGTCCTTGATGGCCAGAAAAGCGGCAAGGCTTGTGACTATTTAAAATTTTCTGCACTGTTCAACATCGATTAGATTCCAGTGTTTCCAAAACTGGCTTGGGAGGGTAGAGAGCGATGAACATCACAACCACTATATAAATAACTTACATCCTTGGCACTGGAACCAGACACATCGATCCAGGTCTTGGAGAAAAACGCGCAGGAACCAAGCATGAAGATGATGTATAAGACTGCATGTATTGGGTCTTCCAGAATGTGCCCTAACGTTTCAGGTGGCGAGAAATAGTAGCATAAACCTCCTATAGGATAGGATCTTGCTGGGCCACCACCGCCAACATCCTGAGGAGAAAGATTTTGAAAATTTACATTTCTGGAGGCCTGATATTCCAATTCAACTGTCATCATTTGCTATGAAGGATAACAGAACATCTGAGCTATAAGGTAATAAAAATGAAGCAACTAATTTGTCCATCCTTCTAACTTAATTTTCACACTATATTCAGATAATAATTACAGAAACAGTATTTAAAAGGGCACAATGACTGGGATGCTTTGAGTCCTCAGAGTGACTGAGGCCCACAGCCCGCCCCCCTCCACCCCTCAAAATACAAGACTTTCTATTATACATCACTTCGGATACTCCTGTAATCTCTGCGCTGACAATGGCATTACCCTGCAAGGATCTTTTAAAACGACATCATGACTTTCCAAGATATACACAAGCACACGATGGATTATAACATTTTCTCATGTAATGAAATGATCAAGCAAAGGTTCAACCCCTGGAGATTGTCTTTCTTTCATCAGCCTAAAATGTTTCTTGTACACAAAAAAATCCTAAACTATTACACAAAGATAGACACAAGTTGGTCTGTGTATCTTGTTAAGGACATGAATTCAGTCACAAGTGAAGTAAAAAAAGACAAAACAATTCAATACCATTACCAGGGATGCCACTCACTTCTCATAGAATTCTCTGAAGCTTTTGCGGCTTTGCAGGAATTCATGTGGACTTCATCCCTAATCTAAAACTTCTAATTTCAAAGAGCCAAACCATATCTGATCTCTAAATAAAGCTCTCTCTTAAACATGGAGAATTTTAGTATAAATAGACTTATAAAGTAACTACATAATTATACAGTACAGATCAATGTCAGAAATCTACTTTAAACACAAAGGCTAGGACAAGCTGTTTCAAAAGCCTGTTTCTTCAACTGGCTGGGTAAAGATTGATAAGAGAAAGCTTCCTTTGGGGTCTCCCTAGATTCTACTAGGATGCCCCTAAAGGTTTTGCTGCTTAGATCTCTTGCTTTCAATTATGATTCAGACTATCTCCACATATTAACGTAGATTCAGGTGTTGTGTGAACTTGACCAGTTTAACAGTAACCCACAGTACACATCGCCCGAGGAAGACGAGCAAGAGTGATGCGCAATCAGTCACTGTCTATGCTAGACCTACAAGGCAGAGTCCGCAGAGGAAAGCATAACGCTGAATTTGTGTGTCTCGTTTGGTTTCTGTTCTCTGGATGAGTTTTGAAAACCAAAATAACCGCTTCCACAAAGTTCGGAACTTACAGAAGGTGTTTATTTAGACCGGAAGTGATCTTTTCTTAATTCTAATCTATCTAGCCACACATCGGCCGTAACTGAACACCTCTTGTGAAGGCTGATCTATCCATACGGCGGCTGTATCGAAACTTCCGATAAATTTCGGATCTCAGAATTTATTTTTTTGGACAGTCGCCGGGGGCTCTCGAATGGCATGCCCGGAGCTGCCAATATTCTCAGAAGAGTGGCATCCCTGTATTACATAAAAAAAGACAAAGTTGGTCAGTGTATAAGTACATGAATCAAGTCACAAGTCGTCAAGTGAACATTAGGTGTGCACAAAGCACAGCTAGTCCTTTTCAGATACTTACAGCCCACACTCCAAGGAGATTCACAAAGAAGTTTCCACTAAACTTGTTGGCCAGCATCTGAAATAAAAAAGAATTTAAAGATCAGTTCAGTGAATTCTTTTCATAACACTCGGAAGAAATTTATCTCGCACTGCCAGGACTTTTTCTCATCCACCATGTAGATGTGTCTAAACCAAAAGCATGATCTTCCTTGTATTTTGCCTTTCTCAAAAATCTAACCAGAAATAAAAACACGCTTGAGTAATGATCTCACACAAATGAAAAATGTGACCTGTCTGCTAATATCAGTAATTAAGTAACATTTCAGGTATATGAAGATACATATGTAATCAGAAAGCTCTTGCAAATATATCAATGTTGATATGAAATTAATGTTCAGAGGATAAAAAATGATAGTTATAAACAGTGGGAAAGAAAATATAATTACTTTTCAGAAATCAGCACAGATGACTTCAGTATATAACTCAAATCTCTCCTGCAGAGTGACATATCACTTATTTTAGTAGTACCCATTTCTCATGACAATTTGTGTTTGATCTCTGCTTAGCCCCTGTCAGAAACACTATAGTTGGTTGATGATGTATACCGACACCTGGCACACAGCCACTAAGTGCTGTTTAATTGCAAACCAAAGCCATCAACTTCATTTTTGTGCACTCCTATGCATTTCTGTGGTGACTGATTCTAAAATCAGTTTTTCAAACCATGAAAAGTGATAAATGTCGGATTCCACATGCAAAAACAGCCACCATAAAATGCACATATATACAGAGTCCTAACTTAAATGCATCTGTTGACTCGGTATGGTTTAAAATCTACAACTCTGAATCTGATCATGTAGGGAAAACTGCTTTAATGAGCAAAATCCTTATTGTTTCCAAATCAAGAAATTCACATCATTCAACAACTCCAGTAATAAACAAATTCACTCACTTGTGAAATCATGTAGAGATTAGACACCAGGGCACTCTGAAGGATAATGGGGATGTTTGAGGTGTAGAACAGCTTAATGGGATAAGATGTTTGCTGGCCTCTGTATCTTGCAGACTTGATAGGAAGATCCACCCTAAATCCCTGAGGAAAGAAAGAAATCCAGTGATGCAGAGACTTAACTTTGACACAGAAAGTCTTTTATTTTTCAGGCATTCAGCAGAGACAGAACAAATCATAACATTGATAACATACAACTTTTCCTTTATTTTAATAGCGAAAAGAATGTAAGCTCACGTACGCTATGATATTGTTTTTGTATTCAATGGCAGAAACTTTCAACTCACTTGGAAGTATATGACAATGCCAAACACAAGGACTGTGGCCAAAAGATTCATCAAGTTGGGCAAATTCTGTCTGTAGAAAGCTTCACGCAAGCCACGGACTTTATCTTGTCTGGTAGCCAGCAAATGGAACAGGGCAATCACAGCTCCTTCAAACTCAGTACCTGATGATGAAATATTTTAAATTACTCAGTGTAGAACACATACAGAAAGGTGTTTCAATATCTAACAATGACACCTTCATATAACTATAGTAAGGAACAAAAAAGGAAGCATCACATTATACTGCTAAGCCAAAACTTCCATTTAATGAAAAAAAGAAGGAAGAAGACATACAACACTAATGTACCACCGTGTAAAAAGATATAAGGTCATTAACATATTTCATTTTTTAATTACCTCTGCCAGTGTTGACAGTAGCAGGGCTGAAAGCCTTCCATACAATGGTTTCGCAGATGTTTGTGGCAATGAAGAGTGAGATACCAGATCCCAGGCCATATCCCTTCTGCAGCAGTTCATCCAACAGCAAGACTACAATGCCAGCCACAAACAACTACACGAAGGAAAAAGAAAAAGGTTCATATTAGTTAAAATTTCAGTGACTGCTACGCTTTCCTATTATATCAGATGGTGCTTGATAATATTTTATTACACTTTAACCAACAGCTGTAAATTCCCTGCCCATTTCAGATCCTGTGAAGCAAAAAAAATTATCATTTTCTGTAGCCGAGCAGTCATAGCAAACTTCTATAGTGATCTTTATGGCATTGGGTACAAATCTACGCAACCAGTGGCTGGAGATTACACATTACATGTGAGCAAAAGAAATGTTGCCCTTGTTCAAAACAGTGAAGAACAACAAGTCACTTCTTGTATGAATAGCCAGTGATATGTGTCCAGCACAAAACATTTTATGACATTATTTAATCGTGAAAGTGTTCTTTCCGCTGAACACCCTTTCAATGTAGCACTGACAGACTGTCAGAACTTAAAAATAAACATGTACTGCATGACAACTATATACCTGAATGATGATAAGCAAGCAGACTCCAGCACCAATGTCGGCAGGATCTCCATACATGCCAGTCATGACATAGACAATAGCCTGGCCAACAGTGATCACCATACCAAACACTAGAGATAAACAAAAAGTGAAACAATTACATATTTATCTGCAAGATTGCTGCTTTCTTCTAAACAGGGATGAAATCAAGCTATAGATGATAAATTGGAACAATTCATTAGGTAAAGGAAATCTAGTTCTATCCCTGCAAAAGTTTAACAGACTTAACAAAGCACATAAGATATTGCAATCCTGATTTCCTACACGTACATACCTTCCAATATCCACATGCAAATATAGTTTTTAACTCAGGCATTATACAATTTCTAAGGTTTATATATTTTAGCTCTAAAGTTCTCATAGTCAAATTTCATTTGGTCTCAAGTGTTTTCCTCAGCAGATATAGTCACTAAACATTATTTGGGGACACATTCAAATTAACATACACTTCTGAGCTCCATTGAACAAAGCTCGATCTTTGGGTGTGTCACCAACTTCAATGATCTTGGCACCAGCCAGAAGCTGCATGATCAAAGATGAGGTCACGATGGGAGAAATTCCAAGTTCCATCAATGTTCCTGGAAGAGAATAACAATACATCTCCAACACATTTCTGAATCTCAATCCATGAAAATTTCACGTTGAAACCTAAAGACAATACAGGAAAACCTAAAGTCAGGCATAACTGAGAATGATCCTAACTAATTCATCTCCCCATCACCAGCATTTACTTCCATGAAGAGCCATGCAAATAAGCATGGGCTGTAAGAAACCCTGAATCAGAGAAATAAGTCATAGTAGAAATCAAACTTGTTAAGGCTATCAAAGCTAATTTATTAGTGTCAATACCATGGTGCCAAACAGAGCATAAAAAATGGTTACTCTTTCTATAACTTAATCTCACGAAAAAATGCAGAGTTAAGATAAACATGACATAGCTGAACTTAAAAAAAAGTTAAGACATCACAACTAAAACAGAAATGATATGATAAAAACTTCAAGCCTGACACTGTTCTCTAAGATCAGCTTACCTCTGTTGGAGGCAAGGATGACACGAATCCAGTAAAATGGATCGGCCGAGTCCGAAGACACAATACCAAAGAGTGGAATCTGTGATAAAAAAAATTATACCCTCTGTAAGGATAAATGCCTAAAATATTGTACTTAATTTAGCGCTAAATAAGAAAAGTCTGCAATCTGTTATTACTTTGTGATAGTCATACATATCTTCCTATAACAACATCATGTTCTTTCAAGCGTGAGGCATATCTCATAACGTGAGGCAAAATACTTTGGAAGTATTATAAAATTTTGATCGAAACAGAGTTTTTCTCTTTTCTAATAAGTTTTATCTGAAGTGCAAAAAACAAAAAAACAAAAATTCCAATGGTAAATAACTGTTTACCTGACAACATATCAGAAACACAAACAAGGTGATTGCAGTCCACAATACTTTCTCCCTGAATTGGATCTGTTGAGGACAAAGATATTACAAATGTCAAAACAAAACAAAAACAACTAGGATTAGGAATGCACGGGGATGGAGGGAAAGAAGAGAGACAGATTCTTTAAAATCCAGCTTTCTATAATATGAAAGCTATCCCAAAACTGTATGTCATTTTTATGTTACATCTTAGACATAATTTCAGGACTGTTTTGCATGCAGGAGGGTCAAAAATCCTAATAATAATATACCCAACAAATTGTGACTGTTGCACAAATCATGCCATCAAAAAGATGTTATAAATGTATTCCGTGTCCCTTGCCCATTCATTTTCATAGTAATAATAATGTATTCTGGAGCAGTCATTCTCAATACTATGAAATTATTCTAAGTAAGTAATCTCAGACCCATGGCTTTTCTGCCGCTGCCCAAACTGCAAAATACCATAACCTTACCTTCCTATCAGGCTTTGCAATTTCAGGAAGAACCACACAAAAGGGTTTAACAAACTCTAGGAATCGTACTGAAATGAAATAAAACAGTTGTATTAGTAAAAGTTGAATGGAGGATGATTAAAACTTCCCACGAAGAAGTACTGCAATATTAATTGTTTAGGAATGGAAAGGCTCCAAAACTACAGGGCTTGGAGAGCATATCTTATCATACATGAGATTTGCTTTTAATCTCTTACATTAGTCATTACTCTCACTCTCAGCACATCAGCAACTACCTGTGGGAACTACAGTGTACATGCTTTTCTAAAATTCCGATGACCACAAAAATATGTCTCCTTAATCCATTCCCAAAGTAATACTTTTAATATGTTGAACTGGAGGTAAGATGAACAAACTGCCATTTGTAAAGGCTGCCATGCCTACTTTTGTCACTTGTAGGCCTGCTATTTGGAAAGATTTCCACAGGCAACAACCCCCAAAATAAGAACATACTAATAAGGGATTATTTTGATGGAACAGGATGAATTTCATTTGGATTATTTACCCCTAACCCTACCCTTACCCCTAACCATAACGGGTTGTTGCCTGCAGAAATCTTGCCTGCTATTTTATCTAGGTCTACTTAAAACATGGATCCACAGCTCAAAGGACCGAATAGCACAGAGATACTCTCTTCTGACAACCTTCATACTAATAGTCAATTTCGTCGCAGATTGCTGGGTCAAAGTAATCACTTTTGCTCATTAATGAAACTTGATAGATACAAAAAAATATTGTCTAACAGAAAAACAACTGCGCATTGACTTCTAAAGATTCAGAGTGTGCCATCCTACAACATGCAATGAAAACATGATATTAAGATAAAGATTTTAAAACTACACTTTTATTTCTTTTTTATCCCCACATACAAAACCAGCCTTTCTCTTTTATACCAACCCCATCAAAATCATCCCTTTATAATATTAGTCTCTAGTCAAGAGCTTGTTGTAGGATGGTTTCTATGGAAATGGAAATCCTTCCGAGACAGGCATTATTCACACAAGAATGCCAGGTTCAATCTCCGCTCAGTCCCCAGTGCATCAGTTCATAAATTAAGAATGGACAACAGCCAAAACAGTAAAATTTTCTTATATCAGAATAATCTGTAGACTAGTGTTTTTATTTTATAGTTGACTTTCTGAGTCTTTAAACTTTAAAATGTCATGTCTATGTTCAACAAGGAAATCATATAATAATATCATTACTTTACTTATTCCCGCATTCATTAAAATGCGCTTCTTTTCCTATTTAATTTCCGGTCCGAACATTTCTGGCACTCTTCCATGCCTGATAAATAATTCAATGACTTAGCTTAGCCTAATAATTCATTGACCTTTGCTTAGGCTTAGGGAGGCTTTTCAATATTGCTCATTTCCTAGCTTCCTGGCTCTTCACAAAACCATTTTTAACCATGATGTGACTCCTATTCTAGGAATATTACGATGTTGACAGAGTCATCTGTGCCTGTAGATACCAGTCTAGACTAGATGATAATCTGCCTCTATCAATACTTCAGATTTCTTAGTTTAAAGCCGTCCACGTCACAAGAAAAACAAGCATTGAAAATAACATTGCAGAGACCTCTGTAACAACATTAACAGATGGGGGTTTGATTTTAGAGACAAAATCCACATCACATGACTTAATATAAAGAATATTTATTTAAGCTACATTACTTACTAGCCATTCTGATTGTTTTTCGCCCGTGTACACAAAGCTTACACTACTTTGAGACAAGCGGACAAGCTGAGTTAGTCGGCAACACGCAGACACATTAGCCGGAAAGACTCCAATCTTGAAAAGGAACAGTCACGTGACAACTGCGCCGATCGTTGACGTGGACGATACCTCTCTGAAGGGTTTTATCCAGCTGAAATGCCGGCCTATTTAAAAATATCGATCGACTTCATTTAATCTTTTAAAGCAAAATTTATTATAAAAATCTATGTTTTCATAAATTCTTATTCTAGCCTAAACATTATGTGCGGTGAGGATACTCCTCCTCCAAAACAACAAAATAAAAAAGTTAGTTTACTATGAAACGAAACAGCTGCACAACATTCCAGTCAATGTACAAACAGTAGGATTACGTATTAAAAAAAATAAACATCATTCACAAATTTATTTTATTTTTTTAAAACAACTACTGTCTTAACTATTATAGTTTATATGTGTACATATATATTTAAATTCGAAAACAAACATCGTGTTGTCATTTTGTTAGTAAGCCAAGCTGCTAAGGTAAACTGTCATGGCCGCCGTGTCAGGTATGACAGATTTGTTGTAAAAGTGTAGGCTGTTCATGAAAATTCTGTTTTCCTATTGCCAGCTTATGTGACTTGTTCACTGTCAGTCGTGTTGTGAGCTAAGTCAGGATAGATCAGCATAAATTCCAATTTCCTGTGTGGCCCTATTAAGCTAGTCTAGACTAGTTATGACACTGACTTCCATGAATGATTGAATGCAACTCGGGAGTTGATAGTGATAGCTGTCGCCCGCCCGGTTCGCGGACTATAATGTAGGTCTTCAAGATTTTAAGAAATACCTATTTTGACCAATGGAGTGGCAACGTGTTAGTTTACATTCTCTACAGAGAAAAGGAAATAACCATATGAAATGATTTATGTCACTTTCCTTTTTAGATCTAGGGCTGTTGATTAAAAGTATTTCATGGAATTTGTAAAAGGCAGAGTGAACATACATGGCATGGATGGCCACTCATGGTGTTAATAAATTACTTATTGAATAATTTACTGCAACTCTAGATCTAGAAGTGTAAGGGTGCATCATCTGCCAGTGAGCACTGGTTGTGAGCTATTACTGACTCACTGTACTACCACAATCAATAAATGTAAATAATGGTTAGATGTTTAGTTTGCAGGTTTGCTAAGCTCATATTTCAAGATACACTATGTTTTTTATGCCATGAGGCTAAGCCATCCGCAACAGTTTCAACAAAACATAGTACCGTTCGAGGTTGCTTCTGCATTTAGTCATAACCTGCAATGGTTGCCTCAGAGGATATGCCCAGTCTTTTTTGAATGCACTTTTACTGTGAACATCGGCCTTATCTGTTTTTACAGGTATGAGCAGAGTGACTGTATCAATCTAAAATACAATGGGAACAACACAGGGGAGGCTTCCTCCAGGGCCGAACCCTATCCAGCAGAACCCAGACAAGATTGAAGCCCTAGCTAAAGCTTTGGATTTGAAAGCAGATAGACAGAGGCATTTGGCAGTTCAAGAGGAGTGGGACCGTCTTGAACAAGACAAGGTAAGAACTAAGTCATACTCATAGAAGGGAAAATTATGTTATACTGCTGTTGTCAAGCTAAGGTGATAATAATACAGTGGAATCCGCAAGAAGTCAACTCGCTTGAAGGCAACTCTCGCTTAAAGTCACCATCACGCAGCGGTCCCGTTTTGTTCCTTCTTTATTTAAGTAACTTTGTTTCTGATAAAGTCAACGGCCGCAGCGCTATTTTCGCTTAAAGTCAACACCATGTGGCTGAATGAAAAGGTGAAATCATTGAAAAAGAGAGAGAGAGAGAGAGAGAGAGACAAAGAAAAGTTGGTAGCGTGGGGATGGGTTGGGTGGGAGAGAGCTCTCTGTTTCCATTCCAGTCACTGCCTGCATCACCACATGCTCACTCGCCTGGGCCTAGCCAAGCGAGGGCACTGGCAAGTGCAGCTAGCTAGATAGCTGGGCGTAGCCACAGATGTGCTATATTTAGCACACACTGTAGCCGTGCACACACACACACATCCCATCGCTTTGTCTCTTTATCATTTCTCCGCGTGTCTTCATAGTACACACTAGTCACACTGTGCCCGTAGAAGTTATCTAGCCCTACATCTTGCATTACGGGATTTTATCATTTCGATTTCCACCTGTTGTAAAATGTCGGGGAAAAAGTACAACGTTCTCAACCTGGAAACCAAGCTGAAACTCTTAAAGGATGTTGACTCCAAAGCTCTGACGATGACAGACATTGGAAAGAAGTATGGACTGCATTAAAGCACTGTGTCCAAGATCGTAAAGAAACGGGAGCAAATCGAAGGAGCCTGCGCCTCATTCTCTTTTCAGCCTGACAGAAAGCGGATGAGAACTAGTAAAGTGGAAGATGTTGATGAAGTTCTGTACCGTTGGTTCAAGCGAGCCAGAGCGATGAGTGCCCCGCTTTCCGGAACACTTTTGATGGAGAAGGCGAGTGACATTGCTTCCGAGATGAAGTTAGAGAATTTCACCCCTTCTTCTGGTTGGCTTGACAGGTTCAAGAAGCGCCGAGGAATTGTTTTTAAAGCTGTTTGTGGAGAATCAGCTTCAGTGGAATCAACGCAGACTGAAGAATGGCTGAAAAAAACTCTTCCTGACATCCTGAAAGATTATGGACCAGACAATGTGTTCAAAGCAGACGAGACGGGTCTTTTCTTTAGATGTCTTCCCGACAGGACCCTTGCCTTCAAAGGAGAACAGTGCTCTGGTGGAAAGCTGTTGAAGGAACGCATCACAGTTCTTGTTGGTGCGAATATGAGTGGCAACGAGAAACTCCCACTGATGACCATCGGCCACTCAGCAAATCCAAGATGCTTTAAAAACGTTAAAAGGTTGCCACTGGAGTACCAAGCAAATAAAAAGGCATGGATGACATCAGCTATGTTTGAGAAGTGGATCCAAAAACTGGATACTGGTTTCCTACTGGAGGGAAGAAGTGTTGTCCTTGTTATCGACAACTTTCCAGCACATCCACCAGTGGAAAGGCTGAAAGCTATCAGTTTGGTGTTCTTGCCCCCGAACACCACATGTCAACTCCAGCCATGCGACCAGGGGATCATTCAGTCGCTAAAGCGCCACTATAGAACACAGGTGTTACAGAAATACCTGGTTCACATTGAATCCCAGGCTGCAGATGTCAATGCCAGCACAGCCTCCAGAGCCCAAATTATAAAGGCATTCAAACTGACAATTTTGGATGCCCTTTACATGCTGAGGACAGCCTGGAGTAAAGTTACGGAAGTGACCATTGTAAACTGCTTCCGCCATGCGGGATTTAAACAGCAAGAATCTGCAGTGGAGGAGAGCACTGAGAATTTTACTTCTGCGATGCCATCTGAGGAGACCACAGCAGATTCAGACGTGATGAACCTGTTTGACCGACTCAAAGACCTGGTCCCAGATGAGATGTCTGCTGACGCTTTCTATAGAGTCGACACTGAACTTCCCACGTGTGAGGAGGCAACCATCGCAAGCCTGATTGATGAAGTTCTACAGAACAACCAAGACGAAGATGTTGAAGTAGAGGCGGACGAAGATGATGATGATGGTGTGCAGGAAAGAATGGTTTCTGCTCGAGAGGCTAGGTCAGCATTAGCCACGCTGAGAAGATATGGAGAGCAACAAGGGGCTGAGGACATGATAGACAACATCTGTCTCATGGAGCAGCAATTAAACCGGCAGCTGTTGTCAAGCAACAAACAAAAGACGATTACAGATTTTTTTAAGAAGCGTTAGAAATGTGAGTGGTGTGCCACAAGCTGGGAGGACTCATTGCGGTGTGCAGCCCTCACAATCTAAACGAAAAAAAAAAACATTTTAAAAAAACCAAAAAAATCAAAAAAAAAAAACAAACCCCCAAAAAACTTTTTAATCAGGCCATTGTTTTATTCTGGTGAACACAGTAAGATAACAATGATGGTCCCAAGCCCACTGAGAGGGAAAAGTTGAGGGAAAAAAACACAAATTGTAACAAGTACATCGTGTTTTAGTATGTCATAAATTAATAAGTACAGTAGTAAATAAAATTTATTTAGGCAAAGGGAAAATCACACAGACTAAGCCTAGAAAGAGGATTCTTGAAAATCTTAATGCTTATTTTTGCTAACAAGAGACATAGTCCAATCGCACCACCTGTTTTTATTATCCTTGGGTTTTGTCCACTGAAATGGATAAAGTCAACCTTGCTTAAAGTCAACACTTTTTTTCGGTCCTGCGGTGTTGACTTTATCAGGATTCCACTGTATTAATAATGATGAGATTTATAAATTTCATAACCAGGTCAAAGCTTGCCCACTCTTCTTAATATTATTATTACTGTATCTTAGCATGCCAGATCATTAAAGGACTTTGTCAGTTCCATGGGGAGCACAGCAACACTGCTGGCATCTACAGGCACTTATCACAAGCATTTGAACAATACCTGTAATCAGGTATCCATTTTACATACAAGGAGAATGGGAAGAATTATTTCCCAAGGAATTTAACATGACCATGGCTGGAATCAAACCCTTAACCTTTAGATGAAGAGTTTAACTCAACCATTTGCCCATGCTGCTCGACACAGATAAGAAATTTGCCTTTACTTGGCCCACCTAGCATCCATTGTAAAATCTGTTCATCATATATCTTACTGGTCAGTTGTAGCAGTAACAAGCAGATATTATTGTGTGTTGTAAATGAACTGAGTAAATTAGAGAGACTTCTCCATTTTTTCTAACATACTTTTGATGTAATTGTGAAAGGAGAACTTCAGACAAGCAGAATTGAATGCCTTAATTTTGACCTTAGGCTTCATTTCTTCTAGCATATGAGCTTTGATCTCTTAATTTAACAAATTAGACCCACTGGGTTGATCAGAGTGGAAGGTAAGAGCTGGAAAAGACCCTTCATCAGAAGTAATTCCCACTTTTATTTTTCAGCAAAGCTTGCAGGTTTTGAAGAGTCTTTTTAAGAAGCTAGATCCCACAGTTGTGAAAAGTCCCAGTGACGTGAATGGGGAGATTGAGCTGTCCTTCAAATTTGATACCAAGAGACAGCTGCTCCTTATCAAAGTAATCAAATGCAGAGATTTACATGCAAGGGATGTTCGCACCAAAGCTTCAGATCCTTATGTCAGAGTAAGTTTGTACCAAATTTGTGCAGAGCTAAGTTTCAGTTTTCTTAACATAAGAGTATGCTCTCTTGTTAATCGCAGGTCATTGTGGCCATCTAAACTTGGAAATATTCACGTTGCTTATGCTAAGAAAATGATTTTGATATCTCAAGATAAGGGTCAAATATCTTTGCATAATATAAAGTATATTTCAATTTCCTTCTAGTTATGTGAAATTTTTTGCAAGCCAGTCTTGGTGTTCTCCATTCCCCCACCTTCTCTTTGTCCCAAGTATTCACCTAGTCTCACACTCCTTCTCATAAACTTTCTTCCCTGCTAATTCTCAATCTGCAACCTTTAACTCGAATTCCCCTCTGACCTGGCAAAGCCTTATGCCTGAGTTTTTTGTCATCTGCATCTTTAGCTACAACTGTACCCTGATCGACACTCACATGGAGCCAAAGTAACCAAGATTGTTGTGGAGACACGTGAACCGGTGTACAATGAGATTTTTGCTTTCAAGATAAGGGAAAAAGAGCTCACAGCTACAAAATTGGTTGTCCAGGTAATTTTTCATGTTCTTTTTGTCCTCCTGGTGAAAGAATTACTTGAATTTATAACTGAATTTATTTTTTAGTAATTGGGAGTATTACATGAAATATGACTACAGCTATCCCCTGCAGCGTCAGAGAGGATAAGACACTTTTGTTTTTCTGATTCTTGCAGGTTGATGTTTATTGATTGTTAGCATGCTCTTCAGGTTATTTATCTATGAAGGGATAAACATTGGACCAACAACAAGTATGACTGAAATCTGTGGATACACATGCATCAAGTAATGAATTAAAAATTTGAACTTTGTGAAAGCAGCTTGAACGTGAGCTGCGGATACACATGTTCCTCTCTCTTTTGTTACTTGCTGCAAATCTCTTATATAATAGTGCTTTACAAACATTACATTTGTCTTTCTGACTTTTTGAACATAGGTATTTGACTATGACTCTGTGACAAAGGATGATTTTCTTGGAGAAGTTGTGGTGGAATTGTCACAGTTTGATTTTGAAAAGGAACCTGTTCTGACAGCCTGGTACACCCTTTGCATGGAGGTAAGCCAATGGAAATTATGTAATATTACTTATTACAGTCCAGTGTTTACGTAAATAATTTTGTTCCATTTTGTTTAGTTTGTTGGCCATCTCTTTTAAATGATCAGATTTTGAATCTGTGGTAGGAATTAGTCCTTGTTTAGAACAACTGAAACTTGTCTCAAACAGAAAAGGAAGAGAGACATAGTTGCCAGTGCAATTATAATTTTCAACCAACAGCACTGTCACAGGTGTGATGTGATTCTTCTTTTCAGCCACTAGGCTGAGACAGACACTTTCAATAACACTTGTCATGTTTCTGGTGTTTCAGAGGTGGGCTTTGTGAGTTGAGACATCAAAAGTGTTTAGTGCTGCAGGTTTGGCACGATGAATTGACTGCCAAGCACAGGAGGGATGGAGGATACATTGCCTTCAACAAGAAATGGCCATTAACAGCAGTGTCACTTAATTGCAAATCTATCCGTGTTTCTTTGGTGTTGTGATTAAGTGGAGTTGACGGATTTTGCAGTTATTTATCTCTCTGTCTTCTTTCAGACAGATCTCAGCATCACAGGGGATGTGGAAGTTAGCCTCAGATTCCTGCAGCCTCAGAGTCTTTTTCTCACCATCCATAAAGCTATGGGGCTCTCTAAAAGGCGGAATGGTAGGCCTGTGCAAGCTTTTGTGAAGTCTGCTGTACCTGGTACAGGAACTGTCCACAAGACCCAGGTAAGCTTTAGGGCTGCAGTTGCATGTCTGTCAAATTTTCTTTTATTTTCTTACTCTTGTTCTTATGGGAGACATGGAAATGAAGTAAATCAGTTCAGGGAATAGATAAATTGTCATTTAAGTATAATAATGCTTCCCCACATACTCTCTTGTCCACAATTGCCATTTCAGTGTGAATCTCAATATAAGGAATTTCATAATGAAATATTTCAGGAAATTTAAGACATTCTTAGTGGTTAAGCAAGAAGTGCAGGTATGTGGGATGTTACAGTTTACTAATTGAACAGTGGACATTATATACCTCCACAAAAGGCAAAGGCATTGTTCAGCAGCCTGGTGACAACAAAGAATTTGGAACGCATCATAGCCCATGATATACATAATGTAGAAAGCTTTTATTTTTTATTCAATGTTTTCAGGTGGTAACAGATGATGATGGTACCCTTGACTGGCAGGAAACATTTGAGTTTGATATTGCTGAGGAGGAGTTAAATTTCAGGTGAGGTGAAATCAATAAGTAACACTGTAGGTAGATAGAAAAAAGGGAATGTTATCAGTGGAGGAAATCATGTTAGCCAGGTATGTTTGCCCATTACTACTTGTCACTTTTAGGGGACAGGGCCATATCTAGGTCATGACCCTTGGTGTTCTATAATGTTTTGTTTCCAACAAGATTTTTCCAAGATTTTATGCAAGATTATATGAAGTGTTTTATAACCTTGTTCATGTGATTGTTTTGCAAGTTGGAATTCCTTGAAAAATTATGACATTTAGGAGCAAGTATCAGTGAAGTATTTATATGAAAAGCAGTTAGCATTACATTACTTCCCCTTGTCACTGACCTTTTAAGGATGGGATTATGAGGTTTTGGAACCAAATCTCTGGATATATGTCACAGAACAGTCTTTAGTCTCATATTTTTTATGATTTTCAGATATGTCGTGTTGCATGTCATTGACAACCACTCCAGTGAAGAAAATAACACACTTGGTCAGGTGATCATAGATCTTGACACTCTGGATGTGGAAAATGGCTTCCATGGCAGTCTTAAGCTGGCAGATCTAGTAGGTTCACTTGTAAAAAAATGTTATTTTGTGAGTCTGAATTTCCTTGCAGTGGATATTATTGTTACAAACTTGTCACAGTGCTGGCCACGTTCATGCCTGTCCAGCAGGTGAACTCTTTGGAGACATAATAATTCTGTTGAATATGTTATGAAGTGATTCATCAGCTTTACTTTGACCCTTATAATGGGATGCAAAGTAAATATCTTATAACTTTATATATGTGTGGGTGAGATCAGAGGTTTGTTACATCTAGCCAAGCATTAACTTCAGATGTAAGAGCTCAGATAATATAGAGAAATTTATTATCCTTTTTTAGGGAAGTTTTATGACTGCCATTCATGAGAATTGGTCTGGTTTTGTCCTACTTAATATACCCCCCTTCCTTTCCACCTACCTCCTGCAGTTCAGATGTACAACTAGACTGAATCTATACTGATAATAGCAATACAATCAAAATGTTTTATGTGTACTATCTCCAAGATCTTGAATAGCTTTACCAGAAAGATAACAACATTCAGAAGCATTCTTGAAGGCTCCTAAACTCTCCAAGTATACTTCATTTCAACGTTTTCAGAGAAACAATGAGCGACTGAGAAACAAACATCAGCAACATTCTGTGGCCCAGGAGTTCCGTGAGGCTTTTCGAGCCCATGCCAGTGCTCGATACCCCAGCTTTCTGTTCCAACAGATGAATGGGAAGAAGGTTTGTACAGTGAAACTCGAATATAACGAGCACGGATAAAACGAGTTCTCGCATGTACCGAGCAAAATGAAAATCCCGTTTTTTTTTCCTTCTTTGTAGTAGTAAACTTGCCTTTCATATAACGAGCACAAAATCTACTAAACCCTTTCGTCCGCAATAAAACTTTCAGCATCGAGGACCTCAAACATTTAGGCTACGTAACAATTGCCAACAATAGGCAAGTCTCGCTGTCTCGCTTATGTAATTTACTGGTAGGATTACCGGTACAAACTAGTTGCGCAGTAGGCCAAGAAGCGGGGTAGGGAAGGATGCGGTGGAGATGTGACCATGCGACGGGAGGAAGATGGGATTGATATGCTCAGCTAATGATTGGCCAAGCCTGTTGTTTAGACTAATCATTGCGCTAGGCGATTTTGATTTCAGTCATAACAATCGCAGAAACGGTGAGTACGATCGGTCAGTCATTCGTTTCTCGACTCTCAACATTTGCGTTGCTTTGTTTACACCTGTCAAGTGAAGGGTCTCCACATAGACTTACAGGGCTAGACTGCTCACTCAGCCCGCGGCGTCTCCTGCCACTATTAAAACATGGCGGTACCTGGCCACGCCGCGGGGCCCCAAGGTTTGTGGCAAACTTGTGGCATGTTTACCTGGGTGACCCCTGGGTAGACAAGAGAAGGCGCTTCCGCTCTACCCGCAGCGAGCAGTCTAGCCATGTTAGATCTAGTATATGGGTCTCCCTGACACTACTGACAGTTTTTACATGATTTTCAGTGGACCATGCGTGTAACAAGCCATCGGTTCTAACGAGCACCGACGGTCGGTCCCGACGACCTCGTTATATCCGAGTTTCACTGTATTGTGAAAACACCAACTTGGGGCAAATTTGCACTTTTTCAAAAACTGTTTGGTGCAAGTATGAAAAACTGCTTTCTTTGTCAGAGCACTAAAGATTGTAGTTGCATGCACCTTTTACAATAGATTCTTGATCATGAAGGAGTTTAAAAGTAAAGTATGAAGTTACTGTTGGGAAGTTATGGTATGGCTGCAAAGGAGTTCCTGGCGGTTTCAGGGCATCCAGTTTGGATAATGGGTTATATGGCGGTACAGGTTTTTCATAGACTCTAGGGCAGTTGCCCATTATGGAGACTTCCATAAAATAAAAAAATGCTTTAGTTAGATGAAGACATTAGGAATACATTTAATGGTTAATCAATATGAGTGAAAACATTTCGTTTTTGGCTTTGGTTTCTTTCTTGCTGTCTTCTCCAATCATTTGCTAACCGACTGTTTATATTTGCTTTTTTGTGTTTTTTTCACTTGTGTAGACCTTGACCGTGACATGCAGGAAGGCAGGAGCACAAGGAAAGGTCAAGATCCTAGATGGTATCCCTGTCGTGTGATATCCCATTTGCAGAGCAGAGCATTCATGGAAGTGTTGGCAAAATATGTTGTTTTCCTTTTAGAGATTAGATGAAAGTTGTGAAAATACACTCTGTAAGACATGTATTATGTAAACCTAATATACAAAGCTAGAGCTATTCCAAAATGGTTTGCAAACCCAAAGGTAATAGTTGGGTGAAATATGTAAGGTGCTTCCTTTTGTTGTTAATTTTATTTTCTGTAATACAGAATTTGGTTTCATTTTATCTGACAAATCAGACAGACATTTTGAAGACAGACCACAGCGATACAGGTTGTTAAAATGGATAGTGTTAAATACCATAGGGTCACTGTGCAACAAAAATGGCTAAAGTCATATTTTTACACCTCTGAGTGAATGTGAGGGAAACATTTTTATGGCAAAGCAAAAAAAAAAAGTGTCTTATCTTTGCAACTGCAATTTTGTTGTGAAAATGGTAGAATATTTTAATTTTTATAATGTGCTAACAAGGGGCTTGATCTCACAAACTACATGGCATCCTCATTAAAAAAAACAAGCCCCTGCTACCTTCTCTCCTGTAACTTTTTAAGGCTGCGAGGAGGGCAAAGGAGGCTGTATGATTTAATAAGCATGCCAAAACATGAATGATCCAGTATCTGGAAGCAATAACATTTTATCAAGAGTCAGCAGCTCTTCCCCCATCTCTATATATTTGCCACTCTCAAGTGTATTGTCATTGCAGTGCTCACACTTTTAGTAGTATAATACGCAATTCTATAGTCATTTTGAAGTGTAAGTAGCTCTTCCTTTTGGAAGTTAAGTGTTTTCACCGTGATTCAAACAGATGTGATGCTTGTCTTGTGATTCACATAAATTCTTTTGGCATTGTGATGTCACTTTACTGTAAATTCAGGCATATGATTTATGTCTTGCAATCTACACAAATTTTTGGCATTATGATGTCACAAACCAATTAATGCAATTGTTTAATAAAAATACAATAATTGATATTAATGCATTTAATAATTCATGTTTATATTTTCTAAAGCAATTTTTTTTCCACAAGTATGCATTTACCAAAGCAAATCCGTCCTGATATACATTGTACTTTTTAATTATGCTGCAGAATATACATTTATGGTGATTCAATATGCATTTTAATATATTAATTTTACAGTTATGACAAGGCCTCTGTAAGCTGATAGTGCTGTTTTTAACTAGTATAAGCAGTGACTTTAACAGATATTAACACATTTTTCTATATGGGATGGTTTATAAATCCTGTTAAGGTTCCTTTGCATTTTAATACAGCATCTTAACATTAAGCTGTCCTTCCAACATCAGGAGAGAAACAAAAAAAAAACAAAAGAAAATCCATATTGTAAAGTTTTTGCAGTTTTTAATGGATTTTATCAACAAAATACAGGCATGGCCTTGGAAATGAAGTTTCTTGTGAGTTTTCGGGTTGGATGTTTCAATGTCTAATTCTTTGACACACTGTGATATGTGATGAAATTTGTGGAGACCTGCAACTCACCTTTCATGTCCTTAATTTTACATTTTTTGTTTGGTCAAAGAAGTTCTGAATATTTTTCTGTAAATATTGGAGGAGTATGAAAACATTAAATTAAATTAAATACTCCATTTACCAATAATTTATTATATTGTTCATTCATTTAAATCATAATGCTGTTTGTGACGGGGTCATGGTGTCTTGTGAAAAGGATATACATGTATTGTCTGTTTTAATATTTATTTAGGGTGTTGTTCAGCTATGTAAATTATATTTATACTAAACTGTATCTGATTTGCCACAGCATATACAAGCAGAGTGTGCATGAAATGAAACAAAGACAAAATACAAAAACAAAAATTGAACTTGAATCTCACTGGGGAACAGAGAATAAATCCATTTAAATTTTATTTGCTTAGATGGACTGCTATGACAGGAAAGGTCTGTAACACACATACCAAATCTACCATGAACATAACACATTCTAGCCACTTGACAGTATTTGTGCAACAGCTAACTACAACATTTAGCTCAAAGTAATATCTTAACTTGGTTGTTCAATAAAACAAATCGGAGAAAAATGTAGTATTGCATCTCACATCTGTTTTCTCTCAGACTAGAGATTTTTATGGCCTCTGTAGCTTCAGTTCGTTGGGTGATAGTAAAGTTAACAATATTCTTTACACAGTTATGAATAAATTTTCTTGTGTTCAATATTTGTACATTAACTTTCTGTTCTGTAAAAGACACATTAGACTTAACAACAAAGGTACTAAGGGCACTATGAATTCTTGCTTGGTTTGAGGAGCAAGTATCTATAAATGTTACTTTTGTCCTGTTAAGAGTAGTTTAACACTTCGGGTTCCTTAAGAAAGCGTATCAATGAAAAATGTTTCAATCGCATCTGAATTTTAAAAAAAAAAAATCAATGGCCCCCCAAAAATGTGCTGATTCATTTTCAAAACAGAATGTTGAATTCTTCAGTAATTCACAGTTAAAATCAAGAATTATTTATTCCTTAACTCTTGGCATGGAACAATGATGAACACCCTGAAGAAAGCTTTGCCACACAAGGCATCACAGTTTTATGATTTCCCTTCTTTGCAGCTTATAAATTTCAAATGTGCAGCAATTGCTATATGCTCCATATGGCAAAATCTAAGGCCAGCTGAAGGGACAACCTTTTGTTCTTATTTTTAATGGAATGTCTCATGTGAATAGTTTTTATCAGTTTACTAAAACAGTCCTACAACAACGGGTAACAACACAAACACGCTGTGATCAGTAAATCTCAAAATGTTTTGGTCTTGGTGTAAACAAATAAGGCAATTGTAAACTCACAACAAGTTTTGTCGTTAAAAATTGTAAAACATCAGCTGCAGCACTGATCACTCATTCGATGGAACAAACTGAAAATACAGGGATACAAGCATAAGTAGGCAACAAGAGATAAAGATAGGGCTGAGTTGGTGAAAACCTTACACAGGCCTCCAAGAAGTACCTGACCATATATTCAGTCTGTAGTGAGTAGGAAATGTTGTGCACAGGTAATTTTTACCTTTTTCGATTAACAATCTGGAAAGGGTGGATGTTAATTCAAGGGTCTTGGCAAACAAAAAGATGGACATTTTATGCATTATCAGTAAAAACGACACCTATTTTTGCAGATGACACTGGAATCTCAAATTACAATATTTCTTTTATTGTTCAGTGATGTGCCATTGGTAAATTATTTATGGTATCCATAAAGATGAAATCATGGACTTCAGTCAAAATGACAATGTTCTTTCTCAGCTTTCTAACACTTCTTGCCACTGATTTTCTATTTTTAAAGATTATTTTATTCATAAAAATGCATGCTTATCCAAATGAAAGTACCAGAATGAAACCCAATCTCCCAACAGTCTTGTAATAATAAAAATATTGGTGCACAAGAATAATACCATCTGTTCTAGCCCTTACAGTTCTTGAGTAACGAAACTGTCCATACACAGATAGAAAATGTAAATGATTACACACACGCAGAAAAAAAAAAAAGTTTTGTAAAGGCTAGGGTGTGGAGAACACATCATTTGAGGAAAGTTGAAAATTCAGTATTGAAACAGAAGACATGCGAAAGCTATGAAACTAACAACATTACAGTCACAGTTATCTACTGAAGAATGCGGCAACTTAATCCCAGTATATCAGCCATGTATTTGGCGTGTTTTGCCGTGTATTTGTGGGTTTTTTTTTCCCTTTCGTGCACCATTCTGCTAACTGGTGACATAATATGACATTTGCATCCATTCTAAGCAATAAACATGAAGTTTCTAACATTTGAGATCGAACACTAGGCTAATACGCAAAAATGTTGAATGTCTTCCTCAGGTCTGCTGATCTCCATTACCTGTGGCACTGCTACACAGTATCACACTGATTTACCTATTTAATAAAATATTTAATACCTTTTTACAGATGAATGATCTCCATTTTAATCCGATCAATTTCCACACTATGCCCTATCTGAGTGCTTTTCCTCCATCTCGTCAGATCAATGTAGCAACTCTCTACCTACAAACCTTCTACAGATAAGGCTGGTAAACCACACATCTTATAGCTTTGATACAAGATCTTCATATTGGATACACACGTTTACACATAATGCAGCCAATGGTGTAAGCAAGACATCTCAGTCATCAAACAAACAATGTTAATGATCCCTTTAAATCCAGCATGACATAATGATAATGGTATAAATTCTGTAACAATCCAACTTGCCAGGGCAACTCTACTAATACACTGCAAAATAGCGTGGATTATTGTGATAACTTCTCTTCTCACTTTACTAAAAGATACATGAGCCTTGATAAAGTTTGATGAATGCCAATGAACCATGGTATCTTGCACGGCAGATACATAAACAACTCCCTTATTGCCATTCTGAGTTAAGTGACTCTCCTTTGTGCAATTGTTGACAAGCTACTGTAGCCAGTGAAAGAATGTTACCTAGTTCCTCAAAGACCCTGACTTCTCTTACAGAACGTACTGGGTACATTCCATGTTGTAAAAGTACAATAAATAACTGAGCGAGTTCAGAGTATTCTCTTTAACTATTAAGTGATGTTTTACTAGCCTTATAGTGGAAGTGACTACTGTATATACACAAAACATTTCAAGGCAAAATATAGTATGGCCACAAAGACTAAACTGCAACATTTAACAGCCTATTTCATTGTGAGCTATGTTTCTAGATCATGAAGTTTCTTACTAACATGATTCACTGGGTAAACATGATGGTTAAAGGATGAAGTCACTACAGAGTATAATTTTCTATGGTACTTTCATAATACATGGGAGTAAAGGTCAACAATTTCCCTGAGTGGCTCCATAATTGCAGGGTTAAAGTGATAACCAAACTGAGTATCAAATTCTTATCTCTCATTAATAATACACCGTTGAGATCTTCACCGGTATACCTTTGCAAGAAGCATGTTTATGACCCAAAAATACTGGTCTGGATTTAATGACAACAACTGAAACTGAAGACATCTTAAAAACTTTTACACCTGACCATCATCTTGAGAAGCAAGCCTAGCATTTTGGGGATTATATAATATGCCACAGTTTATAGCCAGAGAATCTGTGTAGTTCATAGCTTTACACAATATAGCGATATGAAGTATAACAAAGAAGCAGTATCAAATACAGTTTGAACAATATGACTGAGTGGACAAAGCAATACATAATTCTTGGTTATGATGCCAGGGCAATGAACAGCTATGTACATAGCAAATGAAAGAGCGTATGCTTTGGTCAACCTGTTTTACCTAGCAAAAGTGGGATAGGCATGGTTCTGAAATTCAAGCTCCATTTTTTTTTTTTTTTGAAATGAACTATGAGTGTAATTTGAAGCTAAAATCCTAGTTTATCACCATATTTCACATTGATGAAGCTTTTATTTTGTTTTCTTTAACTGTCCAAAGTTGTCACACTGCCATCCAGAATTATAGTGCATAACTCCACAAAATAAAAAAATTCAAGTAGACGAAAACATACTTAACTCACCAAGTGCATGTCATCACGTAACAAAATTGGTTACACATAAAAAGAAAATAAAATGCTCACCACCATATAAAAATTGCATAAAAGTAAATATAATACTAAAAAACATGACAAAGCAAAGTAATCTTTTGTCTCTCCTTCATGCAATACTTTCTTGATTACCTGGTATATAACGGAGACCAAGAGTCTTTATTAAGTCTGTCTCCAGTGAAAGGTTTTTATGTTAAATAGCGCAGAAAGCTGAGATATGCCTCTGGAATTACATTTTTGAGACATTTTGTGTGGAAAAGTCTGCAACAAATAACGGTCACTGGGTTTAATTTCAAGTTAACAACGGCCCATATCTAAAGCAGACAATAATGAATGTGATTACCTCCCTTCTGTATATCAAGTTCATAATTCTGATTTCCAATATGTGGTAAAGATAAAATATCCCACACAATCAATGTAATACATTAAAATGATCTTTTTTTTTTCTTTGGATGTTAATTTCTGGAAAAAAAAAATTACTAGTATCTGATGTGGACAAAATGGTGACTTGGGCCTACAACTTAACAGATTGCACATTAATTGAAGCAAAATAAAAGGACAGAGTTGTCAGTTCTTCCACGACAGCCACATAAGGATCTGGTCCTTCAGATTATTAAAACTAAATAATAATGGACATGGCAATTTACGAAGAGATTAAATGAGTTATTCCCAAAGATTGTCCAAACTTATCGACCCTGTAACTATGATATAGTGGCGGCAGCCATGCAAATTTCAGGGTATTTCTGACACTTCAGGAAGCCAAAACCTAAATCACTTCTTGGAAAAAAGTTTGGAGGTAATAAATCTATTATTCTTAAACCTCACAATAAAAGAACATGCACAAAGTTCAACCTCATTCCCTAATCCAAGTCAAAAAGACCTCTGTATCTGCAAATTATTCAGTATTCCTCATAAAACCACAATGCCAAATTCAGAACATTTCACCTATTATGCTTTCATTTCATTATCAAAAATATCCGATCCTGATTAAATGTTAGTTACAGCTGCAACATGAGTGTATGTTTTCCCCCATCACATGGCTGAATGTGAGTTATTAATTTCATCCCACACAAAAATTTCACCTGCAATCTTAGATACTGTTAAGAACCCAACAAGAAACTTGTGCGTTCTTTTGATTCATCTCTCTAATATCAAGTCTCACTGAGCCTGTCTCCCTAAGTATTCTTCTAGTCTTTGATACACTGTAATCTATTGTTTACTAGTTAAGATCTAAATAAGAATGGCCATGGTGACATAGCATGAATTTCTTACAACTCCTGATAATTAGCTACATATACATAATTCCAAGAGCAACAGGTATATGCTCCATAACCAACAAGATTGTAACTACAAGTCAAATGCAAATTCTCATTCAAGTAAGCCAGATATGTATATACAGAATATCTTCTCAGCTATTACCTAACAGAGATGAAACCTGCATCATTATGAAAAAAAAGTGACACAATCAAATATACACTGGATGATTCCAGCTGTTAATGCCTCTTGAACTACACTTACTGTCACTTAGCCACTGACATCTTGAAACCCGCCCAAAAAGACATTCTGCTATGGCCACAATAAAGCTTAGAGGTCTTATAATGTGTTTTGTTCTTTAAAAGCAGCAATTTAAAAGTAAGTGAAATCATTATGATGATTTTCTACAAACTGTCTCAATATAAAACAGCTATTCAAAAGTCGTTAAGAATTAAAAACAGCCTCTAATTTCTGCTGCAATAGAAATATGATTTGTCCTCAGTTCAGCTGTTTCTGGCAAATTCTGCTTGATACCTACAGTTCTTGGTCTCTGATGATCTTCATAGAGTCCCCAAATCCCTCAGCTTCTTCCTATTTGTTCTTAAGCCTGGAAGCTACCAATGATTCATGAGACCAGACTATCATGCAACAAGATCTATGAAGAAGAGTTGTGGTCTGGGTCACTGGAACTGCAGATGTTCTTTGATGTGTAGTCTATTCTGGTTTTCTGACAACAGTCACTGGACAGTGAGCATGGTGCACCACATACTCGCTGACGCTGCCCAGTAACGTGCGCCTTATCATTCCCAGTCCACGAGTGCCCAGAGTAACTGAACTCACATCCTCCTCTTTTGCAGCCTTACAAATCATCTCTCCTGGCTTCTCTCCTTGCAATGTCAAGAGCTTTGCAGGTACCTAGAGAGACAAATCAAAATCGCAATGCATGTATATATGCAGCTGATTCACAACCCTGTTCATTCAAATTGGGAAGGATTAATGCTACTACATTGGTGCTGGTATACCGAGGTAAAAGAAAACTGGATGCATTACTGTGACTATGGTACGAAAAGTGTTAAGGAGCAAAAAAAAAATATCATGGCAAAGTAAGTAATGGTTTGATCTCTTCACATCAAAAATCTAAATTATGAAACTAACATCAGTCAATTTCTGCCACACTATATACAGCAGCATCTGAAGCACTCACATGAGACTGCAAGAGAAAAATATTTCAGGAGAAAGTGCAGAAGATGGTGAATACAAATGAACTCTTCAAGCTGAAGGCTATTTTGACTTTTAATGTTTCAATAAGTGTCACAACTTTTTCTATGATTTTTAATTCACTTCATTGTTAGAGACAGACGGGAAACTCTCTTACTTGGGAATCAAGGCAATAAAAGAAGTTCAGAGAAAGATCCTCTGCTAGATATTGTTTTAACACTTTAATTTCCTGATACTCTAAAACCGAGACTGAGCCATTCTAGGACCATGACCCCGAAGTGTCATTCTGCCGATATTGNAGATGTGTATAAGAGACAGGGGGGGGGGTTTACAGCATGTTTCTCCTATCTGAATATTCAGACATACCGCTAGACCACTAGGCAAATCTTCATCATCAATGTGGCATACATGATCAGAATTGATACACTGACATTAATTATGTATATGAAGAAGAAACATGGCACCTGAGTCACAATGATCTTTTGTACCTTTGACATCATTCAACAGCAGCTCTACAGAAAAGTGACATCTTTAGACTGTAAACCTGTAGATTCTTCTACACACCATCCAAAGGCAGTAGCCCTATAGAATATTGTGTAAATCTAAAGAGCTGCCAAGAAAAAATAGGGGAGCATTTCTATACCATATGTTTCATCCCTTACATGTTTTGCTCTCAAGGTATTCATGAATCCATCGGTCAAGTTTCCAATCTCATCATTCCTTTTCTTCACCGCAGCACATATTGCATCCACATCAGCCGCTCTACCCGCTATGGAGAGAAAGTAAACATTGCCATTTTAAATAGGTTACAATACCCTATGTCCTGCAGTACATTATGTCCTGCGTCCTGTAGTACATTATGTCCTGCGTCCTGCAATACATTATGTCCTGCGTCCTGCAATACATTATGTCCTGCCTCCTGCAATACATTATGTCCTGCTGCAAGTCTTGTGAAAATCTTACTCTCAGAAAGTGCAAGTGTACCATTCAGAGTTGTAGGTACCTGTTTCAGTGTCAAATGTGTGAAAATGCTAGAAGGTTACATCAATCTGCCAATCAGAGGATTACATTACCGATGTAATGTAGGTCATCAAAATTCTTGAAAGTCGCTGCTGCAGTGCTGCAAGTAGGCCTCACATTGCAGTTATAAATTGTAAATAAGTAGAATTGATCAAATTTCTAAGAGTACAAAATATAATTAAATTTTTGCTTGTGTGAATCTAATTCAGGCTACATTTAAACAGTAACTGCATCCATAATCAATATTACCTTACTGTGTACCAGCAATCTCAGTTCTTGATATCTATAAAATTAATAATTAGACATGAAGACATGACTAGAGTCATATCTGTTCCATTTTGTTACCTAAATGCACTTGCCAAGCATGAGTGATAATTATACTTACGCAAGCCAATGTCAATGTTGTACTCAGCACAGTGAACTATGACCACACTGTCCCCTTCTTTGTACATATTAGTCAAGTACCCTGAAATAATCAAATCACAATAGGTCACATAGGCCATAGCAGTTCTAATTCTATACCAACTGGTACTTCCAAGCAAAGAGGAACAGTGTAGGAAGTGAAACATAGATAGTGACAAGTACCTCTCTTCATCCTCCCTCCTTCCCATCCAGTAATCTTCTTTCTTGTGCCAGCTGACAATACATAACTACCAAAACACTTGTAAAATCAAGTATCAATACAGTGGCTATTGCAGTAACTTAGACTGATAACTACTGACAAAACATCAAATGTGCTAGGATTCACACCGACCAGAAAAATGCACATTCAATATACAGGAGCAGATCCATAAAAAGTTTTTGTTGCAATTCTATTTGCTCAGAGTTTGTGTGAAGTGAATGATAGCCATAGCTGAATACAGCTTATGTAGTTGGTGATGACTCAAACTCAAAGTCAACGGGAGATATTTCAAGTTCATACAGGAATTACAATAAAAAGTTTCCAACTAGTCACTCACTAACTGGCAAAGTGCACTTCATGGCTATCTCTCAGCACAGTACCTGCTTGATGCAGGTCAACTGGTCTGAGACTTTTTGTAGAGTAGCTAGAGTAAACCTTTTCAGTCAGTGTGGTATGTATTACGTTGTTTTGCCAGTGCACACTGATTAGAAGGGTTAACTCCAAATTAGGACCAGAGAGACATGCAAAGACTTTCATCTGCAAAACTGATTGTCAGTTCTCATGTTTAAGGTCTGTTTTGGCATCATTCAGATTAATTTGAACAAATTACTGGACAATGGCTTCATTGGAAATGGTCTAAAAAATATGCAAGAAATTAGAAAAAAAAATCTGCTGATTCTCTCTGTCCTAAGCTTAACTCCAATTGGTCAGTCGAGCTGGCATCAAATTTGTCATGTGGGGTAGAGGCCAGAACAGGTCTGATGCAACCTCCACAAGGCTTTATATTATAAGAATCACAAGTAAGACTGAAGGACACATTACATCAGGATTTCGATTATGATAGGATCTGCAACGATTTAGATTATGCCAGGACAAATTAGGCTAGGATTTGCTACAATTTAGATTACGCCAAAAAAGATTATGCCAGGATGTAGACTAGGTGTCAGGATTCACTCTCCATTTTGCATGATCATGTTGAAATTTAAGCGTTTAAAACAAAATTAAATTCTGATCACCCTATTACATTAAGAATTTCTTGAAGTTTGTGTGGTGTTAATTTTGTTGTGACATCTCGTCAGTAATGAATGTGGGGGATGAGAGTGACCCCTTCTCTAATTACAACGTCGAAGTACCACCATTGAAATTGAAAAAAACATTTCAACATGAGTACCAAATTGGTATTACTAAGATCTGTCATTTTAGTTTAGACAAGTCCATCCTCCCATGGGAGGATTTCCATATGTGGTAATTGGGATAAGGAGTTACGCTCGCTTCGACTCATGCTCCTGTCTCCATTGGCGTTGGTGTTAGGGTTAAGGGTAGGATTGGGGTTAAGGGGGTAGGGTTATGGTTAGGGTTGTATTAGGACATTATTCGGAATTAAGAATTAAGGGCTGACCGTAGTTGTAGGAGTTACCACATATGGAAATCCTTCCCCCAATCCCCACTTGCTTACCGGTGGGTTTGTCGGTTGACAATAGAGATGGTCAAAACAACAACCTAAAACTAAAAACTAAAAAACAGTGGTGCAAGATCTGGATTAATTGCACTTAACTTTTAGTTTTTTGACTGGTATGCAGCAGTAACTAGTCTACTTGATCTTTTCTTCTGTCCTATCCCTCTTGCCTGACATGATAGTCACCTTTGCACCACATAGAAACATCTGAGAAAGCCCCTACCTAGCCTAAGACTTGCTTCACCTGCCGCTAAGCAATGGCCCCACAGTCACTGTGGCGTTGGCTACGCTCGTGTGCTCATAATTTTTAATAAGAATACAACAAAACTTAGGATAGATCTACTTACAGTCAAAAGCATACTGTGCTTGGTCACTGCCATCAATAGCTATCATGTCCCTTTTTCCCATTTTGATGATTATCAAATAAGGCTTGATTTCTTGAAGGAATTACAGGTGGCACAACTAATTTGACCGCTTGAAAGGTCAACTAATAATGCAAAGTAGGGTGGGATCGATATCAATACACTTGATTACTACCCTCGATATAAGTACGACTACAATAAAATCTACAGGATGTTTTCCGCAGTTGCATATGTTTGATTATCACCAAAAAAAGTAAAACTTTTGTTGGTAAATTATACATGAAAAACAAATTGGCGTTATAATTGCATCATCTATATGTTAAGAATGGACCGGGGGTCTGGCATACTATTTTCGAACGTGATACTCCGGAATCGTTCAACATAAAATTTGGTTGGCACCGTCAACCTGCATGTAATTTGATAGCGGAGGTATGCTCACTGAATGTGCAATAATACATTAATAACGGACGGACACGTTTGTGCTGCTTCCCTCATTAAAGCCCTTTTCGCAGATAAGGTTAAAATTTTGAATTCTGATTTCCATTCATTAATGACAGTGTGAGCTGTCAAGTACAGCAACAACGTAGCAGTAGCACTTTGGTTCACAGCACTACAGTGATAATGCAAGGACCTCTAGGTAGCAGACAATCTAATTCTAGTCACCGAGTCCCATTCATGGACTGGGTGTCTTACTGTCCCTGCTGGTGCCTAATAAAGCTAAAAACGTGTGACTTAAAAGTGTTTAAGAGAGGAAAACGCTGGGGAAGGGGGAGATTTTTGCTGTGTTAAGGGGATTACTGTGATGTGCACTGCCTTTTCCTAGTTCAGTACATTTTAATACAAAATTGTGCTCCAACGCTATAATTAGTCTAGCTTTTTGGGTTTTTTTTTTTGTCCCTGCTCTGGGTGGTGATTTTAGGCAAACGTTATTTCAAAATACAATTGTGACTTCCCAACCAGATTTCAAACATGTATCTAAGACATCTTAATGCACATAATCACCATGGTAATGATGTATAATGTCTATGGAAGGAAATTTGCTGAGTCTAGGTGAGCCATTATATTAGCATTATGTGCGAGAGACATCAACTTTGAATCTACCAAGACTGCCTCTATTAGGACGTTAACCCATTGTATCCAGACACTCCTTTGTGCTGCAAGTAAGCTAAAGTCTTGTTGTGATGTGCCAGAGTTTTCGTGTGATTAAGAATGTAAAAGACAGAATGTAAAACTGTCTTAGCAACATGCCGTGAGAAGTTTTCTCTATTTTAATGTTAATCGAATGAAGACAAAGTGTTAACTGATCCAGGACGTCATGACAAGACAATACGGGTCGGCCCAGGGTATAAAAAGGAAAGTAGAGGCATGATGAGACACTTTCTTAGCTGAATTCAATCGCATGCTTAATTCATATCAAAACGCAATGTTTCCAAATGTCATATTTAAAGCATTTCATAAAGCATATAAATATTGTAGATCGCTAGTTTACTGTTCTTAAGAACATNAAAAAAAAAAAAAAAAAAAAAACGGATACAAAAACGTCTTTGAAATATGCAGGCAAATTAAAACCATTTTCGTCGAGGCAGTAATCTACTGGTACAGAGTTTGCCTACGCCACGATTTGCCTCATCATTCCGAATCCGCAGCCAGTGGTTTAGTGCCCAAATAATGAGCAAGAGAACGGGGGATNATAATTGCATCATCTATATGTTAAGAATGGACCGGGGGTCTGGCATACTATTTTCGAACGTGATACTCCGGAATCGTTCAACATAAAATTTGGTTGGCACCGTCAACCTGCATGTAATTTGATAGCGGAGGTATGCTCACTGAATGTGCAATAATACATTAATAACGGACGGACACGTTTGTGCTGCTTCCCTCATTAAAGCCCTTTTCGCAGATAAGGTTAAAATTTTGAATTCTGATTTCCATTCATTAATGACAGTGTGAGCTGTCAAGTACAGCAACAACGTAGCAGTAGCACTTTGGTTCACAGCACTACAGTGATAATGCAAGGACCTCTAGGTAGCAGACAATCTAATTCTAGTCACCGAGTCCCATTCATGGACTGGGTGTCTTACTGTCCCTGCTGGTGCCTAATAAAGCTAAAAACGTGTGACTTAAAAGTGTTTAAGAGAGGAAAACGCTGGGGAAGGGGGAGATTTTTGCTTTGTTAAGGGGATTACTGTGATGTGCACTGCCTTTTCCTAGTTCAGTACATTTTAATACAAAATTGTGCTCCAACGCTATAATTAGTCTGGCTTTTTTTTTTTTTGTCCCTGCTCTGGGTGGTGATTTTAGGCCAACGTTATTTCAAAATACAATTGTGACTTCCCAACCAGATTTCAAGCATGTATCTAAGACACCTTAATGCACATAGTCATCATGTTCATGATGTATAATGTCTATGGGAGGAAATTTGCTGAGTCTAGGTGAGCCATCATATTAGCATTACGTGCGAGAGACATCAACTTTGAATGTACGAAGACTGCTTCTATTAGGGTGTGAACCCATTGTATCCAGACACATGACATGGCACGAGGTGGTAAACCACGGTGCAAGAAGACCTCTTTTATCTCCTTCGTGCTGCAGGTAAGCTAAAGTCATGTTGTGATGTGCCAGAGTTTTCGTGTGATTAAGAATGTAAAAGACAGAATGTAAAAATGCCTTAGCAACATGCCGTGAGAAGTTTTCTCTATTTCAATGTTAATCGAATGAAGACAAACTGCTAACTGATCCAGGACGTCACGACAAGACAATACGGGTCGGCCTGGGGTATAAAAAGGAAATTAGAGGCATGATGAGACACTTTCTTAGCTGAATTCAATCGCTTGCTTAATTCATATCAAAACGCAATGTTTCCAGATTTCATATTTAAAGCATTTCATAAAGCATATAAATATTGTAGATCGCTAGTTTACTGTTCTTAAGAACATTACAGTACAAAATTTAAAAAAAAACGGATATAAAAACGTCAACTAAGTCTTTGAAATAGGCAAGCAAATTAAAACCATCTTCGTCGAGGCAGTAATCTACAGAGCTTTGCCTACGCCACGATTTGCCTTATCATTCCGAATCCGCAGCCAGTGGTTTAGTGCCCAAATAATGAGCAAGAGAACGGGGGATGGATTAGCATCCCCAGAGGCATTTTGTTACACATTTTTTTCTCTTCCCCTGATGGGAAATGTTCATGGAGCTTGTGTTGGTACTTGAGATCGCAGTCAGTGCGGTACATTGTGAAATGTATCGATTCCATATAATAAGTTCGCCCATTCCTATTGTTACAAGAGTTATGAGCCTTTGCAGATGGGGTAAGGGGAGTGTCCATTGGAGTGTGTCGTCATAACCACATAAGAAACAGAAGGTTTCCGTATGTCCGTGTAATATTAGTGGTGGTGTAGGAAAACTATTAAAACCTCGGTGACGCGTTACCGCTGTGACGCTCGTGCCCTAGTGGTGACCTTCACGTAGCGTGTCTGACAATGGCTTGTGCTACTGACGNACACACACACACACACACACACACACACACACACACACACACACACACACACACACACACACACACACACACACACACACACAGAGAGAGAGAGAGAGAGAGGGAGAGAGAGAGGGGGGGAGAGAGAGAGAGAGAGAGAGAGAGGAGGTAACTTCGGTGTTTTTGTTTTAACTTTTCGCTATGAAACCACCTAAAATTTGAAACTGAAGTACAGCATCACTCATTTACCTACACAAATACAGATCATCTTTATGCTGGAATAAAATGAGCACTTCGAATTTGTTTTAAAATAGCTTGTGTGTCATTTCGCAATTGTTGGCATTTTCTACTTTCGTAATGTTTTATTGCTTGCCTCATCTTTCGGATCTGTTCTTTCCCTTTTTCTCCCTTGAGATCCCTTTCTCCTTTACTTCCTTCCACTTTTCGTAGATATTAATTTCATGCCTAATCCTTTAAGTCTGTCTTGCATATTTCCATCATCTTCAATCTTCTCCCCAATTCCCTGCCCTCTTGTTTACACCATATTTTGAGAGACGATCGTTAAACCAGATTGATAAACTATTAAGGAAGCACTTCCGCAAGCTAAATTTATCTACCATATTGAATTGTAGGTTACTTTTAGGTATGAAGATGCCAATAGCACCTGGCATTTTGATGTGCAATTTTAAATAGTTCCTATAAAATCAGAATATTGGCCATGGGGAGGGGGGGAAGGGGTTGGATTTTAATTTCAAAGGCTTAGATAGGTGCAAATATGTATGTCGACTCAGAATAGGTGAGGTTTAGTCACTCAAGTATAAAATTTGTGATTGTTGCTAGGTGGGTAAGGTTACCCTGTTTACTGAGTGAAAAGGCCTAAAATATTAGGGTGTCTGCTTCACTGCCTAAGTTCTCAAAATCTAACTGGTTCAGGTGCATTTTTCTTTGTGTCAAAATTTGGAGGAAGAGCTAAACTACATATTTGGAAAGTATTTTGAAACGGCACCCCAGGATAAGTTAATGAGAGGTGTAAAACCTAATATAGCCAACACTGAAAAATACATTGGCATCTTCATACCTTTATGTACCGGTACGGTACCCAAGATAACAGTAAGCGCATGTAGCATATAGACATTTCCACTCGATAAAACTACATTATTTTGACCTACAATTTATTTTAGGACTGTTATTTTAATTAACTTTTTTATTATTGTTATTATTACTACTACTATTGCTACTGCTACTACTTCACATATGAACATAGTTCAGACTTTGTTATTTGTTATTATGAGGAATGAGCTTTAAACCCATGTATTCATTATGATGAGCCAAACCAACAAATCCATGCAAAATACTGTACAATATTGTCCTACAGTATTTCAGAATTAAATTTCGCCTTTCGCTAAACCCAAGCTTTGTATATGGTCTCTAGCTTCTCTTTTACGACGCTCCCTTTCTCCAGTGGTAAAATAATGCATTATATCATGGAGCTTTTCATTTCGACTTGTCATTTTCAGCCATTTTTTTAGGGTATTGTCACGATCCAAGACATCCTTCTTACAAGTTATGACACATAAGCGGTGTAATATTAAAGCACAGCAAGCTAAGTTATGTACATAAATTTTATCTTTTTTTAATAACTTGAGCATAGTGCGAATCTTCTAATACACCGACAGGCAGAATAATATGCATTTACTCCATGAATAAGATGGAGGACGTCCAAAATCCTTACTGACGGGGAAGGGTATGGGAGGAGGTGGGTCGGTGGGACAGTTAGGAAAGGGCAATTCCAGGTGAGTGACACAGAAGTTCTCCAAATTTAAGAGAAGCTTTCACTGTACAGCAGTTAATTTCCTATGGGAGTTAGTTTATTCTTTAAATATAAACAGAAGCTACTTGCTGTAAAGTCAAAACTTTTCAGAAAATGGCGTGGCTGATGTGGCACTTTGCTGGATGGTTCAGATCCTTCCAGTCGCTCAACAGCAAAGAATTTAACCATCGACTGTCACTAGAAACCAATGATTACAATGACAACCAGTCAATAAAGATTCCAGAATTTTATTATATTCCAGTACACAACATAAAATCGCCATGGATACATACAAAAGTAGTTTCGCTCTCTCTGTCTCTCTCTGTGTGTCTGCCTCCTTTCTGTCTTTCTGTGTCTCTCTTCCTCTCTCTCTCTCTCTCTCTCTCTCTCTCTCTCTCACACACACACACACACACACACACACACACACACATGCACACACACAATTTCTTAGGTGATGAATATAGGATCAGACGTTTCAATTTACTAATATCACTCAGTTTCATCCTTCAGTCCTATTGTCTGTCCATATTTCTGATTTCCTGTCCATTTGTCTGCTTGTCCATTTGTCTGCTTATTTACTGTCCAAAAGTAGTTATATGTCCAATTTTTGTAACATTGTTACATTGGAAATAAACTGTAAAACTGAATCTGAAATCTTTTTGTCTGAAACGCTGCAAAACCATTTTGGTTTAAGGATACAGATCCGTCACTATAGAGATCTCGGATCTAATTTGTATCGGTATTTCTTAATGAGCAAATCGTCTTAGAAACAGTCAAACATGTATCTCAATTTCAGTTCCAGTTTCTCTCTCTCTCTCTCTCTCTCTCTCTCTCTCTCTCTCTCTCTCTCTCTGTCTCTGTTTCTGTCTGTCTGTCTCTCTCTCTCTGTCTCTGTTTCTGTCTGTCTGTCTGTCTGTCTCTCTCTCTCTCTCTTTCTCTCTCTCCCTCCCTTTCTCTCTCTCTCTTTCTCTCCCTCTCTCTGTCTCTCTCTTTCTCTTTCTCCCTCGATCTGTAACAATCTAGAAAATTCCAATATATCAATTTGTCGTATATTATAATTTTCGGAATTTCTTTCTTATCATTCAGGAGTCTCAAACATGGAGCTCTGCGCACGATACCATAAAAACAAACAAACACATTTTAAACCCATAATATTACAAAGGATAAATATCAAATTCTATCTCTTCTACTTTAGCAAAATTCATTATGTATACTTGTACATGTTCACATTCCTGCTTTACATCATATTCAATAATAGCAATGGGCTGAGGATTTTTCTTTGGTAAATCATTCAGTCAGTCACTCAGTCAATCAGTGAGAGTCATTTGGTTGGTCAGTTAGTTGGTCAGTAAATCAGTATGCTTCCTTGATCTGTGTCTTCTTCATACTTTCAACAAGTTTAACATGTTTATTAGGAATAAGGCCAGACCACAGACGTGGTACATGGGCAAAATACAGTATGCAACGGGACAGCACATGGACATTTTAAGCAATACAACTACTAACTTCTTACATATTCACAATGCATTGTTACATTCACGTCCTGTCCCATGGCTCCATTCGGAAATTAAGCCCTTTAAAATGGAAAAGAGAAGAACCTCAAGAGGAAAGGGTTGATTCTGTTCCCCGTTTTTCTTCCTCTTTCCAAATCAAAACAAAAAAAAATATACGTCCTGTTTACGAGATTGTGTTACCGCCTGAAGCGACGTTGAAAGAGAGGAATAAATTATGTCACATTATATTCTGATATTGTAAGCAGTTTTAACCCTCTAATGCCCATTGGTCCATATTTGGCAACCCAAGTTCAAGGGTCCAGTATGGAGTGGTCCAAAATTTTTCACCTGTTAAATATTGACATTGTACACTATCAATGTTTTATATGTATTTTGGGTGGCATTTGAAGTGTGTATGTGAATTTTCAGAATTTTCCTACCAGTATTTCTATGCCTGGGCACTAGAGGGTTAAATCACAGAATTTCAATCTCCCTTAAAACAACATGTCTCTGAGAATGATAGGCCTACATGTTGTTTCTGTTTGCTGAAACTAAGCACTGGCCGTAGCTTTAAAACTGATCACAAAGCACTGATACAGCACAAACAGGAGAACAGGTGAAAACAGATACAACAGTGTACAATAACATTTTCATTATGTTCTAGATAAAACACTTTTGGCAAGAAGGCCCCTCGACTTATTCCATGATTCACAACGGAACCATCTCATCTAATCTAGTCTAACTCTACACGCTCTCTACTGCCATTCACATGTATCTCTGCCTATTTAGAAATGAAACCTTCATATCGGTAAGTTACATTAAACATGTGTGTCTGTTTTAGTAAAGTTTCATCCACTATATTATAGTCAAGCACCTAGAGCTTCTGTTGAGGTTATGTGAAGGTTAGTGATGGGCAAGATTCGAATCCGGATTCGAATCCTTCCGAGCTCTAACTCTGGGTTGTTTTAATCCGGATTTGAACACTAAAATAGATGTGGGTTCGAACTATAGTTTTCGGTTTACAGGAAATAAAAATTCTTAAAAGAAAACAGACTCGCTTTTCAAGAAATCCCAGGACCATTTTAAAATTTGGGTCTACCTGTCCAAATGTAAGCATATATTATTATTATGGGAAACTTTTTAGCTTTATTTGAAATGAAAATTCATCATGAAAGATCACCTGCAAAAGCTGGTGGCGATTTTTTCGGCACTTTTGTTTAGTACAAGTGCGAATTTCATGAATATTCTCCCTCCCCTCGGGGCTCGAATCCGGATTCAAGTCCATCGTATCCTAGTTCTGGATTCGAATCCAAATTCGAATGCTGTAGGATTCAAATCTACCCAATCCCGGTGGAGGATATAAGGCAATTCGGCTAAAGTCTCCCGCCCCTACCCATGTCAGTGATCACTTTGTTCCCTGTGCCCAATTCCACCCCAAAAGAAATATTGCCATCCACCCTCAAAAAAAAAACAACAACAACCCTCTCCGAACCAGAGTTACAGACCTTCCCTGTCTAGATTTGCCATATTATAAATACGTGGTCTGTGAAGACAATCTGTTTCCCAAAACCTGTTTGCCCATCTCTGGTGTCTGGTTGTTAACCTCTGATGTCTGTTTGTCCGTTTCTGATGTTTGTTTGTCCGTCTCTGATATTGGTTTATCTGTCTCCGATATCTGTTTGTCCGTCTCTAATGTCTGTTTGTCTGTTTCTGATGTCTGTTTGTCCGTCTTTGATGTCTGGTTGTCAGTCTCCGATGTCTGCTTGTCAACCTCAGATGTCTTTTTGCCCGTTTCTGATGATGGTGTGTCAGCCTCTGATGTATGTGTGTCCGCCTCGGAAATCTGTATGCCCCCCTGTGGTGACAAGCTTTCCGTCTGTGATGACGGGTTGTTCCCCTCGGATGTCTGTTTGTCCGCCTCTGATGACGGGTTGTCTACTCCAGGCTGCTCAGCCGCATATTTTTCCTTGAGACTGTCCAGATATTCGAGAATCTTACTGTCACATCTTGGGATTACAGGCCTTAGTGATCCTGAAAATTAGAAAGAGAAAATGAACGGAACTAAAAACATAACGATAACTAGCGGAACCGCAGCCTCTAGGATATAGATAGATGTTATGATTTTGAAGGTGGGAAGATATTTAGTGTAGTCTAGGATACTTACCATCATTCTCTTTTCATCATCTCAACTCCTCTCCTCCTTCACTTCCAGCCATCACTTGTAAACCTCTTATTTTATGGTTTGAGAACCCTAAACAGCTTTTTAAAAAAAATAATTAATAAACGGATATTCTACTAGTCGAGATTTATATTCCTGATGAATGTTTTGTTCCAAATCGGAGAGGGATAAATTCGTAACCAACATATTATTTGTAGGAAATAAACGATGACACAAGTTATCTTCAGCAAATTTCACTGTCATCAGAGCAGAACACACTTAACTACGGTGACACAATCTGCAGGCCTAGGCACCACCATATATCTGCCTAACCAATATTAATATCCTTGCCTATGTTCCGGCCCTTCCCACTACAACCCCTCATCACATTCTTTCTCCCTCCATTCCACAGCAGATCTCATCTTTCTTTTCTTTCAACTTTCTGCCTCTCTCGCCAAATTTATTCTCTTCTTTTCACACCGAGGGCGTTATCCCGCAAATACAAGACACTATAATTATCATTATTATACTTTAGACTCGTGTGGGAGTGTCTAGCCATTCTTCTCTGTCCCAAGTAAATACGTCTCACGCCTCACACTGTGGGCGAGTCTCACAGCTGTCACCTGCTTGATCTTACATTCCACAAGTTGCAGTTTCAAGTAAATCGATTAAAATCTCAAAGCCTGGCTTTCCTGTGTTTTCTTTTTTTTCGTTTTTTAAAATATTACTGTTTTGTTCTGAAAGAGTGGATGTCCAATTTCCTTAAAGTTATAGATCTAACTTGGATAACGTTTCAACTTTGGGATATTCGCTGAGGGCTTGCACCAAAGGCGCTATTGTATATAGAGTGATATGAGAAAATGGGAGGGATATCACGTAACAAGAGATTTCAACCTCGACCATTCCCGTTATCAAAGGGTTTTAAAGAACAGCAAAAAAGAGGGGGGAAGTAAATATGGAAAAAAATAATTCATGTAAATGCGGTATTCCCTTCAGAGCTTGATATAGTACAGTGTATTTACTGTAAAACCCCATAACTTCGATTTTCAAATTCCTAGTTAATTTGTGTAGATCTTCGGCCTCTTGCTCAATTTATATTTGTACATGTGTGTTACATTAATCCTGTCGCTGCGTGATATTTTTCACATGTTACTTAGTGTCACCAAGTTCTCAACCATTCGCTCAATAGACTGAACATGGGTTTCTTTGAGTTAAGGTTTTACGTCACTTCAGCACGAATACGGCTATATTGCGCCCTTGTACGTAGGAATAATTCATCACGTGGGAAATAAGCCTTAGGGCTAGGCCGAAAACGATACGGGAACGCTACTACCAATCGCTTGTATATAATACATGCTATTTCTGCTTAGTGATGGTAAGGTGTAAAATTTACTTCACGTGCTCTAATAGCTTAAAATCTCGAACTGTCTGAATCAATGCAAAAAAAGTGTGGAGACTGCGGACGGGTGAAAATCAGTGTGTAAATAGTGAAATCAGATCCCGTCATAGAAATCAATAAAACAGTTTAATCAAATATATACTAAAAATCTTGGGGCTTGTATTATAAGATTTTTAGTATATATTTGATTAAACTGTTTTATTGATTTCTATGACGGGATCTGTTTTCACTATTTACACACTGTCTGAATGCAATGGAATCCACAAGGAACACGAGGCAGGGGTAGGCCACGGGAGACATGGAAACGATGCACGGAAAGGGTCATGCGAGAATTGAAGCTCACTTGGAACGAGCTTGGAAAGATGGCCCAAGACAGGGAAAGATGGAATTCGCTTGTACGTGGCTTATACCCTGCTGGGGGTGAAAGGCATTGATGATGACACTGTCTGAATCAGCTTCCCTGACACTCACAGAGTGTTCCTCTGTATGTCTGAGAAGATCCCACCATGAAAACCAACCTGTTCTGACTGGGGAGTCGTACTGCGGGCTTGGACTTGGAGGCCCATTGGAAGACGTAACACTGTTCACACTGTCCTGATGGTGCAGCACCAGTTCTTCCTCTGTCCTGGACATCCGTTGTCTGGACCTCCGACTGTAGCAGTAGACACTGATGATGGCCACGACGACAATGAGCCCCATAAGACCCATGGTCACTCCAATCCCGATAGCCAGGCTGGGCGTCGTGTCGCCGGATGATTCACTTTGGGCTGTTGGGAAAGTAAAGTATGGTGAGATTCAAGCGGAGAGAATAGCGTGGTCCATTGTAATGAAATAACAAACCCTCTCGGATATTAACTAATCCATGTTAAATTCATGGAATTTGAAGATGACCTGAGCCTTTGTCTACTATAATGTAACTGCCACCATTTTTTCTCCCAAGTTCTCATCTCGTGCCCACTAACAAAAAAACGCGTCTTCCTGTAACCTCTGAATAAATCGTGTCTTTCTAAAAAATCGTATCACGTCTATGCTTTTCTTCATTCTTTTTCAAACAGAATTCATAGGCCAGAACAGTAATCATTATCAACATGAATGTTGGAGGTTGGTAATCACAGGGAAGCTGGCATTGACAAAAATTGATATGTCTAAAGGAACACTTAAGAACTGGTTCTATATCTGTAACTAAGGGTGACATAGGCTACCAAAAACGATTCTTTGCTTGCTAAAGATTGTGCATAGCTGTGATACTGATTGGCACCAGTCCTCGTGAGCTCTCAAGTCACGATAATGATGGGTGCTACGTAACTTCCAGAATCATAATGAGTAGAGATGTTAATACTTGGCTAGCTTACTATCGCATTTTGGCCCCTCGTATCCACTCTGGCAACCCATCAGACAAACGCCGGTGACGTGGTAGCACGATGACTCTTCTCCATGCCCGTTTACCTTACAAAATGGGCTACAGTTGAACTTGCAGTCTGGACCATATTTCATGTAACCACATGCTGAGGATGAGAGGAGGAAAGATTCATGATGACTGCTATCCACTTTCAGACTTATTGTGAAACATGAGCAATGTTAACCTATGCCAGAATGATACCCATTACACTGACAAGTCATCGTCCATCCCTACGGAGTGATCAAGAATTGAAAGTTCCTTGGGTCAAAGGCTTGAGGCCTCTGGATATCATTAGTTTGAACTAGATAAGTACTCATCCTTAGATTGATGTAATTTGTTCCTAGTTCATCACTCTATTAAAATTTAAAAAAAAAAAAAGAATTATTTGCTGTACTCGTTACAAGGTTGAAGTTGCGAGTACTTGTAGTGTACCAACTCCCATTAACAACCTTGAGTTTGTAGCAAGGATTCTCATTGACAACGTTTGGTTTTGTACAGTAGAACAAAAGGAATAACACATTAAAGAAAGAGCTGATACATGTAAAATTGATACAATATGCCTCCAAGCTGTAAGACATTTTCTGGATTGTTTCGGATTTTTGAAAAAGGGGGTTACTGTTGAGTATAATATGGCCCCAGAATAGCTTGATAATTATGGTAATACATGACATGTATTATCTTACGAACAAAGCCTTACGTTCTTCACACGTATCACCCTTATGTCCGTCATTGCAGCCGTGGAAACATGCCCCATGGGGTGAGCCACAGCTTCCGTCTCCTCCACAATGCTCACTGCAGTTATGAACACATCCTGCACCATAGAACCCTGGTGGACAATCTGGAAGGACAAAAACTTTGAATGAATAAAAAACATTCCTTTAAGTATGAAGTAAGCGTATGAGACTATTAGTTACTCCAGTCATACGTCATAAGTGTATTTACCCAGACTGCACTTGGCAACACACAGATATGAACAGAGGACACAGAGATTTGAGAGAGAGAGAGAGAGAGAGAGAGAGAGAGAGAGAGAGAGAGAGAGAGAGAGAGAGAGGGATGACTGAACTGATTACACCCTTTTGCGATGACATTAATGAAGGGATAGTCTCTGTAATCACGTGATCATTCTACTTATTCACGCGATAGTTCTCAATATTTAACTCATCGGCACTGGCTCATGGCTGAAGTTGTTCCGCAAACTGCAGGTGGCAAAATACCGAAAGTTTAATCATTTCAATAATTCAAATTTTATGTGAATGAAATTTTGCACATATAAGCAGATGGATATTGTCTGATAATGCTGCAAATTTCAGACATGCAGATGCTATGATTATGCTACCGTTAAATGCTCAGGACTTGGGAGCACAGTATCTGTACTCAGCCAGAATCAATCTTTAGTATTTATCAGGGGCTGAATCAGTCTTCCCCCTTGATCTAAGATTACTGTGCCTCTAGCGCTCAGGAGCATAGGGGCCCGCGCACGCCGAAGCGTGCTTGTGTGTGTGCGTGCTTGTGTGTGTGTGTGTGTGTGTGTGTGTGTGTG
>JAWQUT010000037.1:1237019-1257171 GCA_033807755.1 Ellobium chinense | reverse complement strand
TGTGTGTGTGTGTGTGTGTGTGTGTGTGTGTGTGTGTGTGTGTGTGTGTGTGTGTGTGTGTGTGTGTGTGTGTGTGTGTGTTCTCATGGATGCGAGCGTGCGTGTTTCTGTATTTTGCATACTTATAACATGTGTGCATATATAAAAGAACGTAAATATGTCTAAGCTCCTAGAGCCCACCTGGGGAATTAGGCGCCATACAAATGCAATCTATTATTGTTATTATTATATATATCTAACAACAGATTGAGTCTAACGCACTGACTCCGGCATGTCGTATGTTGACACGAGTTTTTCATTTTCTTTGCTGTGACGGAAGTATAGCACCCGGGTATATGAAACATGCAATAATTTTATTGGCTTATTATATCTGTTTGTAAATGTGCTTGAGATCGTGTCCCTGTTTCCTTTTAATTCTTGAAGATATTGGAGTTTAAATTAAGTTACCTTTCGGGAAGGAGGGCACCAGGTGCATTAACAGACTTTGGACTATTACTAGTGTTATTTCCAATATCATCAAATTGTTGTTTGGCTATTCCACAAACATGAATTATGAAACTAAAAAATACTTTCATCAATTTCACCTGTTTAATTTTGTTGCTGTTGTTGTTTTTGTTGAAGTAGTAATAGTAGTAGAAACAGTAGTAGGAGTAGTAGTTGTTGTCATTGTTGTTGTTGTTGCTATAATTATTGTTGTTGTTGTTGTTGTTGTTGAAGTACTAGTAGTAGTAGGAGTAGTAGTAATAGTAGTAGTGGTTGTTGTTGTTGTTGTTGTTGTTGTTGTTGTTGTTTTTGTTGTTGTATTTGTTGTTGTCGACGTTATTGTTGTTGTTGTTGTTGTTGTTGTTGAAGTAGTAGGAGTAGTAGTAGTAGGAGTGGTAGTAATAGTAATAGTAGTTATTGTTGTTGTTGTTGTTGTTGTTGTTGTTGTTGTTGTTGTTGTTGTTGTTGTTAATGTTTATTCATCGAGTAGGCGGTTATGACAACCGACATGATGTAACATTATAACCTATTTGCTGCTATGTTTGTAAACATAACATTCCATGATTAGTACATGATAGATACCTGAGTACAGTCCAGTATACCTACTCCTTAGTCTTCAACGTTTCGTCTAATTCTAGGCCCAACCGATACTGCACTCTGCGAACAGTGCTTATAGCTGACTTGGATATAATAAAATTTATCTTGCTGAGCCTGGTCAGTCACGTTTAAGCACAAATGTTGTTATATTCGTAAATGAGCGTCGTAATATCTTACAATTGAGCGCAATAGTTTCAATAGATTTCAAACATTCAGGGTTACAATCGAGCGTCTGTTGTTCTGCACTAACAACTGGAAACAGATTACTTGTTGTATACTAAATTTTGGCCCACTATACAAGTTTTTTTTTCTTTTTTTCAAAATTTGTTTGCATGAAACTTTCCATGTTTGCTTTGCTTTGCCGCACCTATATGTCGTAACTAAACGCAGGAAGCTTATACTGTATATTATACTATATCTTCAAAAATTAAATCTAGAAAAAAAATGCGAAATAGAATGTGAGCATTAGCAGTAAAATCTACAAGAGCACGTACTGAACTGGCAGAGTTACCAGTAATGCCAAGCATTGCGTATTATGCAACGTAGAATTCACAGGAGGATGAATAACCCGCCGGAAACAAAATTGTGTTAACACCGGTGGGAAAATCGCGCGTAAAAATTATTTTGTTCCACTTCGCGTACTTGTTACTGGCGCTCAAACGTACCAGTGTCATCGCTCATTTGTATCATAATTAAAAATCACTGCCGCGCTTCGGTGTTATACAGTATATCCATTGGATTAGACTCTATATATTTATGCCCTCTGGCAGGTAGCCAGACTCGTCATTGTAATGTGCTTCTTTTCCCTTTAACGTGTGAAATGAAATAGGACCCATTTGATAACATGGTCGGTAAAAATGACATCCTTTCTTCCTCTAGAATAAAAAAAAATAATCACAATAAGAAATCTCTGTTTCTCTCTCTCTCTCTCTCTCTCTCTCTCTCTCTCTCTCTCTCTCCCTCTCTCTCTTCCTCTCTGTCTGTCTGTCTCTCTCCTTTTGTGTCAGGTGCCATGCATAAAATAATAAATTACAACATGTTAATGACCCTACATATCAGGGTGTGGAGGCGATGGTAGAAAACAGCTGAACTTGAATGGGAAGATTTATGAAACAACTGAGGTAACGCACTTTATAGCAAGAATAGGGAAACGAGAGGGGGAAACAGAAAGCATGTCCATGTATAAACGTGTACGTCAAGTAACATGGCGAGATATCACCCATAAATCATTAAGTTCAGGAGCGCATGGGGAGGAAATGATATCTCAAGAGCTAGGGCACAGATCTAGCCCATAACTTCAGCAAAAGGAAGACGAGAATACTTCTAAAATAAACTCGTAAGGGAGTGGCCTATGAAAGTGGATGTCCCAAACCGCAGCACCAATCAGATTCTTCGATGGTTTGCATTTTGATTTTTGGCTGTCTCACGGAAGTTGTGTTCATAATTAAACCAGGGAGTACGAGGGGGGAAAAAAGGACAAAAGTTCCAAGCCACAGATGTCTCCACCCTAAGATTTTATTTAGATGCCTTTCAGCTGAGCCAAAGTATGTGAACGATTCTCTAAGTACATGTTGTAGACATTGTCACATAATGAATGAATCAATAGGTGATCCCTGACAATAAGCAAAGAAGTTATGATTCCACTGTCCCTGTTCATGATATTATCTAGGTATTATTATTGTACAGTAATGAACGAATTTCCATCCCCTTTAGAGTGCCAGGAAGTCAAAGGACCGAAACACCTGTTAACTGGGGTATCTTCCTCTGAAGATCTTCTGTTGCCTTGCTCTCCGAGTAAAAGAGTTACCTATTTACATTTTCTTGAAATATTTAAAATCGAAAAACAAAAATTACACACGATACTTAACTGTCTAGTCACTCTAAGGTAGACTTCAAACACTGATAAATGTCTTTCAGCCATTTGTTTACGATGTTATAAAGTTATGATTGATTATGCAGTGACAGCTAGGGCTTTCAGGTTTCAGTACTTCTAATATGGTGCGAATTCATCTCGGTCCACATTTGTGAGATGGTGATGTGGCTAAACAATCCTATCCTGCGATGTTTATATTATGTATGTTTCCTAGTGTTTTATGCCCTGCTGAGACTTTCAAACACAAAAAAAAATTATGAAAGGCTGAAGCATGATATATCTTTCAGCCCAACGACACAAAGTAAACAGACCTGAGCAAAATCGCAACGTTATGAAAGCAAATTTAAAAAACATACTTTCCCAGAATACGAAAAATAATCCTCACACTCTTTAGAAAAGGGAAATTCCAGCAGAATGCCACGTGAGTTGTTGTGTGATACAGATACACGTTTGACGTGCAAGTGAAGGTTAAATGAAATATCATATTACGCTAATTTCTGAAAAGCTTTGACTTTACAGCTATCACTTTCTATTATAATTTAAGAATCAAGTTTACAAATCTCATTTCCAGCCTAATGCCTACTTAAGCGACTTCACACTTTTAATACCCCAGCAGGCCTGATTCCTTTAGGACTTTCTCAGCTCCCTGGGGAGCATACCATACCATTTCCAGACGTTGATCACTAGCATTCTGACATTATCTCCCACTCCCTAAAGCGAGGTACCCATTTTACAGGGCAGGCGGACTTAGGAAAATGTGAATGAAATACTTCCCCAAGGCACCTTACAACAACATGGCTGTGCCATGGTCGGGAATCAAGCCCATAACTTTTTGATCTTAAGTCCAACGTCGTAACTATTCACCCCCACCAGTTCCACTCTGGTTCATTTATTCAAAGTTAATTTAAAGAATAACTTAGCCTCTGATAGAAACAACCAAAACTAATTGCTAGACCCGGCGCGTCACGTCACGTCGCGTCACGTCACGTCACGTCACTTCAAATCGTGACTTATAACAGTATTCCCTCTAAGGGATGACCGTGTTGTAGGGTGGCGGACTGGGTAGAACCATCTTCTTTCGGTTAACAGTGTAGGGACGAATATAAAAATAATAACTGCTTGCCTTTCAACCTAGTAACTATTCGCCCTGGCTGCTCCGCGCTGGTTCATTTATTCAAAGTTTATTCAAAGAATAAATAAACCCCTGATTCCTATTAAGTTAAAACTTTTCAAAAACTTGCCTGAATGAGATGACATTAGGCTAGAATTACCCAAAAAACTAACCTTTGTCGCAGAATGTTCCCGTCTTGACTAGAATTACCCCAAAACTAACCTTTGTTGCAGAGTGTTCCTGCCTTGGCTAGACTTACCCAAAAGCTAACATTTGTCGCAGAGTGTCCCTAACTTGGCTAGAATTAGCCCAAAATTAATCTTTGTTGCAGAGTGTTCCTGTCTTGGCTAGAATTACCCCAAAACTAACCTTTGTCGCAGAGTGTTCCTGTCTTGGCTAGAATTACCCCAAAACTAACCTTTGTCACAGAGTGTTCCTGTCTTGGCTACAATTACCCCAAAACTAACCTTTGTCGCAGAGTGTTCCTACCTTGGCTAGAATTGCCCCAAAACTAATCTTTGTCGCAGAATGCTCCGGTCTTGGCTAGAATCACCCCAAAACTAACCTTCGTCGCAGAGTGTTCCTGTCTTGTCTGGTGGACATTCAACACAGGCTCCTGTCACGTTGTCACAGCGCTGATCCAGGCAGTTGGAACTACAGGTCTTATGACATCCAGGGCCGTAGGAAGGGTGTATGCATCCTGAAAAACAGACAGCGTAAAGAGTGCAGTCATCTTTTATCTAGATCTACACTTCCGAAGGAATTATAGGCAGGTACAGCAGCTCACGAAAATGGTCAGATGGGATTCCACTAAGGGCGTGCTTCGACTAGATCCGGCACGTCACGTCACATCACATCATAGTCGTATCACGTCACTTCAAATCGTGACTTATAATAGCATTCCCACTGCAGGATGATGTGTGAAGTGACGGATTGGGTAGAGCCGTGGTCTTTCGAATAAAAGTGTAGGGATGAAGAGTCTTAAAATCAAAATAATAACTGCTATCCATTCAATGTGTAAACAGAAGCATGACCATCATAAGGTAGCATGAAGGGCCGCCTGGCCATAATATTTTGTTTCATGTCTGTGGCCGTATGCATAATCCTTATATTTGTTATCGTATTGCGTCCAACACGGTGAACCTTACTAATGTTTTCGGAGCTTCCCCGTGGTTACCGCAGTGCGTTAACTTACATAACAATTATGCATACGGTCACTGGTTTATGTTCACTTCCCCTATGTGAGAACTCAACATCTTTCAAAGAAACGCAAAGAATGTGTCCCTGGTTCAAAGGAACAGTTAACAGGAAAGAATTTGACGCCCCTACAGCAAACATTGACAGAAAAGGAGGATCAGCGGGTACCATGTAAACAGAGCTTTCATCTGATTATGGGTAGTCAGGCTTCAGGCCGCAAAACAACTGGACTATTACAACTGAACCCATAGTGATACATCAACTGAGCACCAATTTAGAAAAAAAATTTGTCAAGCTTTTCTGTTGTTGTTTTTTTCTTTCTCGGTAAAATGTTGACTTAGAATTGGTAACTGGTTGCTAATATTGTATGTGTAAGTGTATTATGATTGTCAGTGTGTGTGTGTGTGTGTGTGTGTGTGTGTGTGTGTGTTGTGTGTGTGTGTGTGTGTGTGTGTGTGTGTGTGTGTGTGTGTGTGTGTGTGTTCGGTGTACCAGAGTGTTTTTCAAACATAGCTCTTTAGGAGCGTGACGGGGGTGGGGCTAGGGGGATGGATAAGAGACTGCACATCAAGTTATGTTTGTTAACTGTTTTTGACTAATACGATGTACAACTTTTAGAGTGAGTACAGTAATTAACAAAATCTTGGTGCTCAGTTGTCTTGTCCGGAGTACTCAGTTGTCTTATCATTGGTGCTCAGCTGTCGTGCTCTGGGGCTCAGTTGTCGAGATCCCAGACTTCAGTGTTGGCAGAACTGCGATAATATGAACGCAGTTCGTGAACTTGAGTTCAGTTCACATGAGCTTGATCTCAGCTTAAGAACTATTTTGGACGAACTGATCTGGATCTGAAGTTTAGTTATTTTGGGTGCTTGACGTGAACGTCAATTTTCCACCTAAATTTCAGTTCAGTTCACATCTACCTCGAAAACCGGAAGCGAATGCTGATTTCTAAAACCAAGGCGGACTGATATATGAAAACTACTCCATAGATTTGAGCTAAACTTGATCTCAGCGATTTCTCCTTTCAGTGAACTGAACTAGATCTGAGCTGACTTTTTGTCCAACCCTGGCTGGGTTAAAATTATTGCAATTAATTGTTAAGGAGTATAAAAACAATATGTAATAAAAGATGTCACTACTATCTGAGATAGGAAACTCTCTTGCTTGGAGAGCCGAGCAATAGAAGATCTTCAGAGGAAGTCTTAACATGTTTTTCTACCCTTTGACTTCCTGACTAAAATCTGAGACGGTTAATGGCGCAAAATTTTGTAAGATTTATATTTTCATAGGTATTATAAGTTCCAAAACTTGAAAAGCAATGAAGAATATATCACTAATTAAATACGAACATGCCATCGCTTTTCTTCAGACAGGGCGTAAAACTCAAGAATAACAACCGACATGACAAAAATACATCAGTGAAATTATTAAGATGGGCAAGGAGAGTGTGAAATTAATTAAAAGCGCCATATTGTCAGGTTGGCTTTAACCGTGCTTCGGGTATTATGTTTCCGGTTCAAAATAAGTCTCCTTTAAACCTACTATATCCTCTCTCCCCCAAAAAATTATCATATCTAAAAGACCAATCTTTGGCCCTGCAGTTGTGAGAAAGAGCAGACAATGTCCGAATAGAGTAAAGTGCCGTATCATGTGAAAACACACTCTTAAGCTATCTCAAAATCTGTGGTTGGCATGTCTTGGCAATAGAAGGAATAACAAAGGAACAACAATTTGAGCCGAAAAATGTTATTAATATTTGATATCAAATATTTGATATGCTGGTATGACGAAAGTTCTTAAATTATTGACTTACATGATGACGGGGAGGAGGAAATTGGGGATGAGAAAGAGGAGGAGGAGGAGGAGGAAGATGCTGTTACAGTGGGTTAACACAATCCAGTAGTCTAGATGGTCAAGAAAACCACCATGCACCAATCAACTTTGTCAGGTCACTCAGTGCTGTATCAACGAGCCTCTGCTTCGCTCCTGGTTAGTTAAGTGCGTGACAAAAGCTATCCCCATATTGTCATGAACTGCAACAAATGCGACATATGTTTTTTTTTTTTACGATACGTAAATCCCATTACGAGATAGCCTTCGTGCTGGCGCGATACACTATTATATCTCTCTGTTGTTGTTTTTTTTTCAGTATGACAACATATCATTAGACATCATATTATCATATTAAACGCGAATAAGTCTCTTATTAAAACATTTTTTTTTCTACATAGCCGCTCCACCATCTAAAAATCTGAAATTTCGCCACAAAGTTTTTTATGGCCCGAAGTTCTTTTTGGTACTGGGCCTATGGTAGTGTCAGATGCATCTTTGATTTCCTTTCACACGTCTTTTGACTGAAACACCTCCATTGTGATGAGTTCATATTATCTTCCTGTGAAGATATGTTTATCTGGAGGAAATGGTGAGAATATCTGAGCCATATGAATCTTTCCTTGTTTTTTGTTTTATATTCAAAGTAGCCAATATATCTATATATCTAATTTCTTATTTATCTAATGTTTTGATACATTTACTTATTGACTCTTTTTCCTGGTTTATTTTCAGTATGTATATATATATATATATATTATAGGTATTTTATTTCTCATTTATCTATTAACTTTACCATTACATTTTTAAAAAAAAGAGCACGATAATAGGAAGGCATAATGTTCACAGATAGTCTGAGCTTTAAAAAAAAAATCTTTGATTTCCTTTGCTTTATTTTATAGTTTCAATCCGAGTGATTGGTTTTCAAAATCACTTGCACACTGCCCCATGACCTGCTCATGTTTCGGCGTAACAAATACTATCCCAATATTAAACTGACAACAAATTATATAACATGTGTTATTTTACAGTACATAAGACCCATTACGAGATGGCCTTTAAACTGGCTTGATACAGTATGTTTAATTGTCTGATTTAATAGTATGCCAAAACTTCATTGGACATCATTATAATAAGTATAAAGTGAAAAGGCATTTTACTGACACATTTGTCAGCAGCCGTCTTGCCATAAAATAAAGATCTGAAATTTATCCACAAATTGTCTCATAGACTGAAGATGTATGGTTTTAGGTTTATATCTGTATCATTTCGGTATTTGATTTTTAGTTATTTCATTGATTTTCAACCCGTGACTTGCCGGAATCGTGGCTGGCTGCTCATAAGGAAGTTGTGCGTGTTAATTACTTGGGTCGAAGGTTGCACTAACAGTGCAGGGGCGAAGGCTGACTTTCTCGACAGGGTAATCATAGTTGAACATGATTGTCACTTATAGTCACGTATGCGGTATTAGTCGATAGTGCTATAATATCCGTTCGTAGAGTCACATTTGATGTTCACAGTATGATACTGTAACACAGAGTATGGCCTTTAAAAATCCATAGACATCATCACAATTCCTGAAAAGCTACAACAAAAGGTTGAGAAGTTAGAAACAGGTTGGCTGAAAAGGCACAAAAAAATACAGATTAGTTACAGGGCCAGGATCGCACAAAGTATACTATCACTCACCAAGGTGTAATGGCTCCAAACTTGTAGAATTTAGGTCCAGTTAGGCTAGACCTAGCAGGCCTAGGCTAATAAACAAAACATTGGGAACACGACCTTGCAGGAAAAATCCACCCAGACTGTAGGGGGAGTGGCAATCTATCAAGCTTTAAAAAGAATAACCTTTGGTTCCTTGGGTAGCATACTAACATCTTTGGACAAACCGCTCTATGCTCAGCGATCTCTCCCCCTCCCCCGTTTCCACCTCTAGCCAAATATCCAGACCTAAAACAAGATACTAATTTTATTGAAAACGTAATTTTCAGGCCCAGTCTACACCATGAAGCCGAGCCCACCTTTTTGCAAATGGGTAGGCCTATGTGTGTATTGCCATCGTCAAACCTTGCCGGTTTTGAGAACAGGGGGGCCAACTGAATTACTTTTCCAAGAAGTTTTGTCATTCATGTTATTTCCCAAGAAGAATTTATGTTTATTTAATAAGTTTGTTTGTATGTTTCATAAAGTCAGAAACCTCCTTCATAAAAAAAGTAAATGTACCCCAAGGTGCTTTCCCCAACCAAAGATTTTGGGATTCAGCTACATTGCACTATAAAATAGGCAACGTGGCAACACCAGCACTGGGCTTGTGAATGGAGATATGTGTGTGGTGAGACTGTTCATGTGGCTTTCTGTAAGTGTGGATTCATTTCTAAACTGAGCGAAAAATAAAAGTGGTCGTAAACTTGTGACTGATGGCATGTCACTTGTCAGCAACAGTGTTAATTATTGTCGAATAAAGAGGCCCTTGATAATAATGAATTTCACTAAATGCTATAGAACAGTGTCTCGTTTTACCAATATGTTATTTTTGTTCCGCATCACATTAAACCGCAATAGGTGAAAGTGCCACAAATCAAGCGGAGACCTTGATTAGCAGCTCTTCTTTACTAGCCGGTGGAATTTCCTTGCTTTCATTGAGTTTTTTTGTGAGGCCACTCCATATTTGGCTGTAAGGGTGTCCAGGTTCTTCTTTATCCCTATTAATCAGTGAATAGAGCAGAGAAATTTTGAGGGGTATCAGGTTCTGAACGTAGGTCAAAGTAAGAATATGCCCGACAAAGAGCAAATAAATAGGATTCGGCGGTGTTATTGTTTAACTTGCCACGAAGGCCAAGGTCGACCAATGGCATTTTCGGCTGGTAATCAGTGATTATTTGATTATACGGATCCTTCGCCCCTGTAACAGTGTATTACTATAGACCTACAGTTTGTTGTTGTTGATGATGATGTTGTTTTGTTTTTTTTTCCCGGGAGGAGTGAGGGAGGAGGGATGAGAGGAGAGAAGAATCTAAAGTGACTGGGGTTTAAAAATCGTGTACGCTTTATTATGGCCTAAATTTGATGTGCATTATTGGAATAGTTTACACTACATGTAATGTTGACCGCCCTCATAAGGTCAATCACGGTCTAGGTATAATAAATTTGTTAAACTTATTTTTAAAAAAATTATAACGAAATGATTTTATTTGAGAAGTCTAATTCTTGCTTCTTGCTCAACTTCAACATTATATTTTCTTGCTAGTTAATTAGGTGAGTCGCATCAGCAATGTGTAATATCCTAGGTAACTGAGTTCTCAGAATCGCATATTCCATTATGGCCTGTCCTGATTTGATTTGCATATATATATGCTCAGTCTCCGCCTCACATTTTCTTGCTAACCAGCTGCTCGTAGCAATATGTCTGCAAGTAGGTCTAGTATATAGAGCTGTTAGATGTGAGCTCGGCTCCAGGTAACGTATGTGAAACAGGTATTACTCTCTGTCGCTGTCACAACCAAACAGATCTAGGTTACGATTAAGATTTGTTGTCCTCCGCAGCTCACTGCTCACCCATACTGGGTGATTCATATTACTGGACCATCTACCACATGGAAAAACATAACACAGTAATATTGCATGTCTTCCTTTCTCTCTCTCCATCAGATGTTATGCACCTTACCTTGACACTGCGAGAAACTGGCAATAAAGAGCAACATCCATTTATTCAAAGTCCATAAAGAGATCGTCCTCATGGTGGACTCGTCTAATTAAGAATACCGTACGTGCATCACATTGCACTTTATTAACTTCATGTGCTACACAAACAGCCACGCACAAAAGGAAAGCAATATACACTCCATGTCGAAAAGAAATCATAACATTGCAAACTAAATAACTCCGGACAGCTCTGCCGGAATCTCCACATTACTAAGTATAAATCAGTGGTTACAGTGAAATTACAGGAGGCCCCAAGTGCACTAGAATAGATCTATTATTATCATGGTCATTTATTTTACACATTTAGTGATGAAGATGTATTAAGCTCGAAAATTCTAAATAAATTTCTTTATATTCATATATTTGAAACATATTTTTACCGTTGTTTTAAAAAAAGTGTGAGTTATGCATATAAATGTGCTTTTTATAAACATCATATACTTATATTTATATAAATTCCTATAATTCCGAATTGTTGTATAAGAGGAATACAGATGTATACTGTTATGTGGCTGGCTTTGACCTTTATAAACAAACAGGAACTAAAACCGGTACTAAGTGCAAAGAACAAAGTGGATGGGGTGCTCTGTCGTACCTCTGAAGACCGTCGCGAGGCCTGCGAGCCCGATCACAATACGTCTAGCTGCATTTTTCTTTCTTTCTCTCTTTTCTCTCTCCCACAGGTATGCGACGCCTACATTACCTTTGTTTGATAATAAACGACGTTGGGGGGATGTCCTCAAATGTCGGTTACAGTGTAAGCTGTTGTAGATTTGTACACAACGCAAAGCACGGAAAGAAGGAAGAACAAACCGTGTAACTGAAAGCCTAGGAACGTAATATATCATAGGGGACCCTGAGAGCCAAGTTAGGGCCTGGTCTTCTTGAAATAAGAAAATAATCTCATAATGACGTTGTAAGACCCGTAGCTCATTTCCGGCAAACAGAATGTTTAAAAAAAATCTAGTTTATTACTGCCACCTTTCCTAGTTTCTCTTATCTTTCAGTATCCCTCTCCTCCTGCCCACAAATCCTTCCTTCCTTCTCTCCCTCTACTGTTTTTTTTTTCATCCAGGTATTTTTAATGCATTCATTATCTTCTTTTGATTTCACTTTTTTTTTGCACTATTCCTTCCTTCCTTCCATCCTATAATCTTTTCCTTCTTTCTATCCTTCTTCGGTGGATTTATGTTACTGTAAACTCAATGGACCAGTAAGCTATTTTGCTGTGAAAAAGAAGCTGTTGGAACCTTAAATATGAAAGAGGAAGGAAAATTTAAGGTGAGAAGGAAGGATGAAAGGAAGGAAGGAAGGAAGGAAAGAAGGAAGGGAGGATGACATGTTTGAACAAAATGCGGAAGGACGAAAAGAAAGAAGTTATTTTTGGAGATCTAGCTATCAAACCGGTTCTTTCATATAATTCCCTCAAAGGTTTCTGGCAGGTTTGCGGAAATATACGTAGTATTTAGACAGGTTGTCTACCCTGGAGGACACTGAAACTGGCTCTCGACGCCCCTTGTTTCTTTTCGCATTTCTGAATAGTCTGTTGATCCAACTGATGAGTTTTGTCCAGTCATTGTGATCTGTCAACAACCTCAGTTAATCCATCTTCACAAGTTAATGCAGGACCGTAACTGTCCCTCCCCCTCCTCTCCCACAGCAAACTGCGATGCAAATGCCCTCACCCCAGGATACTGAAAATGACAACGGTTGAAGCAACAGTTACTGTCTTTTGGTGAATCGGAAGGAATGAAATGGCTTTAGGGATCGTCTGACGCTCTTGCAGTGGGGAAGGGTGGGAGGCGTGGATGAAGGACTTACGATCCTGAAATATCCCCTCCCAAATGAATAGTGCAGAAATTATTACTATATTTTTATATCTTGGTTCTCGCTTCGTTTCTGCCTTGTCTATCCCTTGCTTTCTTCTCCCTCTTCATGATTTGACGTTAGAGAAAGTTAATCGCAACATATTATACTGGGACTGACACCAGCAATTTTGAAGAGGGAAATATGCAAGTTACATATATACAATGGTTGAAACGAAAACTGTTAAACTGAAAGTACAGCCAAAGCGGAAGAAAACAAAATGCCCATTTTATTTTCTTCTTTTTACACATCTCCGTTTAAACCGAAACTCTGTTTAAACCGAACATGAGTCTTTGGTCCCGCAGATTTCGTTTTAACCGTTTTACTGTAGAAATATTCCTACATGCTAGTCTTAACTCCAGAACCCAAGTTTAGATTTAAAATGTGCTCATGTTTCAAGGATTTTCAGCCATTTAAAAATAAACCATTATATACCTTACCAAGATGTTCCAAATTTACACTATACCGTTAGGCCAGCAATAGCAAACATTAAAATCTGAGAGGCATTGTCTGAGGTAAATTTAGAGACCTTAATCCTCGTCCCCTTCTTCACCCTCTCCCACCGTCTTTTCCCATCCACAGAGATAAGAAGAAGACTTCCCTGTTGATATATTCAAGTCGGTGTTAAAACCCCATACAGCGGGGTTGCCAAATTTTTTTTGAGCCGCAGCCAAATTGCATACTAAAAAGAGCCCCCCCCNCAAAAAAAAAAAGAGCTAAACAATGCCCGGAAAGGCCTGTTCGAGTCAGGATTTAACACTGTATTGTGCCCGCAATTTATTATGAAATGTCTAAATATTGAATTATACGTGCTATTATAATTATTATAAATCATTTTACATACATTAGACGAATATAATAAGAAATGATTGTTAAATGGAAACAAGAGATTGTTCTTTGATTTGGTGTTCTTCGGGCACTTATTACAAAAGTCCGATCACTTGAAACACTAGTCTGAGAGAAGGATAAGTACTTTTTTGTTTGGGGGGGGGNTTTTTTTTTTGGGGGGGGGGGGGAGGAGAAAGTATCAGAAATGAGTCAGTTTTTATCTAAATTTCGTTGGGACCAATGAAGAGCCAAAGAGCCAGTCAGCCAAGAGGTTTTTATGAGAGCCAAAAATCTGGTATTCGGCCCGGAAAGAGCCAAGTCTGGCAACCCTGTCCTGTAGCACTAGATCAAGCACTTTTTGTGTTTGAGAGCTCCACAACCCTATACCCTACAGCTCAACATTCCACTTTGCACTTGTTGAGTAGGAGGGGGGATTTTGGGGGGAGCGGAGGAGGGGTTTGGTTGGGGGGAAGGGGGAGAGACTCGAGACTGACCTTTATGACCCTGGTCAATTCTGATCCCTGAATACTGCAGTTCTTGCTTTGATTATTAGCTACGGAATATGGAAGATAGAGGTACATGTCCAAGTAGAAGATAGAGGTACGTGTCCAAGTAGAAGATAGAGGTACGTGTCCAAGTAGAAGATAGAGGTACATGTCCAAGTAGAAGATAGAGGTACATGTCCAAATAGAAGATAGAGGTACATGTCCAAGTAGAAGATAGAGGTACATGTCCAAGTAGAAGATAGAGGTACACATGTACATGTCCAAGTAGAAGATAGAGGTACATGTCCAAGTAGAAGATAGGGGTACATGTCCAAGTAGAAGATAGAGGTACAAGTAGAAGATAGAGGTACATGTCCAAGTAGACGATAGAGATACATGTCCAAGTAGAAGATAGAGGTACATGTCCAAGTAGTTGGCAAAGTTCCTCCTCGCTTATCATTGCTGTTGTGACCCTGATAGGCTTAGACCCCTGAGATTACAACGCCTGGACTGTGACTGAACCATTGACTACCTTGGAATGAGGAAGAAAACTCCAACCTATAACCCTTATCCACAAACTCCGGGCAACCTTGTTCTATAAATAACATGAAAAACCTGCCTGGCAAATGCCACAAAAGAAACTGGGACACAATGAATCGTTTTTGTGTTGGGGGTTCGAGGTTTGCATTGTGTCATACAATTCAGATCTTGATGAATTGTGTCTTAACCTGAGAAGGTGACATTGTTATCTCATAGGAAGGTATGCAAAATAGATAAGAAGGAAGACCAGGAAGTTGAATATACGAGACGGCAGATGATCTAAGATACAAGCTTCTTTATTTTTGCTCATGATATATATAGAAGAAACATAATATGCATCCAAAAATACGCGTATAAAGTTAACAATGAACACACAATATTAACATTACATTATGTAGGCTGGTGCGAAATACATGTAAAAGTTAACAAAATGATAAATTTACATATGCACTATTTTTTCATTATATATAAAAGAAACTATACAATGGAACCCGCTCAGTGATATAACACTGCTCCTCCTCAAGCCGCTGCTCCACTTCTGTCATCCTAACTCCCAAACATCCAAGACACACGTCATTGCTGGTTGTTGCGTAAGAACAAATTAATAATATATGAGATTTTAATGCGTAAGTCATACGTCCTACAGTGTCCTGTGACTATCTGTTGTGCAAGATTTCAAGCTGAAGGGCGAACTGTTAGGGCAAGATACTGTGTTTTGTTTACACTTGCATGGCAATATTATCAAACAGTCGACCCCGTCAAATCGCAATCCACATAATGACAATTTTCACTTAATTGCAATAGTTTGCAGACCAAAAGGCCGTTTTTGTTTGTTTTTTTACATGAAATTCATTGGATAATCAAGACTCCTTTTTATCGCTACATGTCCAAGCCCCAACCTCGTCACAAGGTACAGTATTTCAAAAAATCGTCACATGCCGGCCATACTTCACATCTTATAGGCTAATGGACCTCCCGGAGAGACCAGACATTGGGAACACCTTATATGCTGATGGCTCACAATTACAAAAGACCTGCACCTATTATAGCAAGGCATCAGGCGTAAGGGCTCAAGCTCAAGTGGCCGCTGGATCAAGAAAATAAAGTCAAGTACAGGCTAATGGATGATGAGTGATGAACGGCTTGTTAAATAAGAAGCCTACATCTAATCAGTCAAGAGCTTGCGCATCGACGATGGGATCGTTAACAACCGTAAGAATTACCATTACTCCATCGGTGCTTAATAAGGCCTGTATTTCATTCCGTATGTAGAGTTAATGTAATTTTTACGATGGTAAGAGATCCCATCGTTAAAGCGCAAGCTCTCAATTGTGTACGAGAGGCGTAGACTTACCGGAGAGAGGAAGTCAAAGAAGGGACATAATCTGTCATAAATTTGTGTTCGTCGTTTGGAGTAACAGTTCCTTTTCCTAATGGTCTTTGACACCTATTGTTTTTTCTTCTTTTGGCCCTATTAACATTTTGTGTTATTCTACACATTCCACTGTGATCTCGGGAAATTTCTTCCATGGAGGTTAAAGTACTTCTTTTGCCCAATCTTTTAACGGGAAGAAAAATAGGGGTCAACGCTCAAAATTTTTCACAGATGTCTTTTGAAAAAGGTCACCTCAAATTCTGATTTGGTCCCCAATTTTTCATTTGGCTGGTTTTGACCGCGTGCGAATACATAGGCCTACACATTTTATTTTTTTTATCTAGAGGGTTCAAATTGTACGTGAAACTTTAAAATTGGATGCTATATTTAGATCACAGGTCATTTTGCATATTTCTACACCCTAACACTGGCTGGCAGGGCCCCAAAAAAGAAGGATTTTATATATTAGCCGATTATTTGGGTGATCACAATCCTGATCACAATCAGTGATTTGCCCTTCTAATAGGTGTCACAAACCTTATGGCTAACCAGGTCCGGGGAATAATCAGACTTGTAGCATAGTGGGGAGGGGAGAGGGGGAAGAGGAGAAAAGAAAAGGGGAAATGCAGTTTACTTCGCTTAACAACAACTGCCGCTAAGTGACAAAATGGTCAGATAACGGAAGTGTCTGTAATATGTACAACTTGGTGAGAGTATATATACATCTGACAAACATTATAATTGTATATCAGCAAATTACTTATTCCTCTCTTCTTTAAAATGTATACGTAGGTATTTTTGTTTATCGTTTAATTCTGTCTAAAACTTGATGCTCTCCCCTCAAGTGGCGACGCAGATGATTGATTAATATTTGCCACATATTAAAAACTGACTGCATGACGTAATGGCTTATGCTAATCCTGCCAAACGCTTTACGAAAGAAGCACCATTTGCATAAATCGAACTTTCCGGGATTCTTTTACACATGAAAAGCAAAACGTTTCCTAATCTTTTTTTTTTTTGCACATCCACACCGCGCACAGTCCCATCTGGTCTCAAATGATTTTAAATCTCGCTTGCTTGGCAGTAATTTACAACCTTGTGTGTCTCTGATCTTCATCCCTTTGCGGAGTAATCTTCATGAATTGGTGCAATGAGTTTTCGGACTGTATAATATATCGGGTGAATCTACCCTCCTCCTCAAAGTTTGGTGACTATTTGTTCTTCTTCTTCTTCTTTTTCTTCTCTTCTTCTTCTTCTTCTTTGTTTCCTAGTCATGTTTGAAGACCGCTATGGGCCATGAACTGGGTGGTCACCTGCATGTCTGTGGAGTTCCCTCACAGCTTCGTCATATATAGTTAACTGGCAGTGACCATAACCTTTCTCTTAGTTCTGTTAGGAGAGGGCAGTCCTGTAAAACTTGTTGTGGTGTTTAGTCTGCCTGCAGGCATTGGCAGAGAGCTGAGGTGCTTATGCCAATCTTATGTTGGTGCTTTTTGAGCGTGCAGTGTCCTATCTTCAATCCACAACACAAGTGTTGCGCTTTAGTCTTTGATTCCGTCCTCCATCTTCACTATCCCCTTGCAGGTAAAATGCATGTTTTCAGATCCTTGCATTTCTAATACACCAGCCCTCCTCCCCTTTCCCTCGATAAACAAATTACTTCATCAGAAAAAACGTAAGAAATTTATATGCACAATATGTTGCACGTAGCAGATCAGGTATAAGATAAAGTCTAATCGATTTGGATTTTAAGAAAACGGGCCAGAAGCTATGCAACAGAAATATTTCAATAACACCCCAAATCAGCTGAAAAGATTTAAATGTTATTGAATTATGCTAATAGTATCCAATAGTATCCATCTGTCTCCCATAAACGATATGGTACAGTGGCATGTCTAGATATTTTACGAGATAGGAGGCTGGGCAAACGTCTCTTTTTAACACTGCAGTGGGCCGTTTATACCACCCCACATACAGTCCCAGCATACTGAGAGGAGTGGTCAAAGGTCCTCATCACAGACATGGTCACTACTGTAAAAGGCTAGCAAAAATTACCTCTTGTAACATCGAAACAGAGGAGCCGGGGTGGAAGATGGAGGGGATGGAGGGAGGGGGCAAAGAGAAGGAGTTTTCACAACCCTTCCGCTTTCTTTTTAGATTGAGTGGAGGGAGGGGGAAGAAGAGAATAGGTTGACAAATATGAATTCATAAGCAAACCCGGAAGTAGACGTAATGCCAATGGTTGCAAATGTTTCAAACCGCAACAGTCAGTCCGGTTGGTTAATAAGTTCCCTTTTGGGTTTGACTCTCCTCGGGATGAAAGTGATGTGTCAGTTGGTAGAGGTCAATGTTTCTGATAGTGTAAGCCTGTCAACTGCCCAAAATATAGCATGTTCGGTTAATGGGTTACGCATTTTTTCCTTTCTTACCTATTGCCGTTGTTTTGCATTCTGAATGCTCCTTTCGCAGCTGTATGCAACAAAACTTTGTCACGGTCGACGAGCTATGATAACAACCACCCCCACCCTTCTCGTGTACACATGCACAACGCCTCTCGCTAGCTACGCCTCTGGGAAAACATAATATTATAGTATTTCTTCGTGCTTTTCCAAACTGCAAAATCTACATGTGTCGCGCAGTGATCTTAAGACAGCAGGGACTTCTTTTTTTTTCCATCAGCCGAAGACTTCAGATTTCCACCGAGGACTTAGATACTGGGAGAGCCGCGGTCGTGAAGGATTTCTGTGCAGTGATCGCAGCCATGGGGAACCTGCAGTATCTTTTCTTGTGTCTTGTGCTTGCTCTTACTGTCTGGTCTGTGAAGGGGGCGCCTCCACCTGGACTCGAGTTGCCTGCTGTCGATCGACCACTCTACTGTACTCACGACAACAAACAATATATGGTAATATAGGTGCTTAAAAAAAACAAAACCGTACAGTTTAGGAGACCGGTCAGGGGCAAGTCTAACAGAAAACTACACCAGACATGCTAATTTCTGAGAAGCTTTGACTTTAGAACAACCAACTTCAGTTTATAGTGAAAGCATGAAGATTAACTACTGTTAGCACTAAACCAAACTAACTACTGTAAAGTCGAAGTTTTTCAGAAATTTATGCGGCTGACGTGGCATTCTGGTGGAGGTGCCCTCCATGGATTTTGAGTTCAGGATTACAGATTTTTTTACGGTAGATGTAGTCTCCGGCTAACATCCTGGTGTTCGTAAAACAATAAAAGCGAGATCTTAGCTGAAGAGGAATCTTGGTCAACGATCCAAGTAGAGACAGGAGATGAGTACAAAAATTAAAAAAATATCCCCGTATGTCTGCGGTGGTTGATCAGTCATGTCAATGTACTATCAGTGTGGCTGACTTATCTGAGTTTTGTTGCAGTATGGCATATTCATGCAGGGAAGATCTTAAAGGACAAGTGCTATTAGATCCAAATTGTGTCAATGGAAATGAACTCCACGGCGGGACTTCCAGATAATGGAAGAAAAGAGAGGGAGAAGCATTCCCCGCGACTATTGAAACCAGAATCTTAGATAAAAGCCAAAAAAAAAAAGAATAAATAAAATCTCGCGGCGTATTTTTAAAATTTTTGTACTCATCTCCCGTCTCTACTTGGATCGTTGACCAAGATTCCTCTTCAGTTAAGATCCCGCTTTTATTGTTTTACGAACACCGGGATGTTAGCCAGAGACTACATCTACCGTATAAAATCTGTAAATCTGAACTCAAAATCCATGGAGGGCACCTCCACCAGAATGCCACGCCAGCCGCATAAATTTCTGAAAAACTTCGACTTTACAGTAGTTAGTTTGGTTTAATGCTAACAGTAGTTAATCTTCATGCTTCCATGCTTAGTGAACTATTTCATAGAGAGAAACTTTTCCGTTTCACGAAAAGAACGGGATCTTAACCGGAACGGGACGATAAAGGGTGGGTTGTTAGTCGGAAACTACTGTATTACGAAACAGATGACTAGGCACCACTGACCGTATGCATAACGTCACGCTCAATCCACCCTGAGCCATTTTTTGATGATTTGTGTTGAGATGATCTTCTATTTACCTTCTTTTCGTTCTATTAAAACAAATATATAGTTTTCACGCGTTATTATATCCGAGCTTTACAAGCTAAACCACACTTGTCTCAATGTTTTGCTTGAGTAACAATTTGACAGCGATAGATTTCTCAAAACCTCAACAAATTGTTTGGGTGAATGTGGAATGAGCGTGACGATAATCTATACGTTAGTTAACG
>JAWQUT010000037.1:1197235-1234181 GCA_033807755.1 Ellobium chinense | reverse complement strand
GAATTTCTTGGGACCGATGGTGAAAACTGATTTTGTGGGGTTAACAAGTTCAGCGAGGCAAATTCAACATAGAAATTTATGATCCGTTCCAAAAAGTTCGTCCTTAAAACAGGAAAATGACTGGTGGCGGCTTGCCGTTAAGTGGAACCCGTGCAGTACCGGGTAAAATTTGGCTGAGAATATAAGGATAATATTATACATGAGTTTGTAAAATACATAGACCAAGCAAGACGTAAAGATTGGTTTTGTTCAAAGCAGTTTTCTGTTCTCTGTCAGCTTTGCATTATCCTCTTAACATAGCTGTGTACCTTTAGTGTAGCTATTTAGAGCAAAAGCAGGCGATCTGATATAGTCTTGATACAAGTTCATGTTGTTATTTGAAGAAATAAGGGGAGAAAAGGGGGAGGGAGGAGGGAGAGGAAATGGGGTTGCACGGACAGCTTCAGGGTTTACAAACAGTTATTAGAAAGGACAGTTGCATGTTAAAATTTGAGAATATGAGGTAGGAACTCGTTGGTTTAAGATTATAATGATTTTATTTTAAAGAGGAATTAATGAAATTCTGTGTATTATTAAGCTTCTTAAACTCTAGTCATATGAAAATGGATTTGCTGAGTGCAAGCAGTAAGAAATAGAGGAACTGTAATGAGTGTTTGTTTGATATCAGATTTATGAAATGAGTAATACATTTATCGCATTTGCTCGCCAGAAATTCGCGAATACGATAAACGTGTAACATATTTCATCAATCTTGTTTCAAACAAATACGAGTTTTAGATCCTTTACATCATGTAAACTTTAAATAATAATAATAAAAATAAAGAACTTTTACTTGTGAAAAGGACCCTGAAGTGGCCCTCGCCCTGTTTTAGACACATCACTCACACCTGAACTGAATGAACCATACAGCTACCAAACGTCTGTTTATTATCGATGAAACTTGAGAACACAGAAACACTATAACATCTCAAGTACTTTTAATTCAAATAATTAAATGAACTAAAACTGAAACGTAAAGCGAACGATGAGAAGCGATGAAAAAGACAGACTGAAATATTTTTTAAAAATCTAGACACAGGGAAACTCACAGCAGTAAAAATAGTTACAAAACAAACAACGCCACATATTCATACGCCTAGAAGTTCCAAGGCTTCCAATCAATGTATTCGTAAGAGAGTCATAGGTCAAGTTTATGTAACATGTGACATAATAAAAAAATGATTACATGCTTTAATGCCACCAGAAATAGGCATTGGTTATACGATAAATGAATTGAAATTTATGTTCCTGTCATGCTGTGAAAGTTATCAGTTACACACGACGAAATAACCAGCTGGTTCATGCAGCTGTCACCGATGGGAAAGAAAGCTTTTCAGCTTGCTGGGAGGATTTGGGTCTTTATGTCATTAAGATGCGCACAATATACAAAGAAGGAGGATGCAGATCCCTTGGCATAAAGGATATTTCAGTGTGTAACACTGATTTTCATTGTGACAACCAAGTTGATCGTGGGTTTGATTCCCGCCTACGGTCATGTTGTAAATGCTTTGGGAAAGCATTTCATTCATACTTTCCTCAGTCAACGCGTCGGTAAAATGGGTACCTGGATATAGGCAGTGAAAGATGTTGCCAGAATGCTAGTGATCAGCTCCTGTAAATGGCAGCGGCACAGGGAGCTGAGAAAGTCCTAGAGTGATTATGCCTACTAGGATAATAATAATGTTAGGTTGTTAGGTCGCGTGAGCGAACATTAGCCTGGAGGCGAGACTTATAAACTGTATTATTATCATTATTAATATTTTTATTGTTATATTAACATATATATATATATGACTGGGACTTTGCAACGTATAGGCCAATAATTTAGATAGGCGGGCTTAACAGTCATGAGGTTCTGCTGTGTTTAAAGTTTTTGCTCGTTGTTACTTCTGGTGTGTATGTAATAGAGATATTCTTTGAGTTACTCTTCCTAAAATAGATAGAGGAGAATAACAAGATATAGAAATAAAGGGCAATACAAACATCTTAAAGGAAGAAAGAAAAAAGCAGTGAAGGATTGTGGAATTCGCTCCTCCCTTCAATCCTCCTCAGCATTACTAAAAGCCCGTTTTCAACTAGTCAACTCCCACTAAGCTCACTTCCGGTTTAAACGAAATATGAACAGTAGTGGGCCTGTGTCATCAGTTCTGACTTCAGAAAGGAAAAGATGTATCAGCAAATAAAAGATACAGTATTAAATGTTACAGACCACATCAACCAATCGTATTCCTCTGACAAATGATACGCAGAAAATGGAAGTAGTGATTGTTGGAGTTATATCTTGCTAAGCCCGGGGTGATTTACCATGCGCCCTAGTATTTTTTGCACAATTTTTATTGATTGCGTGAAAGCATAAAAATACCAATTTTTAATAATATCACAACTGGGTTTCAACAAAGTAGACTGGCTAGATAAAAAATTATTGTGTAGATGTATCTTGCCTCTCGTTAAAGACTCGTGAACTGTTCCCCGGGAACTCTTTCCAGACAGTTCTCTCTGTTTTGGAACACACAGAGATGGAGAGATGGGGATGAGGAGGGTGGAGGGCAGGCTTGATGTCTAATGGATACAATAAAGTGCCTCTCACCTGATTTCCAAATACACATTTAGCTTCTCTCACCTGATCTCCAAATACACATTTAGCTTCTTTCACCTGATCTCCAAATACACATTTAGCTTCTCTCACCTGATCTCCAAATACACATTTAGCTTCTCTCACCTGATCTCCAAAATACACAGTCTGATGCCAGTACAGATGTATTGATTTTGATCAGTCTCTAAAGGTTATATGCGATGCCTTAGGGCGGGCGCTGAAAGACATATGAAACAAAAGACGTGACGCATGTAAAGAAATACGGTCGACTCCGCTTAATCGCCCTCCGCTTAATCGCCTTTCGGCTTGGTCGCCTCGTTTCCCAGGGAACCGAATTTATATAAAAGTCACTGGATAATCGCCTCTCACTCCTGATAATCGACCACTCTTCAAATATCAGCGGTTGAAGGATTACAGTTGACAAACAAAATAATTATGTACACAGACGGTTTAACAAAGCGACGGATGGCAGACCGCGTGACTGAGTGACAGCGGCCAATGAGAGAGACCGCCGAGATCGAATATTTTGTGCGCTACAACACCGTCAAACTCGAGTCTGTCCTGAGTCTAGCGACGAGAAGGCGTCAGTGCACGACATCAAACCACGAAATCAAAGAAATTTAATCCCATTACCAAAAATATGGCTGAAATTACCTTCTCCGCTTAATCGCTTCTCCGCTTAATCGCCCGCTTTTTCGGTGATCCCGAGGAAGGGCGATTAAGCGGAGTCCACTGTAAAAAATTTATGTTTAAGTTTTCCCAAAGATGAGGAAAAAACGTCATGAGCAGAAACCTACATGACATAAGTATCGTGTGTTTATTTCGTTTCATATGTTCAGACTGATAATTTATTTATGTAGTCCCCAGAGACATGTTATTTCCCCTCGAAGAATCAAATTAAGTCATTTATGAAAGGAAGTAATACCAAGGATTCTCGCCCAATGATTTTATTCACTCATCCTCATTCATTGCCAGTAGTAAAAAAGTGAGTAAAAACTACCAAAGACGCCGCTAAAATAAATTTTTAAAACAACTAATAAGAAAAACAACTGTTATTGCTGACCACCAAATTTAATGGTTTTCTCCCATTGCCATCATTATGAGCAGGACACTGTGCGCTTTGGCTGGCTCGCGACGTCAACCAAGACGTACTTACAAATGCCCTGCACAGTAAATTTCGAAAACATTTTTCAGCAAACAGTAACAAACTATGACAACAAAATTTCGCCACTTCGCCGCACACTCCTCATAGTGCCCATAATTTTCATGCTCCTGAGAATTACGAGTAGGCTAAGCGAAAAACTGCCCAATGAATTAAAGTCTCAAGTCGTTTGTTTTTTTCTCTCTCTCTCTCTCTTTCTGTTTCAGACAGTTCCAATGGAAAACGAACCCGCACCAGCCGAACAGTGAAGATGTTCCTCAAGACTCCAGCGGCTTCCGCCAGGGAGTTTGCTGTTATGAATGTTTAGTTATAACCCTGTAATTCTAAAACAAACAAATAACAAAAAATTTTTTAAAATGCTTGCATGGCAAGTTATTGCTGTTTAGTGTGATTTGAGAAAAAGTGTGATCCGAAAACCGCAGTAAAAGACCTGGATTTTTGTAATATACAAGGTGGAATAGAATACCACAGCGTACAAAATTTCGTTTATTTTATCAGTCAGTAGAATAGTGTTGCCTTAAAGCTCAAGGAAGTTTAAGACTTCATGTGATAATGCAGTCATTAGGGTTGGCATTTATTGTATTTCAATTTTTAGTATACCTCCAGGATTTCCATGTGGAGCCTGTGATACTAGAAAGATTGTGTTCTGGCCAAAGTATTCTTAAACGGTCGCATTAACTTCAGCAGGCATGCGCACACGGCGTTTTTCTTGTCTTAATCTCTGTTCCAGACATTATCCAGAGGTGAGTCAATGAAGCCAATATCATATTTCTTTTTAAAAAACATACTCTTCCTATCAAGTGAAATTTAAAAGATTTATTTTTTCTGTTAGGTCATAATGTCACCTATTTCACCTCGACTACAATGTTTCAGTGCAACAGAACTTCCGACATATGAAACATAAACATTTTGGACAAAATCCTGTATGTATTTTATAACTGATAAATAAAGATTAGTCACTACCCTTTGCTTGGAGTCTCTAGTTTGTGATATACATAAAAAAGGTCTCCTGTTTCTTTGCCGAAGTACTGTAAACTTCTTGTTTTCATGTAAAACTTTCTTGACATCGTGTCTATAGTCTGTTTCTTGAGTATTACCTTGACTGAAACGCATCTCTGCAAACCAGACCAAATTAAACAAAATGCACAGGAATTACTGAGGGCCTCAAACTGTATTATTACAATATTACGCTTGTACGAGGTATTTGATCACTCTGAGCTAACTAGATCTCGAATCTGCTATTTATAGTACACTTGTGTTTATCATGTCTCTGTAGCGAAATCTTTTCGCTTAATTAAAGTCGGAATAAGAGAAAATATAGATAAGACTGAAAATAGTAAGGATGGACTATTTCTTTACGTTCCTCTTTCACGATAAAAGGTAAAAATGTCTGCAATGGGCATCGAAAATCGACCCCTTGGTTCTCAAACCCAGTGTTTTGACCACTGACCTTTTGAGTGGTTGAAATTCATTGCGTTAGCAGACTAGAACGCACTGCGTGACGGGAACCCCTTTTTGAGAAATGCTATTTTTACCCGTTCCTTTCACAAGTGTAATGTAGATAGCAGATTCGCAACCCGATCCTGTTCTAGCTTTTCAACTTCACATTTCTCTTCGAATTCTTCCTCTCTCATTTTTCTACTTCCATTTCTTGCTATCATGACACTCCGTTTGTCTGTTTCCTCCGTTCTTGTCTCTTCCTTTATAGTTTACCTTTCTCAGCTCGTTTGTTCCTTTGCAGTCAGGTTTGTCGCCGAAGAAAACATCTTTGTGACACAAGACAAGACAAGACAAGACAAGACAAGACAAGACAAGACAAGACAAGACAAGACAAGACAAGACAAGACAGTAGAGTGCCACAACACAACACAACACAACAACACAACACAACACAACAACACAACACAACAACACAACACAACTCAACACAACACAACACAACAACACAACACAACAACACAACACAACACAACAACACAACACAACACAACACAACACAACAACACAACACAACACAACACAACACAACACAACACAACACAACAACACAACACAACACAACACAACAACACAACACAACACAACACAACACAACACAGTACAATACAATACAATACAATACAATACAATACAATACAATACAATACAATACAATACAATACAATACAATTATTTTCTAGATTCAGTATAACATAGGATGTCATTAAACCTTCCTGTTTTGTCTTTTTCTTTACCCCACCTCCCCCTCCTTCTCCTCCCCTACTCATTCCCCACCTTTTCTGAACAAAAACCACACCCATGCTTGTCCTCAAAGAATGATCCATTTGATTCCTGGCACAGATTACACATCTGACGTGATGAATGAATTTCTTATCTGACATGATTTTAAATTTTCTTTTTTTTTTCCCTCTTGGGTCCTTGTTTCTGCTCTCGACTTTTTGAACATTGGCGTACCCAAGGATCTCTTGGGTGGGAGAAGAGGAGCCCGCTCTTATCCTCTGATAAGATGGTACAGATGAGAAGAAAGTGAAGAGAGAGTCTCCTGGTTATGCTGCTGTTTGTGATAGGCTTAGGAGACTATAGAGCTAAGTAGACCAGGGATTCAAAATGTTAGGCAAGATGGCAAAATGTGGAAACCGAGCATATGGTCAGCAAGCATACGCCTTAAATTATCATAGAATTGACAGAAATTTAAAATTTAAAAAAAAAAAAGGTCAGGAACCTAAGTCGTTTCGTTTATTTAGACTTAATCAAGTTGTCATTTGCTCAGGTTTCTTTGCAGCTGAACTCACTCACTTTCAGTTCAAGCGAGGTACAGTACGGCTCTAAGCACAATGCACGCGACAGTAGTTTCCGTTGGCTTGCTGTGTGTTCTCATCTCGGTGCTGTCTGGCGTGAGCAATGCTGAGTGCGTTGTCGGATCGGTTACGTATCAGGTATGTGTGCCCTCTGTTTCGCTATAGTGACTCAGCAATATCACCGCCTTCAGCAGCAGCAACAGCAACACTTGTTGTTATTATTCTCATTGTTGTCATTTTATTCGAATTTACCATCATCATCATTGTCAAAATCAGTTTTAACACAATCACCACTATAGCCGTCACCACTAGGTTTGTTGTGACAGTTCAGAGAGAGCTTGCGCATTGTCGATGGGATCTTTAACCATCGTGAAAGTTACATTAGTGCATCGGTGCTGAATGTACCCTTTGTGTAATTATTAAGATGGTAAGAGATATTATTATCGCTAAAGCGTAAGTTCTTGAGTGAGAAAAAGACGTTCGTAGATTGCTTTTCCAGTATAGCATTTGTTTATCCCTTTATACTTATTATTCACCTTCTGTCGCTTTGCCTCCAGACTACCTACTACTACTACTACTACTACTACTACTACTATTAGTACTAGTACTAGTACTAGTACTAGTACTAGTACTACTACTACTACTGCTATCAGTATCACTACTACTGCTACTACTACTATTACTACTACCACTCTACCACTACTACTCATACTACTATTATTACCATTATAACCATTTTTGTGTTTGTGTTGTTGTTTCGGGCGATGTCGCCATCGCTCCTGCGCTCTTTAGCTGTTACAGTCAACCCCGCCTGTTTTTTGTTGTTTTTTTTTTAGGCTTGTCTTCTCGTTTTATTTTTGTCAACCCTTCCTTTATCTACTATTACCGTGTTAAAGCAGTGTTTTGCTCAAATTAAACCTCGATCCTCACTTTCCTTGTAGACTGGGGACACGTATAACCCGGACCCTTGCAGTTTCTGTACTTGCACCGACTCGGGACCTATGTGTGCCATAATGGACTGTGCCTACCCTATGTGCTTAGACGGTTCGACGCCCGTGAGGCCGCCCGGACAGTGCTGCCCAAGGTGTCCTACGGTATGGCTAACTAATAGTGATGGGCTAGAATCGACTCCTGACTCGAATCCACCGGATCTTCTTACTCTGGATTCGAATCCGGATTCGAGTCTTAAAATTGGTCTGGGTTTGAATTCTTCGCTTGCCAGGACATGGAAAAACAAATTTTTTTTAAAAAAAAAGGTTTGGTTTTACAAGAAATCCATAAGTCAAAATTACAATTTGGGTCTCTGTCCAAATGTAATCCTTTAGCATTACTTAAAATGAAAACACATTATAAAAGACTCCATGTAGAATCTAGTGCCCATTTTCTTGATGCTGTGAGAATTACAAGAGCAAAATAATATCCGCCCCATCCTCTCGTATTTCGAATTCTTGCTATGGATTCGAATCCAGATTCTAATCTTGTAGGATTCGAGACTTCCCAACCCTACTAATTAAGAACAGAGGGTTGCATATGCACACAGCACGCTACCCTTTCCGCCTATTAGAGTGCTGCTTAAATTCAGGGGGGTGTGTCACCTTTTTGAAAGTTGCCGGACTTAAGTAATATTGACGGATGGATGAGACGTTGATCTATGTCATATTTTCTTTCATTATCAGGGCGTCTAGTCCACCTCCAGCAGCGGCTCACTCTTTCTCAGACGAAAACCTGCAGATCGTACACAAAAGATGGACAGTTCAAATCCACAGGGATAGTACGCATGTTGAAATAAAACTTATGCAAAACCACATTTCAGATTTGTGCATAAATAAATTATATACGTATACTTGTATATCCATGGTGTAAGACTGGATGAATCAAAGTTATAAAAGAAATTGTAAATGTAAACAAACAAACAAACAAACAAACAAACAAACAAACAAACAAACAAACAGACAAACAAAAAAACAAACAAACAGACAGACGGACAGACAGATAGACAGACAGACAGACAGACAAACAAACACACACACAAATCAGCAAAGCAAACCAAAAACACAAACACAAACATAAATTTCTATGGCAGGGATAATGACCATGTTAGTGGTGAAATTTTGTCTGCTTGAATATTAACGGAGCGGGGTGCAGCGGACATGAGGAGAAGCTGAATGATCTACAGAACTATCAACACATCGCCTTGTAATATATTCACATACATGTATAAGTATGCATTGCATAATGGACAGCTATTAAGTTTGACAAGTTTAAAAAGTTTAACAACAAGTTTAACAAATTTATTTAAAGCTTACTGTACAAAAAAGTGCAGAAAAGCATGAACCAGGAGGACAAACACTCACAAACTGACGACATTCTACATAGAAATGACACAAGCAAACCGGATTAGACTTAATTATAGTGGCCTAAACAAAAGATTTCAATACAAAATCCAAAATGCAACAGAATTTTTTTAAATTCCATGGCATTCTCTGACTGCATCAGTTTCTCATATTTCAAAATATTCGATCTCACCAAAGTTAGAACTACAGAAGAGAAAATGTGAGTTGTGCAATGAAATAGAGGATGAATATCATTGTTTGATTAAATGTCAGAAATTCAAAGTCCTACAAAGTAAATATCTGCCATGTTCTTTGAAAATTAAACCAAATATGGTACGATTTATTAATATGTTTCAAACAGACGAGCCCAAGCAGACAAGGAAATTAGCTATACTCTGTTTCAATATTTTAAAAAGCTACAAAACTGTGCACCTCCTGGTAAATTATCAACTTTGGCAGATAGGTACAAAAGTATGAATATTCCTTTTTTTGTTTTGTTTTTGTTTTTGTTGTTGTTAATTTTTATTTCTCCTTTTTCATACTTTCTGAACTGTTGCTATGTATTGTAATGTGATTGGCTTCGGCCTAAATAAACTTGAACTTGAACTTGATCTAGTAAAATATTCCCTATCTATGTATTTCTTTCTTTCCAGAGTAAAATGAAGGCATTCTAGTAAATAATGAAATTCATCTTCCATTGTGTTTGGACAAAAACTGCATGTTCTCTGCTCATATGGTGTTTTATTGTACCTGCCTGTCTTGACTGGGAGTTTATGATATGATGTTCTAAATTTAGTAAGTGTTTATGTGTGTTTCTATCATTGACTGAATGGTAACGAAAGTAAAACATAATCGCTCCCTTAGTCTCAGTGTTATAAAAGGGTTAACATGACAAAAACTGAAGTTACTATTTTGGTGTCTCGAAACTGGCTAGTGGTGGGAGTCAAGCGCTGTCAGGCACAATTACGCTGAGCTATAGTTGTAGGTACGTTGGCGCTACCGTTCACGGAGACCTGTCAAGTGTTTCGTACTATAAATTACAGTACAATACACTACTATTCATTTTATTGTTGTAAACTTTGTTGTTTTACTATGAAGTGTCAGAGTGAGAACCATTGTGTTTACTGACTCTCTCTCTCTCTCTCTCTCTCTCTCTCTCTCTCTCTCTCTCTCTCTCTCTCTCTCTCTCTCTCTCTCTCTCTCTCTCTCTTTCTTTTTCTCTCTTCTTCTTCTTCTTCTTCTTCTTTTCTCTTCCTCCCTCCCTTTCTCCCTCCCTCATATTGTAAAGCTTACTTGAACATAAAAAGAACAAGATGCGTCGTGTCTTCAGGAATGTCTACTCTAAGATTTGAAGGTTACACACGCGCTTCAATTTTTTTCTCCCTCTCAGGGGCTCAGTGACCTTAATTGTGGCCTGTTCTAATGCATTTGTCACTTCCCTGGCCAGTTTAGGTTAAGTTAAAGAAGCACTGTTTCAGATGAGAGGTTTGAAAAGATAGGAGATGCCAGTGAGCTGACCCCCTGTTCTCTTGAAATAGCCTGAGGCTTCACGTAGCTTTTCATGGGAGTGGGTCAAATGAGGAGACACAATTGAAACCTTATATTTTATGGGCTATTAAAAGTAATGTATTTTTATTAGATCAGATGCTTATCTCCATTACTAGTGAGTGGGAATAGCCAACGAAAATTAGGGCTGGAGTGACGGCAATGGACAGTACATAGTAAAATAATAATATAGCAAAAAGATTTGGGCGTGTGAAACCACAAGGCATCAGTTACTCTTAAAGATGTTGAATGAATGAAATATTAATGTCCCATAACTCGTCCAGCCATTTTGTAATTATGCCTTGCTTTATCTAACAAGTACATGTAGTTAGATCTTCCCTTCACAGACGTTTTTTACATTGTAGCTGGTAATGAGTATCCACTGGATAAATTCATACATAACTACGGTTACAAGTAATAATCATATACTGGATCCGGATATAACGAGAGGGTCGAGACTGTGGAGGCAAGAAATATATCATTCACCATTACTATTAACCACTAATTTTACCCTGAAAAGCGGATTCCCAATAAAGCTTGTGACCGATATAAATGGGTTCCACAGTTTAACAAGTAAGGAAGCAGCACTAGACTTCACCATCATATTCATGCGACCGATCCGCGTTTGCTTTACACACTCCTTTCTCTTCTCAAAGCGACATCCAGCCCTACTTTGTCAGCATGTTCCGATTTGTTTCTTGAAAAACTAGCCCACCGCTAAAGTAATGTCAATGAGATTAAATATACTGCTCATTTTAAAGGGCCTCCATTTCGAATCTGTGTCATGCATGATATATTTTTTTTAAATTCTGTTACAAAAGTTGGCAAGCGCTGCAGGCACTGCCTAGACTAAATTTGTCAACTTCAAACTGCTTCCGGTCGTCATTTCTCAAATTGTTGCAAGAAACACTGACTGGAGATTTTCATAAAGATCACGTCAGTTCTTCATGAACTATTAAAAAATGTCGGTGGGGACTAGACCTAAAAGTAAATTAATTTTTTTTTTATGAGCAGTATAAGTGGGAAAAGGAACATATGTTTATGTAATGTGCCTAATGACAGATGACATAGCAGCGAAAATAATAATCATGCCATCGAGATTAGACCTAGCTATACTTTTTTTTTTTTTTCGGTACGTGACAATCTTTATATTGCCAGCATATGTATTGATCCTGAATGAAGTCATGTTTGTTCTCAACGCCGTGAGAAACACAGCGAGCAGGTTTACAAGCAGGATGCGCACGACTGTAATCTCTGTTGGTTTGTTGTGTGTCTTTCTATCAGTCCTGTGTGGCGTGAGCCATGCCGTTTGCGTTGATGGAGAGACGACCTACCAGGTAAGTCTGTCGTCTCCTAGATCTCTTAGTCAGGGCTGTCGCCCCGAGGGGTTTTACCCTGGAACTCGTGATTTAAAAAAAAAAAATCTTTTTTTTTGTTTGTTCCTAGTGATCTAGTTAAGAAAATGAAAGAAAAAAAATGGGAAAAACTGGTAAAGTGTTTTGAGCGCAAAAGATATAGACTATATATTTTTTTTCCTTAGCATTTTGAATTATTCTTTAGGCAAATGATAATATCAACCACTGATTTATATAGAGATGAAAAACACCCAAATTACCAAATTGTAGCTTCAATGTCACCTATCCATTATCTTAAAAAACCAAGTTCCATAGACTACATAATATTTATCTCGAGTTTTTATAGCCACTGCGCAGTGCTACTGAGTAAAGAAGTTTCTATTTCTTTCTTTCTTTGTACTTGTTTATTCATAACTTACTTTTAGCAAGTTCTATTATCAAAAGATGGACAGTCAGTTTTGACCTAAAATTCAGTTTCAGGAGTCTTCCACCAGGGCGTCAACTGGGTTCCCCATCACCATCTGGTCATCAATCGAGCTGTCACGGGGCTGTCATGGGGGGCTTTTACGTCGTTTTTTTCTTTTTTTTTTTGGACATACGTATTTCCTGGAACTTGAACTCTAATTTCATATCCCGTTTGAATCGTTGTAGACTGGTGACACCTATAACCCAGAGCCTTGTACTACCTGTACCTGCACTGAATCAGGTCACTCGGTATGTGTCAGTAGAGACTGTTCTTTTCTGTTCTTGTGCCCGGACGGCTCAGTACCAGTGCCGCCGCCAGGACAGTGTTGCCCAGTATGCAATTCGGTATGTGACATGGAGATTAAAACAGAATGCAGTAGTCTTTTATTGTAGATTATATAAAGGATCTGTAATGAATGTTTGATACCAAATTTATGAAGCGAGTTATACATTTATTATCGTATTCGCTTGCCAGAGGCGCGTAGATACGATAATGTGTAACAAATTCATAACTTTGACATAAAAAAGACATTCATTACAGATCCTCTATGTATCATATAAACTCTAATTTAAAAAATGAACTCTTAATCGTGAAAAAGACCCTGAAATGGCCCTCGCCGTGTTTGAGACACATCAATCACAACTGAACTGAATAAACCACACAGTTACGCGGCACAAAGTAGATCCAATCACCTGACAATCATCGATGAAACTTAGGAGCACAGAAACACTGTGACATTTCAAGTACTCTTTAATTTAAATGTTTAACTGAACTGAACTTAAAACGTAAAGAGAGAGCGATGACAAGCGATAAGGAAGACAGTTAGGGTTTACGTGATAAAACGTATCTGAATTTCATATTTGTTTGATATCAGATTTATTAAATGAGTTTTATACATTTAACATATCAAAGTGTAAATTTACTTATATGTATACTAGTCAAAGCACCCGCAATTTTGCGGCGTTATCGTGCGAAGGAAATGACTAAACTTCATCTACATCATTAACACCGCTCCTCTTGTTGTAAATATTGTGCTCACACACGTCATTGTGTGTAAACATATCGGTTAGGCTGAAAATTTTTTAAAAAAAAGCTACGCCAGCCTCTCTAAAACCCGCCATATCTGGGGAATTTGGTCCCAAAAACACCAATTTGGCCGGCCACATACACCACAATAGTAGTGATGTCATGAGCATATACGTCAATTTTAAAAAAATGGAACAGGTCTTTTGGATTTAGGAAAATCCATTTTCTACATATTTCGGTTCATATTATATATCTGTATGTATATATATAGGCCTGCTGTGTTATGTTATAATGAATGCGAGGTATGACAGTGTTTGCCACCCAAAACAATTTGCCTACGGGATAATAGGTCTTTTTTTGTTTAATATTATGATTACGGAGTCAGACGCTGATCTGTGCCATTTCCTTCATTATCAATATCAGGGAGTCTAGTGGATGATCAGCCCCAGCCCATCTCAACGGACGGCAGCTGTTGCAGTCTTGAGACTGCAAAGAGGCGCAGTTTCAATCGAGACAACGATCAGAACATTGATACTCGATCTAGATACGCATTTTGGAAACAAAATTATTGTTTCATTTGTCCGCAGATTCTTATCTTAACAACTGTTACTAAGTGACATAACATGGCAACTATGCATGCGTGCAACGACAAAACACTGCATAAACAAATGATTATACAGCGTTTTGGCATTGCACTGTAGAATGTCTTGCAGTTCTGTAAAGACCTCGTCCTCCTTTCCACCACCACCCATACCTCTCTCCTCTCACCCTCTCTCTTTAGATCTTTTTTCCAGTTTCTCTTTTTGCTAATCCATTTACCTTCTTATCTCCCTCCCCCCCCCCNCCCCCCCTTGGCCCCCACTTCCCGCATTGCAAATCTACTAGTACGAGTTAGGGCGCAGATATACTGGATCCGTCCGCCTGTTTGTAAAATGAAGACAGTTGAAGGATACAAAAATATAAGTATACTGCGTCCACCATTTGTTGCCTTCATAATGAGCAAGCAACAATAACAATAACAACGAAAACAATAAAACTCTATAATTATTGTGCTTTCCTTCAGATTCAATTTCCTCCGCTACTTCCAACCACAGCTTTCCAACAACATCTCTGTTGCTATAGTTCCTATCAGCTTTATCATACAATGTAGGTCGAGATTCCACTGCGTTAATTAGGGCTGCTTCTTTTGATGGTGGAAACAAAGCCATTGTTTGAGATAAATGTGCACAATAAAAATTTATTAACTTTTCGGAAAAATTTAAAAAGCAGAACAGAACTTTGCAATGTTCACGAAAGAGTTGGAATGAAGACACAGCTTATTGCAACAGTGACAGTAACCTACACATAGGGAAAAAGGCTTTTAGTGTGTGTGTAAAAAAAAAATTTTTTTTTCAGAAAAAATACGCTGAAAATCACAAATCCTCCGTATCTACGAGTTTTCGAGTGCGCTGGAATCAAATCTAGCCTTAAAAATAGGATTTAATGTATATTTTGACATTTTAGATTTTGCGATTTTATGTCCCGCCTACAGCTATTAGTCATTTCCGGTCGTCGGGTCGTCCGTCTTGAAGGATAGAATGCAACATGCGACACTTCAATCCGGCTGTCCTCGGACAGGTGTCTGCAAGCTGGAGTTAGTATACCTTACTGTCCGTCATCTCCTCTATTTCATTTGTAATTAAGGCATGCTCCTTCATTTGTTGTCTTCAAACCGGACTTAGTATATCTTCGCCCTTATGGTCCTGATGGCAAAAGGTTGTCGACCGTGGTGGTGGTAGATGTAGCGATAACAGTGATGGTGGTGGCGATGGTGATAATGATTGTTGTGATTACGAGAATTAGGTATTTTCAGCTCCATCACGTGACCTAGGAATTCTTGCTCACACGTTGCTTTGTTTACATGCTCTCCTCATGCATGATTACTCATTTATCAAAATATCCTAGCAATCTCTTGATACCTCATTGAGCTGGGCCCATAGTTTTGTCTTTAAGTTTCTTAGCGGTTTTCTTCTGCTTGTATCAGTTTTGGAATAATAAATCAATTAGTCGCCTTCCACACGAAAGGGCGTATCCCTGATTTTCACGTTTTTAAGGAGAGCGATTTACGTCTGATTCGATCATATTGATAGTTAGCTTAAGCCCTTAGGGATTTTATGCTATATCTTCGTTACTATTTGAGCTAGGGATACGCTGTTTCGTGTGAACAAATCGGGATACGCCCTTTCGTGTGGAAGACGACGAATTTTTCAGTCACAAGCAGTCATGAAGAAACCATTCTGCAGTTGAGACAATGCTTATTTTGGAACTAAGCTCTTTTCTGAAATCCTTTTCACTCGGGTCTTTCAATGTGCACATACACAAAACAAATGCAAAACAAACGCATATATATATATAGAGTTCAAATGCAGCCAGATTTACAATCATTTTATTACTTAAAAGTATCATATATTCTCAGTCATGCACACAAAAATGGCATAAAACATTTCATAAACATTTCATTCAAATTCTTTGCATGAGGTATATCAAGCAATACAGACCAACAACAGGCAATGGCGCATTACAACAATGAAGGAACAATAAATTAGCATGCCAATAATTATTTAAAATTCATACATTATGAACTTGAAACCTGGCATACATTGCGAGATGAATACAGTCTGCAAGTTTGAAATATCTTGATGCTATGATCATGTCACTGATAAAAAGAATTAAAGACAAGTCTAACAGTGGCATGCCATATGTTTACCTGACACACTGGCCTCTACATAATTGGTATATTTTGGACATGTGTTTAATTTTTTGCTCTGTGACGAAATAGTAGCATTTAGGTCAATGTAACTGTTTGATGTACCCATCTGGTATACACTGTCAAAAGCGCAAAAAGTTTGTACAAAACCATGTTGTGATTGATAGAGCATTTCACATGAAACACGTTCTGTTTAAATGTCGCTGTACAGCCAGCTCGGAAAACCCAAGTTTCCTTCTAGACTTAAAAGTTCTCATTTAAAATTTTATGGTCAAAACTTTTTGGTGTCTATGGAAATCACTAAAGTTCTTGTTTGACAGGTTAGGTTGCACAAGATGAACTTTAAGTTATTTTCATGAACATCAATAAAGTTAAGATCATAAAATGTTAAGATTAAGTAGAATCTACAAACGTGCGAGCAATGACAAAGGATCTAGTACTGCGGCAATTTAAGCTCCCTCTTTACATTCTATTTAAGAATTAATGTTCTTGATCGCAGAGACACTATCTCTTCGTAATCCTTCAAAGCCAAACCACGCCATCCTTACTGAAAACATGAATAGCGCAGTTATGCTTTGCAAGGTCAAGAAAGATAATGTCTCGCTAGCGTAAACATCCTACAGAAATACTTCACCACTCTTAATCATTCCAGAAAATGTACAAGCATGACAACGTACATAGTAACGCCAATTCAAAATCATTAAGATAATCATTCTCATAACTGGAATATATGCAGCGATAGTCTTTCTTCTGATAGGGCACATTTGGTTTCAATAAGAGCTGAAAAAAAACAACTGCACATTTCAGCCAGGTATATATATACACAAAGCTCAACCTTAAGTGAATGGACAGAGAACGATTTAATTGTAGCTCTTAGAATATCTAGCTCATACTCGTACTTAGAGACTTAAGTCCAGCTTGTCTGACTTAATGTATCATTTCTCCGGGCGACAAGATGAGCAGTTGGAATATAAAAAAAAAACTGCACGTTTCAGCCAGGCAGTGTCAGTTACGAACATTTTTACAGCGTGAAACAATTTCAACACAGTGACCGATAGGCTATCGTTTATCTTGAGCATGCGTTCATGAAATGCGCTCATCGTGATCGGAAAAGTGCATCTCAGATGATTTTGAACGAGTTTCATATACACAAAGCTCAACGTTAAATAAATGGACAAAGAACGATTTAATTGTACTCTTGCATCTCTGATGATTTTGAACGAGTTTCATATACACAAAGCTCAACGTTAAATGAATGGACAAAGAACGATTTAATTGTAGCTCTTGGAACTGACTTAATGAATCAATTCTCCGGGCGACAAGACATCAACTCTTCCATCATTCAAAACCTAAACAGGCCATCCTCACTAAAAATGTAGTGGAGACAGCGCATTTAGGTTTTATGAAGTCCAGAATGTTGACGTCTCTACACGCAAGATAGTCAAAACAATGTATTATTTAGACCAATGCATTTTTTAGGCCAATGCATTTTTTAGGCCAAAACAATGTAAAACAATGTATTTAAATCTACTGGGTAGTTTTTATTCAGCTTCAAACCTGACATGACTGCTAGTCATTATAGCATTGAAATTTACAACTTACAAGATACGACATCTACAAATGTTCAAAGTTCCTGATTAATAAACACCTATCACATTGTCCATTATGTAATCTTATTCCATCAATTTAAGAACTAACCGAATCAATACCCCTTAATATTTACATGCGGCTACACGTAGTTAAAACAAGTTCTAGATAAGGGCAAATTCCAGCAAAATTGCCATTCAATTATGGTAATTTCTGTAAAGCTGTGAATTTACAACAACCAATTTCGATTGATATTTTAAGAATACATCCCTGTTAGAAACAAACAAAACTAATTGCTGTAAAGTCAAAAGCTTTTTGCACAAAGTAACACAAATGAGGTGAAATTTTGCTGGAATTCACTTGCAGAAATTATATCCTCAATTTTGAGCAAACTCCGCAGGGACATAATTGATATGTAGGCATTGTAACCATATACCGGTACTGTAAAAGATTATAAACAACATACATAAATGTGTCTTCTACCTTCTACTGATCATGAAAGATCAGTGTATTATTACGGATGAAGTTACAATATGAAACATAACTAAATCTCTAAATAGGATTTCATGTAACAAGTCACTGGTGATTTATTGGTGGTAGAGAAAAGCAACTGACACGAAATATGCATGATCTATAAAACACCATACATTTAGTATAATTCTTTAAGGCTTTCTGCACATATCGCCATAGTCTTTTGATAAGAACTGCATATTACAGAGAAATGCTTGCAGCTAAAATACATTGGGACTTGTACAATCAACTGACCTAACAAGTGACTCTACTAGCAATTCCGATAAAGAATACAAATAAAGAATAATTCTACACAAATTAAGGGTTTTTAAAGTGACTTTGCGAGTCCTTGTGCGCTCACGTCGACATTTGATGATAAACAGGTATGATGGTCGTGAAAATTACCCAAATTCAATAAGGAGTGGGTAGAAGTGTGCACAGTTAGCAGGAATTTGGTGCGATTTCCATGACCACTATAAATGTTACCGTCAAATGTTGCCACGAGTCTACGGCAAGCGAGGGGACAAAGATCGGGAACAATAAAGAACTTACGGCAACAAATTTCTGAAACAAAGTGCCACATGCCCGCTTTCATTATTGTTTTAGGTGGGATCTTTTCCGAGAAACAGTAGATGGAGTCATTTTCACTCAAGTGTATGCATGTCCTCTTTCGCCATGCTCTCTGACGCTGACACCGACAGTGAAGGAAAGATTGTGGTGTTCAAGAAAGCCACATAGGAAAGAATGCAGGTTATGCTTCTTTGAATGGCTTTCTTGGACACGCTAAAAAGATTAATCTGTTAGTAAGAGCACAGCGAAGGAGACACCATGGATAAACACACAAAAAAAAAACCTATTAGGAGACTTCTCAAAACTATTATTGAAGTGAAATTACTGTCTAAAGAACACGAATGTAAAGAGCTCAATAGCAAAAATAGTTTAAGCGCAAAAGAGGAGCTCAAAGTGTTAACCAGCTAAGATGTGATCTTGGATAGCGATACATCTCCGAAGGTCTGGTGACAGCAACAGGAATAGTAAACCTTAACTAAGCTGAAATGAGTTTAAGGACGTTTAACCTTGATGCGTTCATCAGAGCCTAGAAATTTCCCAATCCATGAATACAAATTAACTGATATCTACTGAAACTCCCGATGGAACTCTTTAACACATTTTCGACTGAGCCCTTAATATACACACGTGAACAGTTGAAATTACAGAACATTAAAAGAAATAGCCAGCATACAACACTCCAAGTCTAGTATACAACACTCCAGCAATATCTAGTATACAATACTCCAGGAATATCCAGCACATTCATGCACAATGATTGAATGAAGGTTTTCATTGATGGCATTTAGCAATATATATGCACACTGAAATTTTTAAAACAAATGAATAGAATGAAATTAAAGTGTCAAAAGATAACATTAAAAATTTTTACCACCTCCTCACAATCCCTCAACCACGGTTTGGAGTTATATTAGTGGAACGTGCTCAGCTTAAAATGATGGCATAAAATGTGTTCCATTTGAAGACATGATTAGTCACCTAGTTCCACAAAGAGAAACTGCGACTTCGTGAATTGCTATGCCTAAGACTGAAATTGCAGCGCCTCTGTGTGGAACTCGACCACATCTTGTTTCCAAATGCGACACATTTTAAATTTAGACAGACTCCAAATATAAAATAGCTACAAGTATTGTCCCTGATGCGTTCGCAGTCTGAATTTTCCTATTCATTTACACAAATGAACTGTTACATAATTTAAAATTCCCAATCTACATAAGTTTAGGATTAAGGCCTTAATGTATAAAATTTATACAGCTGGAAGAACATAACTTCAGGAATATCCAAAACAAAGCATGTTGAATCAAGGTTACCGATGGTACAAATTAATAAAAGACTGTAGTTTCTCAAAAGAAGGGTGAAATGAAATGTCAAGAGAATTTTATTTATCCCCTCCCCACAGTTCCTCGAACACAGTTCGGACCCATAATAGTGGGCTATACTCAGATGATGGCATAAAACACGTTCCATTTGAAGACATGACTGGTCATCTAATTTCACAGAGAGAAACTGCGACTTCACGAATCGCTATGCCCGAGGCTGAAATTTGCAGCATCCCTGTGTGGAACTTATAAGACCAACTATGTTTCCAAATGCTACACATTTTAAATTCAGATTGACTTCCAATATAAGGTACAGTATTAAGCTGTCATAGGTAAATGTGGGGGCATGACATTGGAAACAGATTTACAATGATCAAAATATGTAGCCTATGACACAATATACAGTGGTAAAAATTTAATGCAAGGAAGAATCTCTGAATATAAAAGAATTTTAATCAAGACTTTTGTCTTAGTGGATGATCTTTAAAGACAAAATAACATGGCTAAGATGTGCAATTTTTGGGTAAACCCTAAGATTTTTTTCTTCATTGTTCATCCAATTACAAGCTTTAGATGAAGTGATATGTTGGGCCTCTGTGGTTTCACATTTGACATTTGATGATCAGTGCAATGCTGGTGTCCACGGAAATGCACCCAAAATTCCACATGAAATTTATTTAAAGAGGATGCCTCAGAATGTGAGGCGGATAGGAAGTTCAGGCAATCTTCATGTGCACTACCAAAGGTACTGACCATGAAATGCTCAGAGTGCAACATCAAGGTAATTATCATGAAATGCCTAAGTGGGAAGATCAAAAGTGCGCATAAAATCTGATCATCGCTTTAAGTCGCCAACAGACCTTATTCTTTATAAAGAGTAAAGGCTCAGTAGCATTTTCTTTGGTGTTACTTAGTTGAGATCTGTTCAAAGACAGGGGATAAAGAAACAATGGCTGGTGAACGCACCTGGAACTCTCGGAAACGGACTAGACCCCAAGTCTAGGAAAAGAGTTCCAGATACATTTACCAGCCAGTGTAAGTTTATCGTGTCCATAAACAGACCTTGAATGTTTAACACTTAAGGAACTCCTGCTTTGCACTCGAGCACATTTAAATGATCCCTTCCAATATAATTAACATGAATAGAAAATTAAGATTTAGTGATGTGGTACAAGCCAGGTGTAAAGGCGAAAANTTCTCAAAAGAAGGGTGAAATGAAATGTCAAGAGTTTTATTTATCCCCTCCCCACAGTTCCTCGAACACAATTCGGACCCATAATAGTGCGCTATATTCAGATGATGGTATAAAACGCCTTCCATTTGAAGACATGACTGGTCATCTTGTTTCACACAGAGAAACTGCGACTTCACGAATCGCTATGCCCGAGGCTGAAATTTGCAGCGCCCCTGTGTGGAACTTAAAAGACCAATTCTGTTTCCAAATGCGACACATTTTAAATTCAGATTGACTTCCAATATAAGGTACTAAGCTGTCATAGGTAAATGTGGTGGCATGACATGGGAAACAGATTTACAATGAACAAAATATGTAGCCTATGATTAAAAGTTCTGTACACACAATATACAGTGGAAAAATATAATGCAAGGAAGAATCTCTGAATATAAAAGAATTTTAATCAGACTTTTGTCTTAAATGGATGATCTATAAAGACAAAACAACATGGCTAAGATGTGCAATTTTTGGGTAAACCCTAAGATTTTTTTCTTCATTGTTCATCCAGTTACAAGCTTTAGATGAAATGTTATGTTGGGCGCTGTGGTTTCACATTTGACGATCAGTGCAATGCTGGTGTCCACGGAAATGCACCCAAAATTCCACATGAAATTTTTTTAGAGAGGGTGCCTCAGAATGTGAGGCGGATAGGAATTTCAGGCGATCTTCATGTGCACTACCAAAGGTACTGACCATGAAATGCTCAGAGTGCAACACCAAGGGTAATTATCATAAAATGCCTAAGTGGGAAGATCAAAAGTGCGCATAAAATCTGATCATCGCTTTAAGTCGCTAATAGACCTTTTTCTTTATAAAGCGTAAAGGCTCAGTAGCATTTTCTTTGGTGTTAATTAGTTGAGATCTGTTCAAAGACAGGGATAAAGAAACAATGGCTGGTGAACGCACCTGGAACTCACGGAAACGGACTAGACCCCAAGTCTAGGAAAAGAGTTCCAGATACATGTACCAGCCAGTGTAAGTTTATCGTGTCCATAAATAGACCTTGAATGATTAACACTTAAGGAACTCCTGCTTTGCACTTGAGCACATTTAAGTGATCCCTTCAATTTAACGTAGATGAATAGAAAATTAAGGCTGTATAGTGATGTGGTACAAGCCAAGTGTAAAGCTTTTTCTTCTTTTTTACTCAACTTTACAAATATATTTTTCATAACACTGAATACAACCATAACAAATCATAATGATGATCAGTATAAAATGAACGGACAAAGTGATGATATTGCACTGGTAAGATGATGCTGGGGACAACAGTGATACACGTAATGAAAATCGCGAGGAAAAAACATTTTGTAGGCCAAGTGTAAAGCTGAAAACTGGGCAGTTTCATCATAATGCCACGTGAGTTAGGCAAATATCCTGAAAATCTCTCGACTTTATAGCAACAAGTTCCGATTTATATTTAAAAGAAATTAACCCTTGCAAGAAGCAATCAGAACTAATTGCTGTAAGGTCAAAAGCTTTCCAGAAATTAGCGTATCTGACGTGTGGTATTCTTGAAATTGTCCATACACTACCATTTAGTTCATCAGTAGATTTTAAAACGCTTTTGGATGTTTGCTGACATTTTGTGAGCTTTCCACCATTACTGAGGGTACAGAGGCGCTTACACTTTAAGACAGTTGGCATTTGAGAGCTCACGCATTAACGATGGGTCTCTTACTATCGTAATAATTACATTAACTCGTACATGTTGAATGCAAATTAAGGTGCATTCAGCACGGATGCGTTAATGTAATTCTCACTATGGGAAGAGATCCCGTCATCAATGCGCAGGCTCTTTTTTTTCAATTAACCTATTACAAAAGCAGTTGAAACCATATCAAAAGAAATGTCATTTGTTAAACACATTCTAACTCGTGAAAGCCTGATGGACATTAAATTTGCTCTAATATGTCCCACAGCTACAATGCGATAATAACGGGTCATCAAACTTCCGAGTCCAAACTAAACTGTCATCGTTGCTAGTTGTAGTCCAGTATCTCAAACTATATTGCTAAGAATGGTAAAGCACTGTTCACTATTTAAAGCACTGTTCTCTATCTAAAAGTGTCTTTTCAGTCCAAACTATTCCCTTGCTCGTTCTGGTGTCCTCTCTTGTCTGTCCGTTCTGCCTTTCTTTGCAGCGTTCCTTGAAAGAAAGTCCAGTCTGAATCCAGTGATGGGAATAAACCATGTCAGCTTCCTTTAGCTTCACAGTTAGTTGAGATCCTCATTTTGGTATGGAAGACTCGTGAATCTGGCAAAAAGATGCAAATTTATATACGGTAGTCCCTATAAAATCACTGGTTATGGGAAAGGGGAATATGGGCTTGATTTTATTTGACGAGGCACTGAATGGTTGGGAAGCGATTGTAGACTTTAGATTATGGAAGGTTTTACGACTCTTAAATTTCTAATTGTTGATGGGGTGTTATTAAGGTCACTGTGTGCTTAATGAAAGGGCCTTTGTTACATCACCTTATTCCTTTAATGATAAAGCTCAACATTTACTTGATCTCGATGTATGTCTTGTGTTCAGTTTTAAATGAAGGATGAAAAAAAATGACTGGTTACATTTTTCATAAGAATGGAGGGGGTTAAAATGTTTATAAATCCAACAGTTGAGAGCTTGCGCATTAACGATGGAATCTCTTTACCACCCCAAGAATTACGTTAGTGCATTGGTTCTGAATGCATCTTTAGTAACGTTCAACATGCACCAGAGTTAATTCTTCGATGGCAAAAGATCCTAATGCGCGAGTGAAAAATAATACATTGTCATCTTCATACCTGAGGGCTGCTGCACCCGCTGATTGTGTGAAGTTTCTGGTGGCTGCCAAAGCGCGAGAGATGTCCATGATAACTGCAATAGCACTGTATCTACTGGGGTCACAGACTTCCCCTGCAGCTTCAATCACAGGTGCTCCAGTTTCGCATCCATGAAATGATAAAGCAAAGGGTGAGATTCATGCTTGTAGAAAAATCAGTAGTAGGAATCAAAAATATTTGATGTTTTTAGCTTCCTGTGCTACTGTGTGCCTATCACTACACACTGAAACTTGATTTATAGTACTAATGCATTTACAATACTGACCAGAAAAGTTGATCAGGCCGCAGACTTAATGGACTGATGGGGGAATAGTCCATTATATAAGCAGGACAATTTTATGAGTTAAAAGCTCAATGCATATATATAATGTAGAATACATGTAGACTGGCTATTAATTTCACCCCAAAAACCTGAACGCAAATTTATATCGTGAATATTAGAATGTTCACGAGGCATCATCTCTATTTGAAAAGGAACTATTTGAAAAAGAAGTGTCAGATTGCATAGATAAGCAGCAACAGTTCCGAGGCAAGAGAACAAACGGATTAGAGTTGCTTAGACGACGTATTCACTCTAGGCGGTTAACGCTCCTGAATAGAGTTGATTAGTTCTAAATGGCCAAAGTAATTAAATCGCGGACTGAACTGCTTCAATTTGAATCCACCCACCCACCCACACACACTATCCACACACGCCCACACACCCACCCATACCCACAATCACCCCATCTCCCCACCTCACTTCCACCCTCACCCCTCCGCACCCCTACCCAGAACACCCCATATGCACCCTTTTACTCACCCCCGACGCACACGTGCATCATAGCGTCTAACAGAACTTGGCGAGAAAGCATTAGAACGCAAGGGAAGTATCACAGAACGGGAAAGCAGTTTATAGATCTATATAAAGCTGAGATAGCTAAGTTTAAAACAATGGCAGTTTTATTAGGAGAGACGTCTAGTTTACAAAGATGTGCAGCATCTTAACTGAAAAAAAGTCACCACTTTAAAAAGGGACAATGAGAAAAAAACATACCTTTCATGGTTTTCAGTGGTAACATTATAAAATGCAGTCAGTATTACATTTTCAAGCGGGGTTTTAGTTTTATTACATTTATGGCGTCCAAGTACATCCACATTAGCCTGTTGCTTACCAGTTGCTGAGAACCAAATAAATGTTTCAGATGGGTCTAAAGAACGACAAAAGATTATAACAATACCACTGCAATTTTATGACCGAGTTTGGAAATTTAGCTCACGTGTACTGTGTACAACCGTAATGCCACAATTGGCACTTGATATGTAATAATTTTCAGTGTGCGTGAAACGGTTGAAGATTTAAAGACGTAATGCTGATATTGAGCAGTTATATTCAGATATCGATAACGTAATGCCACTTTTTGAATGTTTGGGTGCCAGCCTTGGAGCAGGTTTATAATGAACTATTCTCATCACTTCTCACTCTTATTCTCTTGTTTGAAATTTATACTTTAAACAACAAAGACCGCTGTCTTTGGTCTTCTGCTTATAAGCTTAAATTAGTCTCAAAAATCTTAAAAAGCATTTATAATGATTTTAGAATTCAGAAGGCCACTTCATTTTTTTTAATAAAGGAGAGGAGGGAGGAAAGATGTTTGAAAAGGATGGAAAAGTCACAAGCGGGAATCGGTATAATTTTTTTGTCCCTCTTTCAATGAAAATGAGTGGAATAGGGGGTGAATTTTGCACAATCCTTATACCACTAGTATAATTATGCCTTGACTGCTTGAAAAACTCGAACTTGTGCCAAAGAAGTCGAGCTTGTGCCATAGAAGTTTACATTTACTGGGACAAAATATCAGTTCTAACTTCGAGATGTCTTAACACATGTAGGACAGGGATGCACTGTACAATGAACAATGTGTATTGCCAACAAATATTTCCACCTACCCCTCCCACATTATTATGACGTGCATATAATATAAGGCAATGAAGTGCACTTTCCGTGTAGCATCACAAATACAAACTTTGCCGGCCGACATGCAAATACTGTTAGTAAAGGTGCAGATTCATGCATGAGCTCACTGTGTTGATAAAAGCATGCAAAGTAGAAATCGGATGCAGAATTTTTTTTTCCTCCTTTCATTAGATCAGGTAAAGTATTCCTTGCAACAGGAACGTGGACAAGTCCCCTCCCCTGTAAAGAATTTTCTAAGCGCCCCTATTAGTAACCACTGTACACCCTCACTAGTTATCCACATAAATTCAGCCAGTAGTATTACTGTACTGTACTGTGACTTGGAAAGTGTTTCCGAATAGTGCTATTTCCCATTTATAAATAAGGGTGTTCAACTATTTGCCTCGATGTCTAGTCTGCATCCGATTTCTTGAAATTCGTTAGTATGGTATTTGTGTTTGTGATGCTACATCAGAACCATACACTTGACTATGCCTATAGAAAGGAACTGGTGTAAAGCTCTTCAGTTAAGATTTCACTAATTTACTATACAGTGCTTACCTGTCGCTATAACTAATAAAAATGACCCAGATAAATCAATTTCTTTCAAAAACATTTTTGCATCATTGGTTTTAATGAGGTAATAAAACAGGTGCATTCAAGAAAACGAACTTTTTTCTTTAAAAATATGTGCCAAGGCAATTTGTACGCTTTGAAAAGGAATTAAAGACGTTACCGAGTGAGCTTTCACTGGAAAGGAGCATTGGAATTTACTTGCCAGATTGTGTAAAAGATGAATTGTGAAGACCATCTCAACTGGAAAGAATATCTCTATCCAAGGGAAGGAACCCTTACAATATTCCATCTACTGCATTGTGTGCACAAGATATTGAGTGTTCTCTTCAGACACCGCGATACTTGTACGTCCCTTCAAATTTCAAAATTCCCCTCTAAAAATACATTATACGGGCGCATATGACCCCTATGTCTTTTGCTACAAAGTTTGCTTTACTTTAAAAAAAAAAAAAATCGAATTATGAATCTCTCCTCGAATTTATGACAAAGATAATGCTTACCCCAACTTACATGACCTGTCAAGAGCCTTGAGATATGGTGATATAAATACGATTTAATACTGTGCAAATCATTGATGTTGTCTTTGTTGCAGGTAATAAATGATACTAAATTTAATCATCTATTCATTCACGTTATCGATATCTGAATAAATGCTATACATTTTCAATTTTATTTGAATATAGATTACATGGTAACATGTGGGTAATAAAACATCGATATGCACGGCAAATATTTAAGTTACTTTAAACAGCATGTCTCAATACCATACTCTCGTCAAAACTATGAATGCTGAGTTTATTACTCCAAATAATACCAAGTGTCGTTATCTAAATTCCGGCTTACATGACTTCATTACCTTTAGCAGACCAAAATCGTCTACGTAATTACTCACCTTAGGACCATGCAGCTTTGCTGCCATCCATTTGACAACCGCTTTGTACTGTAACCAGGGATGTATTATTTCAAACGAATGTACCTAAGAATATGCGAATGAAATGTCTTCTATTTTCCGACCAAGCATAGCGCGGACGTAAGAAAGTTTGTTGATAATTCACCTCTGTATAGATAAATCACGAAATCTGTCCTGGGCAAAGCTCATGAGTACTGTGATATCAGTGTGCGGGGCTCTTCTTAAGTGTGAAATTACAAGAAACAGCTAGAGCCCCTTTGACATTTAAGAACGTGAAAACTATTGTGAAGCTTGGTAAATAGAACTGTGTGGGCGAGGTCCTTGCCTACTGTGCATGAGATTAAAATTTCATAAGCAACTGCAATTGTAATTTTTTTTTTACAAGATAATGCCAAGGGCATTGTTTAAGAGGAACCTGTGTAGTCCTGGTGATAATCAAAAGATGACTGAGTGAACAGCAAAGGGCTTTGAACTGAAAGTCTTACTGCAGCAAAAGGCAGGACTTTTTACATTTTAAACATGAATTTGTATTATGTTAAGATTTCCCATTCGGGGTTCTCATGACGTGCTTGCGGCCCGCGGCAAGTTTCAGGATGCGAAGTTAATCATTGATCAATTATGTCTGCAAGCCCACACTTATTACTTTATCATTTATTAGCAAGGAATAAATGCAACTATTCAGAGTATTTAACTTTTTCTAAAATTTAGTATAGTTTTAAAACAATACTGCCTTTATGCGCATATGGATATGTGTAAAGGATTTTTTGGCTAGTCTCCTCTATACATGGGCTGTTATGCAGCTCGAGTGGGGCAGCTGCCAAAAGAAAAGTAAAATGCCTTCCGAATGTCGCTAATGTTGGATAACCCTGTCTGACAAGCCTTAAACCTTTGTGGACTTACTTTCGACTCAGTATAACCAGGAAACAACTTTCGACTCAGTATAACCAGGAAACAACTGAGGTTGATACTCGTTTGTAGCGTTGTGTATTCAGCCCGGGAAGTGAGCTCCATGCCCTGTTTGAAGGGAAAAAAAATACCTGAAAACATTTCTAAAAGACAAATGTTACAGATAAATATTCCAAAAGTTCACGAAATTTTCAGTAAAGATAAACATTAAATTTCTCTAAATCTTGCTAGTCTTTGGACTTTATAAGATCATTGTGAATTCTTGACGTTTTGAGCGTATTATTGCGTAACATTTCCACCTTCAGTACTGAATCACGCCCAATGCTACCACACAAATTGGAAAATATTGCTGTGTCGGGTTTTGTTTTTTACTTAGTGTATATGCGGTTAGATTGTTCCGTCAGGCTTTGTATTTGCCATGCATACTGATGTTTTAAATTAGCCATATGTTGATAACCTGGGTTTAAATAAAGTGAAATTGACTTCATCTGCTGTGACAAAGCGGCTGGTTTTTCATTCGTTATTGATTATTTAAAAAAGATCCCAGAAATTAAATCATTTAATATCAAATCTTTATGTCTCGAATTCCCAATCAAAGTGCATAATCTGCTCACATTTTGAAATCGAAACAAATAGGCTACGTTTAACTGCGCCCGTGTTAAACTATAGGAGAAGCATTAGTGTCGGGATTGCTGGAACTTGCAGGAGGGGCCTCGCCCCATCCCTCTCCTCTTAGCCCCCCCCGCCTGTTTTNTTTTTTTCCTTGGGGGGGGGGTAGGGAGAGACCCACAATTACTAAAATCATGAGCACTTCCTCCTGCCCTAAAACGGCTCTTTTTTTCTCAACATAAAGCGTCGCTGTTATATAGTGTTGAAGGATAGAGGCAAAGACTCTGCAAACAGCAAGAGAGCTCAGGAATTCTACTCTGGAACAATCAGATTCCGCAGTGAAAGCATTTCAATTATATTCTGACCCATCTCAGAAATGTTCGCTTACTCTCCTTCAGGGAGCCGGAAGTACAGTGAAGTACAGTCAACTCCGCTTAATCGCACCCTTCCCCTCCATATACGGTACCCCATCCTTAACTCCCCCTCAACATAAAAAATTTTTTTCTTGTTTTCTATAATTTAACTTTTGCAGCTATCAAAGTGAAGGATAAGGAGAGAAACACTTTCACAACAAATGTGCCATCATTTTGAATGCATCATCAGCCACCTTCGTGTATACTCGATAATAGACCTATTCGATATCAAAGTTCAAAGGTATCAAAAATCTTTACTGATCTCTGCTTCATCAGCTGCTGCCAGACTTATAGTGCTTAGGTCATTAATTCACAACATTTGGTAGCAGACTGTATAAGCGTAATACTACCACTAAAACTAGTAATAGGTTTATTCAAGCCAGTGACCACTTATACAATATTACATTACCTCGGCAGGCGACATCACTTCAGAGCAGTCAAGTTCTCTGGCGAGCATATCGTGACGCTGCTGTTTAAAGGCGCTGATCCCAGCATTCTGACAATCTTCACTGCCTCCAGCCAGGTATCTCATTTCACAGACGAATTACTAGAGTTCTGCAAAATAAAAGAAGGGAGGAAGCAAAAAAAAAAAAAAACCCCAGCTGCAGATTACGTTAAATGAGGCAAATTTCAGCCCAGTCTTGTTTTCGAATTGATCAAATTTTGGGAATGTTTTCGTACCTATCGAATGCCCTATATATATAGTAAAATTTTACGCTAATGAAATTTTTTTGTGTGTGTGAGCATTATGGGAAATTCAGAGGAATATAATATGTATGAATGACAGTAAGATGATCCATCTTTGTTGTAATGAGGGAGGACATCTTTCATATTATCACCCCTCTTGAAGTCTTGATGAAGGACATTATTATTGGTCTACTATTATGTCTATCTGGACAAAAGGGAAAGCAGGAGTTTGTGATTCTCAACACCAGTTCAATTCAGCATCATGAATTTAATGCAGAATATCCAGTTTTTTAGTCCAATGGCGTAGTCTTAATTTAAATTTTAACTTAGCCATTCCCAGTTCTCTCTCTAAATATGACATGGCTCACTCTGCCAGACCCCAGACCCCAGAATTACTTAAGGTGATATCAATTTAGGTTCATGGAAGTGTTCAAGCCTTTTCAAATTCTCATGGGCCACTACTGATATAATTCCAACTAATTTTTACATTATCTCACACGTTTATATTTCTAGAAAAATAAAGATTTTGCTCAGGTGTGACAAAATGTTTTAGAAAATACAGAATTGATTTTTTTTTTACTTATGGTCAATATTTCTTCATCACGAAACAAGATACAATTGAAATAAGAGATGTACAAAGAAAACAATTGGAAGAGATGTACTAAGAAAACAATTGAAAGAGATGTACAAAGAAAAGGAAGTGAATAGGAGTATGAAGACCAGAAATAGAAAGAAACAGAAATAGCGCAAAGTTTATAATTTAATGAAACTGAAAAAGAATAGCAGCATGTGGCAGATGAAGGTTTACTCTGTAAACTACTTAAACTGCATCGCATCTGAACAGTTAAAGGGGCCCTGGGTCCTGGCCTCTTACATTTTCTAATACTGAGGCCACTGTTAGGCAAAAGGTTACAAATACGCATTAACATTACAGAGCCTCAGTGTGAAAAAACTGAGATAATACCCGTGAAGAAATTTATTCCTTTATGTGTGCTGTCTACATCTTACGTGAAATAGGATGTAATAAACTCGATATGATCCCTGTTGCTTTTCAAGACTGCCTTCTCTAGTTTCCGTCTCTATCCTTTCACCGTCCTCCAGAAGCCGGCGCTGGTGACATGATTACAGAGTCCTTTATGACGCTTGGCTGGACTAAGTTCTTGTTCTGGACATAGCGCTGGCCCTTCCCAAACTGACATGGATTAATTATCTTGGTTCTGTCAGTATCTTCAGCTACAAACGTCCTACTCGTTTGTAACATGTCATTCTAGAAGGCTTGTCCTTACACTGTAGTGGTAACTAGCGAGCAAATTCGTTTGCCAGCGGTGTAAAAACTATCACCAATTCATGTGCCACAAGTTTTGATTCTGAACAAGTATTTTGCAAATCCTCCTTAGACATAACCGAGTTTGTTTAGCGTTTAGAGAGTTTCCTTGTCAATCCAAGCAAATACCATATTTCGTGGTTCACTGTTATGGGACATTATTCAAACAATTCAGTCGTCGTTTTATTGTTTAACAGTGCTACTGAATGAGAATAAGTGGCAAAGCTCGTTATTATATCATTTAAAAATACTGAAATAATTACTGAATAGCAAAAATTGCATGAATGTAAGAAAGCATCGGGCGTAATCATGGACTTGGAAGGCCAAATTGAAAAAAAAAATACTTTTTAAGTGGAAATACTGAAAAGAGGATCTTATGAATATCAAGGCATTTACTAAGACAAACCCGAGAGACTCCTCGATTCCGCTTGTACCGTGCAACCAATTCGAAATCTGACATACAGTGTTCTGGTGACAAACTTGAATTAGTGGTGCCCCTAAATGGGTGCATGGTTAATTTCAATTTTTTTTTCATGTTGAATAGAAACCCTTCTATGAGAGACAACCTAACCTGTTCTCTAGTTTTTCTAGGACCGCATCGTGTCCTCAGTCTTGGTATTTGTGCATTATTGATTAAAGTCACTGCTCAAATCACCCAATTATGTGACAGCATTCTTAGATGGAAAGTTAGACAATAGTTAACTTCATTTATATAGCGTCTTATTACACAGTCCTCAAAGATTCAAGGATTGCATGGAAATTATCTTTATGCAAGTAATTTAACGTTTTTCTTCTCTCCTGCATCGATATACTCAATTTTTTTCATAAACTATAAGTAACCGAGCGAGCCAAACTTCACTCGGAATCTTCTCGTTCATGATCTGTCAGCCACAGAGATATACTGAAAAAAGAACATTATGTACTACCAGTATCAATTATTTCCTCCACCTATCCCTTTTACATTATAGTTTCCATAAATTCAGTCAAGTGCAACGTTTCTATGAAGCATCACAAATACAAACCGGCCAGCCGACATGCAGATAGTGTTAGTAGTGGTGCGGAAGCATGCATGAGCTCATTTGTGCTGGAAAGTGAAAAGTGAAAAAGTAAAGAAAATGTTGCTAAGAAGAAATCGGATGCGGAATTTTAGCCTTCATTATGAAGCTTCCGTAGACTTAGTTTCTGATTAAACGCCAGTGGCGGACACCATGTGGGTGGAGTCCTCTCCCTCCCCTTCCTCTCCCACAACCCCCACCGCTTTCTTCCTATTCGCCATAATGTTATGTCTTATCTGCCACCCTGTCCCACCCCCCACCCCTTAATCACTCCGACCTATCACCTGCCACCCCAAGCCAAGACCTATTCGGCATAGTCATATAGACTAGCATCCTAGTACATAAGTACAAACATTAAGGCTAATATGGAGCTTGCGTTGGCAAGTCTGCATCCGATTTCTTTAAATTCGTTAGTATCGTACAGTATTTGTATCTGTGATGCTGCATTAGAACAATGCACTTGAATTTGTCTACAGCTGATATTTAGCTGTATTCGAAACTGGCTTGAAAATTCAGTAATATGCTAAACATGGAGTTTCGTGATACTTTTCGAATCTGTCGCTGTAAAATCAATATAAACAAAAGCCCAATGAAATGAAGACTTGTGCCAAAAAAAAAAATCGAAATATTTTATCTAGAGTTTATTGAATGATCAGATTCATTCTGCTATCAAGAAAATATAGCTTGCCCATATGAGAACTTTAAATGCAATCCATGAAATACAAGTCGCTTTTTTTTTCAAACCCGTCCTTCCAGAAAGCCTGGAAGGAAGTCGTCTAAGGGAAAACAATCCATTATAATACAGTATTACTTGGATAACACTAATTTATCAAACAAACTTTTCACGATGCTGTCTAATTATACAAAATGAGCTCTAAACGGCCGAATAAGAATGAGTATGCACAATATAGCCCTCACCTAACCTACGTTATCTCGTTCGAACTAGCTTTAGTAATACCGGTGTCGATGAGGCATCGGCCTTCCCCATAGCGGAATTTTTTTTTGAATTTGAAAGCTTACTTTTTTCTTAAGATTTTGGGCGAAACAAAGTCATGTTAACCAGCAATTTAGTGAACAAATTATCTTGAGTCAAAACCCGAGCCATACGACCTGCTGATAGTTTTCGCACGGACGGCGATCGAAAGTGGTTCGTGAATTATCACCACAGTATAAGGACGAGCCTAAGAGAACTAAGATGTTCCAAAGGAGGAGGACGTGTATCTGAATATACTGACAGACCAAGATTATCAACCCACACCAATTTGGAAAAGAGTCGACGCTATATCTGGAATAAGAAGCAACAGGGTCGAGCCAGGCATCACAATGGGCATTGAAACCATGTCACCACCGCCAACTCTAGGAAGAAGGTAAACTGCTACAGAGGGGACCCAGAGAAGATAGCATTGGGAAGCAACAGGAGATCACAACAAGTTCATTACATAATGTTTCAAGTATGACGTAGACAACACATACAAACGAATAAACATCTCCATGGGCTTTACCGCCACCTATTTTCAGATACTAACAGAATTTATGTTTGTTTTCACTGAACCATTCAGCCTAATTTGCCGTTGGAGCCTAGAGTCTGGTGACGTTTGGAATTTTGCAAAGTCAATTTTGATGCTCCCATTGAAGAAGCCAGGACCTCATGATCTACAGAGGGAATTGTAATTCTAATTTGTCAACACAGGAGGTTGGACTAAAAATGTTTGGGAAAGCCGAGAACTTCGTTGGCAATGCTGTTATGGTTTCACAAATTGCTAGTTCGGCTTCTGTTACATGCAGCTACTATAGCTGTTGCTTAAAAGGATGTGAAGAATGCCTAAGGGTATTAGTTGCAATTTCATTGATTCTATTTACCATATATTATGGTGCCAGTTACTGGTTCAATACAAGTTATACAATCAAGATGATCGTTGGGAATCACTAGGATCATGGCTGGGGAAATCAAAAGACTAATGCATTATTGTAACCGCTCAGCTATTAGTAGAGGAGCATTCGAACAGATACTGGAGTTAGGGATAAAAATATGCTACGGCAAGGGGGTGCAGAGGACGGGATGGAGCCTAAAGCAGTTAATCTTTAATCAAGCCTGGAAGGATTTCAGTATTGCAACCTGTTCGATTAGCTTTAAGTGTAGGGTGGCGGAGAAGAGGAGAGAGGAGGGGATGCAGTGTGGCCTAATCTCACAACATTGATCGACAATACAGTCAGTGACCTGGATCAGGGTGGCCCTTGCATTCTGTCATGTCCTAGCTGTTCAGATGACCATCTTCTCTTGGTAGGCTGCTGTAGATTTGCGAGTCTGTCCACTGTGGTAGAATGGAGGATCTCCACGCCGACACCAGATTGCTCCAAGTGAGGACATCCTGACTGAATGCTCATGAGATGCAGGATCATCCCCTTAAGAAAAATCACAAAGCAGGCGTATATTACGTATGACCGCAAACATCTGCAGTTGTATAATGGCCCCTCCCTTTCCGCTGAGACCCATTACTCCCTCCATGTCAGTTTCTCCTTTACTAAAACGGTGTATGAATATCTCCCTCAGCTACTACTGTGTCAGTGTTTTCGAGGTCCCGCTATTCGCCCCTTAGATTTTCACAATCCCTCGTGAAAAGACATTGAGCGCGCTCCGACAGCCCCTTCTTTCCTGCACTCCAAAGTTTGCATTAGGCTTACTTGATAAAAACCTAAAATATCTCTTAAAAATGTACAAATCCCCCTCAAGTTTATAACGAGGGGGTATGTTTCCCTCAACTCATATGACACGGCTATGCCCTCTATTATGTCTCCTTGTTCTATACCTGGAACAATGAAATATCACACCCGTAGAGAAATGTTATCAGTTGACGATGGCGTCCTTAAGGGGATTACACCTAAACTTGTTTCAAATTCAATGATTGTACACAAAAATAATGTACACCGCAGTATATTTCCAAACTGCTACGGGGTACGAAAATACTCTCTGCTATGGTAACGCCGGCAATGTTGGTTTTTGTTTATACAATGTTGAAAGATCTTTCTTTAGCTGAAATTGAATAGTCATGTGAAACTCACTGACAATTTAATGATTTCATCAATGTTTATAAAATTAATTTTTAAGCTTGCGTTACACTTTTTCCAAGCAGATTTCAGAATTAAGCACTTAAGATCTAGACTAAATCAAATATTCATACACTTGTCGATTGGATGTAAGTAGAATTGATTTATTTTAATCAGTTGACATAAAGAGCTCTAAGACTAGTCTAGTAGTGCAACACAGAAGCTGGAAGGAATTCCGAATGAGACTCAGGCCCCTAACCGGAATTCATGCCTACAATACAACCCAAATCTTACCCCTAATTCTATCCTTAACCCTAAATCGAAATGCCCATCGACACAGGATTATCAATCGAGGCGAGTTCATAACCCTAATGTCAGCCTTAAATTGGCGCATCAGATGCGAGTCTTATTCGGAATTCCTCCCTACATGCCTACCTGGATTCGATAATGACACGTACCTTGATCTGTGTATGCAACGTTCACTCAATCTGGCACCTTTGTCCTTTGGTTCTGCAGAATTGGTACATCGGCTATGGAAAGATACAAGGAATAAAAAAAGTCACGAGTTACTAAATAATTATCAATGCTGGTTATGGATCTAGAATTGTTAAAAATAAAATAGACGATCTAACCTTAACTTGTTAGAAATTTGTCCAATATTGAATCTCGACAATGTACAAGCACAAGGCCATTCTTCTCAGACCTGCTCCGTCCGATCGTTACAGTCTGTCATTACCTTCTGGTCGGCAAGTCCCGCCTACAAATGGACGTGAATTAGCACTCAATATTTCAAATACTAGACATTTTACATCTTTTTTTCTTTATTGTAATGACAGGAGGGACAATCAACTATAGCGATTTGCAGTTTCTATGCAGTGTGAAATGTCTTGCTCGTGGAATTACTAAAATAATAGCTTTTCGATATGAATCCTGCGACTGAATTCATACCTGGGAAGGATTGGATATGTGGACCATCCTATAACATACAGGGAAAAATGAGATAAGATTTGAAAATAGCCATTTCTTAGTGTATACTATTGTATAGACTACCCCAAAAAACCAAGCCCCTCTTTCCCAGTCCCATCAAAATAATCCCAATTTAGTGTGTTTAATGGTGGTAGGGATCAAGAGCATGTTGCAGAGTGGCCCACATATGGAAATGCTCCCCACATGAGTGATCGTGCCTGTTCCTTTTTTACATCCTGTGCGAGCCTTTCACTGTTTGGTGGATGGGCGGCTTGCTCTTATATTTTTCCCTGCAGGTCATAACAGGAAAGAAAAGATTCCTTGGAAGGATTTCCATATGTGGTAACTCCTACAACTACGGTCAGTACCTTAATTCCAAATAACGTACAAATACAACCCTAACCCTA
>JAWQUT010000037.1:1183897-1197225 GCA_033807755.1 Ellobium chinense | reverse complement strand
CCGCAACCTTAACTGTACCCTTTACCCTAACAGCTAACACTAATGCCAATCGAGACAGGAGCATCACTCGAGGCGAGCGTAACTCCTTATCGCCAGTATGAAAATCCTCTAGATTCCTTACGCGTCCCATCCCTGTAACAAGAGATATGGCGTCGTTGATGCTAAAAGTCGACGGGAAGTAGGGAACGTGGGTCGCATTTTATTGCAAAACAATTACAAAATCTAGATCTAGACTACGTCGAAGGTAGCAACAAACCCAATCTGCCTTAACCTAGCCTGGTCACCTATTGAGCGAAAAAACACTAAAAGCTCGTCTTTTGTACCATACACGACTTCATGGTGTGCATGTGGCATTAAATATGTACATCTTTCGCGGTCTTTAGGATTTAGGTTAAGTACTGTTGGTTATGATACAGCTAATGGTTTTACTTTATAATTCTGTAGTCTAGGTCGTCTTTAAAAAGTAAAAATGTCTCAAAGCTTTCAAAATCGCAAGGACATTTTCTCACTTTTATCTGCACAAGGGTGACCACGTGATATTGTCTTGGGCTCATCTAAGACAAGACGTCATCAAGACATGGTTTGTCTTTCGCGTTCTTTTGGTTAAATACTTCTTGTTATAATACAGTTAGCGATTTTAGTTTGATGACAGTCGCTAGTCTTGAGAAATTAAAAAAGTTCTATAACTTTCCAAATTTCAGGGACATTTTCTCACCTTTATCTGCACAGGGGTGACCACATGCTTTGCCTTGGGCGGATTCTCTGAGACAGACGTCTGATGTTCACTCAGTCAAGGTGTGCAGTGGAAAGAGGCTGACTACAGCGCGGGAATGGGGTTTTTATAGTGGTATGGACAGACGCTCTGATCACATGTCAGCACGTGTTTTATTCGGTGTGATTTCTCATTGGCTTAAATTTCTCGCTCAGCAGGTAACAAACTCCCCCCCCCAAAAAAAAAAACAACACTCCTCCACCCTACCCCATCCCTAAAAAAAAAAAAAGTTGAAAGTGAAATACAGTCGACTCCGCCTTAGCGCATATCACTTAGTCGAAAATTCTTTTTATTATAAAGAACCTTCACATAATAGAATACTCTATGTCTCACTGAATTTATAGCAAATCCGTTCAATCGCAATTTTTACCGTGCTGCCGAAGAGTTACGATTAAACGGAATTGATCATATCAACTACGTCCTAGCCACGCATTCAAAAACAAAACAATGCAAAACTTGTTCTGCATGTACAGATTGTTCATGTTAACACAGAAAGTCGTATTTCACAAGAGCGAATTTTCGAAAAAAAAAAAAAAGGCTCATGTACAGCCTACGTATTGGCATGGAGAAACTTAACTCTATCGATAAATTCATGTGTTTAAATTTTCAAGCCCGAAGATGATTATTTGGATATCACTGTCAGAACCGGCCCAAAATTTTAAAGAAAATGAAACCAAATTTGTATTTGACCTGATTTGTACAATACGACGCCGTATGTCGACAAAGAGTTAAGGAAGAGATCAAAGTTCAGATTCACACACATGACTACTTACTCTATATCATGGGCGTTGATTTTGGTGCATAGAAGGGGGGTCACGAGACGCTTAGATTGGAACGGTGGGAGCATTCGAGAAAATTGGTTTCATTTGCTTCATTTTAAGAATTGTCATGCGCCTTTCAGATCTGAAATTATGTTGTTTCATTGTTCATTTGCTTTCAACATGCCTTTGGATTTGACATGGACGATTTGCACACCAAAGTGCAAAGTGGGGGAAGGGAGGAAGAATTAGGATGATCTGGGAGAGAAGACCAAAACAAGAAAACGGCATGGCACATGAGAGGGTTATTTTCCTAAACAGAGTTTCCTTCATTGTCATGAAATAAATTTGCGTGCATTATTCAACAAAATGCACCTTTTGCTCTCTGTTTTTGTTGTGCAATGCCAACAGGAACCTGAACCTGAACCTTTTTCCTCCCTTCCCTCCCCTCAAAGTAGACTTTTAGTATTGCGATGCCCTTAGAAAAGTCTCTTTGCGGGGCCCCCATAATTTTAGATTTGAACCACACAAGACAAAAAAGAAAAAAAAAAGTGTCAATCTTTATTTCCTTCTCTCTCTCTCTCTTTCTCTCTCTCTCTCTCTCTCTCTCTCTCTCTCTCTCTCTCTCTCTCTCTCTCTCTCTCTCTCTCTCTCTCTCTCTCTCTTTCTTTTTTTTTCTCTCTCTCTAGTTTCCTTTTGCTATTTCCGCAGTGCTTCCTTCTGTCCTTTCCAATGCAACACTTCCTTTCAGGTGTATATAATAGTACTGTCTTCATATTGTTAAGAACTATAATAAAAAGGAAACTTTTTGGATCCTAATCTACCCCTTTTAAGTTGCCCCGTGCCGCGCCACTGGTTTACCAGTTATTGCTGCAAACGCCATAGACTACACGTGTGTTGTCTGGTATTAAAATTTTAAAGTGTATTTTTTTTTTCATGCACTTTGTCAAAGGTCTCCGAAAAACAATTTGAGAAATAGTCAGACAAACCCACAAAATTAAAAACAAAAAACAAAACGGTAATTAGGTCAGACAATTTCATAATGATGAAAAAAAAAAAATTTCACTGAGAGCCACAAACAGTGCAGTGTCTGTCACGGGCAACTGCATGGCTTATTTACTTGTTATGAACATTTCTCACAAATTTTCTTCACATTTTTGGTTTTTATTTGTGCGATAATAACGTGTCTCTGGGCAGAAAAAAAGTGGGCGTTGAAAGTATTTTCCAAGGTTAACCATGATAAAATAATATTTTATAGCCTAACGTTTAAATTAGGTCAAATGCAAGTACAATACATTATCTCTATGACTCATAACGTCGTATAGTCTTCTTTAACTCATTTGAAGTACGATCTTTTATAGCAAAATAGGCGATGGGTAGTGAAATCAGTTTATTCAGAATTTTAAAGATGATGCTGATGACTGCATCGAAATTAGGTATTTTCAGCTCCATCACGTGATCTAGGAAATCTTGCTCACACGTTGGTTTGTTTACATGTTCTGCTCATGTATAATTACTCGTCACTTATCAAAATATCCTAGCAATCCCTAGATCACGTGGTGTAACTGACCCGTCTGAAAATACCTCATTAAGTATATGCAGTACTCTCCTCCTCCCCCGCCCCTTAAACCTCCCTCCCCCTTAGTTATGTACCAAGAGAAATAAATCACAGCAATAAACAAGTGCACCATTTTGTACTTTGGCGTGCAATCTTCCATGTCGAATCCTATACGAGTTACAGCGGAGTTGCACACTGAGGCATGCTCAATGCAAACTGATTTAAAAATTTGGAATTTTATAGACGATCTTTTTGCCTTGAACATGTCTTGGTGTGATTTGCTTTGATTATACCTTGGTCTGCTATTCTGGCGTAACTCGCTTTGCATTTGACATGGACGATTTGTACGTCAACGTGCAAACTGGCACATAATTACTGGTGAAGCATTTTCCTTGGCACGTGACCTCGTACTCTCAAACCCGAACACTTCACTCATAAATGAGCTAAAATGTAAGGGCCAAAAGCACAGAGTAAAAAGTCTACAAAAGCACTTATCTCTGTAAGTGACGTCATTGACAGAGACTCTCTAGGTCACCATGTGAAACACATTTTTTTCCAGGGTGTGCATGAGAGCCACGTTGACTGCGTGTTACTACCTACTAATCGCTGCGTTTTGAGAGTATATATTCTCTCGTCGATGATGGTTTTTCACAACATCCGAGAAGCAGTTCATAGTCTTTCTGTAGATATTGTATTCTTGGGGATTCAAGCGCTAACAAAATGGTCGTTTACAACTGTATATTTCTCCAAATCTAAAATTTGTGAACAACGACATTATACGGCAACACGAACGATGCACAACCAATAACAACCAGACGCCGAAAGAAAGATGAAAGCACTGAATTTTTCACTTAAGTCTGTTTATTTCAGCACCTCGGATCAAGGGGCATTACCTAGTTCACTTTCAGCAGTTCAACCCTCCCATTTGCCTCCCCCTAGCCCCACCACTTCCCACATTTTTGTTTGCCTCCAACAATATAGACTAATAAGAATCTTTTTAATAGCCTGAATAACAAATTTTAAAATCAGTTTGTAAGTATGAACAAAATGCATATACATACGACACATAGTCTACACTAAATAAACATGATGACAAGGCTTAATATTCTTTAGCAACCACAAACATGCTATCTTGTCGCTCAAATGAACACAGCATACAATAGTTAAATCGAAATCCGTGGAACATAGTAGACAACGGTTAATACGAAATCCGCGAGACCTAATACTTATGTTCTGTTTAAACAGAGTTTCAGTTTAGATAAAGAAGCCGTTAAAGTGGAATGTTAAAGGAACTTCTTTTTCCTTTCATTTTAGCGGTGCTTTCGGTTTAACTGTTACCTTTTAAATAATTTTCCACTGTACAGTTCTCTACTGGGATGGTATGTCTTTGGATGGCATGTACCTGTCAGACCTACTTTTTGTGCCTAGATTTTATTAATTTTGAAGAGGCTTACTTTATATTCACAGCTCTTCATAAATCTTTTATTCCTAAACAAGACTAACACCCCATTTTACAAATGGGCAGGCAGGCAACGCACCAGCGGCGAAAGAATACCTAGCGCACCGAAAGGCATCATAGACGAATGCATTAGACTCCGTGAAAAAGTTGGACGATTGGCGAATCGGGCGGATTGAAAAGATCTATCGGAGATTGTATTTCGTTACTATACACATTCTTTTTTTAAAAAAAAAAGGTAAAAAAATATAGAGGACTGATGTGTATAGTTACTTTTTGTGTATTTTTCTACGAATTTAGGTGAAAACCGCATGTTTTTACGTTACATAGTTCTCAACAAATATGTGACACAAATTTGGCTGAAGCATTTTATTAATATAGATACTGAGACTTTCTATTGTCAAATTTCATCACTTCACTTTCCCCTTTCCAGCTAACCGAAAGAATAAAAATTTAACGATAAATAATGGGGAATATCAGGGTTGAAATTATCATTATTTTACATAAACTCTAATGGCAAGATCTAACGACAGACGCAAAAGAAATCTCATTCATCCTGATATTCATCATCTAAAGAATTATTTTTGGGTTTTAGAAGTCTCCGAATGAGGCAGCCCTTCCAGGTATGAAGATGCCAAAAGCACCTGGCATAAGAGTATGCAATTTTAAATAGTGCCTATAAAATCAAACAACTGGCCATGGGGAGGGAGGAAAGGGGTTGGATTTGAATTTCAAAGGCTTAGATAGGTGCAAATACATGTATAGACTCAGAATAGGTGAGGTTTAGCCACTTAAGTATAAACTTTGTAATTGTTGCAAGGCAGGTAAGCTTAGCCTGATTACTGCGTAAAAAAGGCCTAAAATATTAGGTAGTCTGATTCACTGCCTAAGTTCTCAAAATCCAATTGGTTTAAGGGCATTTTCTTTGTGTCAAAATTCGAAAGAAGAGCTAACTAACATGTATGTATGGAAAGTATTTTGGCATGGGACTCCTGGATAAGTTAATGAGAGGTGTAACACCTTATATACCCACGGAATAAAACATTGCCATCTTCATACCTCTAGGCGACTATAAGTACTGCCAAAAACCAACCAAAATATCATTCAAAATATAAACATTGTAAAAAAGTCCATGATAATGAAATACCGGTGATTATCCTCAAATACATCAATAAACATTCCACACTCATTAAAATTTCACTCATAAACGAACTGTGTCAACATAATTTTGGCAACTGTTCGCACTGATGACCGTACATAGAAACATCAACAAATGGTTTCACACTCGTTAGATTTCACACATGAGACAAACTGTTTCAACAAAAGCTTTGCCAGTACAATTGTGCGCAATTACCTTTCACTGGTGATTGTCATACAAAAACATCAACAGCTAGTTTCACATTCTCTAGATTTCACACATAAAGCGAACTGTATCAACATAATTTTTGCAACTGTTGGCAATCATCCTCCACTGTTGATCATCATACAAAAACATGAGCAAACAGTCGTGTCCATCCTCAGTAGATGGCTCGCCAGGCGGCCATTCCAAATATGGCTGCTCATCGTCCCTAGGGTAATTAAACTCCCACTGGCCTTCATGGTATTTGTCATTTCCTCCCATAACAACAGCAATAATGCCAGAGATATTGCTCAGCATTGCTTGGATGGCATGGTACTCATCGGCGTCATTAATCTCAGCGAGATGCCCACCGAAACCCTCACAAATTCTTTGTCCGGCGTAGTCGTCCTCTGGAGTGCTACTTGACACACAGTATGCCCGGCCTTTGTAAATCATGGAGTTCTTGAACACCCGGGGCTCGCACGTGTGAGTAACTTTCACCATGTCCGACAGTTTCTGTTCCAATGTCTTGGTGCGATTTTCCGCCGCTGACACTTTTTGTTCTACTATTTTCAGAAACCTGTTCATTTCCGTCACCGATTGGTCCAGATCTGACCAATAGGAGCCCGTAGTTGATCCTGGGCATTCCTGACTTTCATTGTACTCACCTATTGCCACAGTTTGTTCCATAAAAGTGCTTATCTCTGTAATTCTCTCCATATAACGGTTTAGTGTTGATGCTTTCGAATCAGCTTGGGTGGTATCGTTTAAAACGGCGGCATGACCACCAGAATCATAGCCGTGGACGGAGCATTTGTACAGCCCCGCTTGCTCGTACAGAGGGAAGCGCCACTTCAGAAGTAAGAAAGACTCCCCTGCATCATTGAGGATTCCGTCTACTGTGAAGTTTTCAGTGGTTGTCAGCACACTCACTTTGTCAGGCGTGAATTTGTTAATGGCCGCAAGATCAGTGAAAGTCCGGCCAGAATTGTGCGATCGTTCTATGATCAGTGATACCACAGCTGCCAGGATGGAGTTGCCGCCAACGGCAAAAGAGCAGTTGACTTCCAGAGACGTAGAAAAACCAAGAGTAAATTCTGCAGGGTTGGCAGTAATATAGGGTACTCCTGCGGAAAGAGAGAAAGAAAAGAAAAGAGAAATGAATATAATTACTGTAGAAATAGTATTTTTCGCGAGGAACCTATTTTCGCGAATTTCATGAGTTGTGCTTGACTTACGAAGTTACTTCCCACGACAATTTGAATTTCATCAATGGGCAGTAAACATTGTGGAGCTGATTTACAACATCAGTGCACGGAAAGTACAGCAGTTCCTCGACACAACGGATAACTCTAGTCTAAAACTTCTGCCCTTATATTCACATAACAAAGCCATCAATATGGGCTCGAGAAAAATTTGATGCTTGCAAAAAGCCATCTCCGGCTTTTTTCATTCTTAATAGGTTACGTGCTGCGTGTTCCACTGACCCCTTCGTACTCATATGCCCATGATGACACCATCATTTAAACGTCTTCCCCAACATCCCATCATATAAAAACTGACGAAATACACACACGTAATGCGAATACAATCATTGCAAAACCACCTACAATCACGAAATTTTTCATACCACCTTTTTGCGGACTTTGTTTTTCTATTAAAAGAGGCGTCATATTTTAGAAAAAAAACCCTAAATCTTTTTTGTAAAGCTTCGTGTTATCGCCAGGTATTCTGATCCATCGTGTGGTTTATTCCACGCCCGCCGAGTCTGCCAAGCCCCTCCCCCCCCCCNCCCAAAGAACTCAGGGGTGGGGGGGGCCTCCAGAGTTGCAACTTAGGCATAAGTAGATTCCTATGGGGCTGGACGGGTGGTAACCTCCGGACAGAAATTTGATTGGGGGGGGGGAGGGGCGTGGAGTCGTAGCTTATCCCCGCTTAGGATCACCCTGTGCCCTAAGCGTTCGAAACACATGCCTCAACTGTGTCGTTGTCCCTAAAAGCCCCCACGCCCGTGGTGGCGAGAAGGTAGACGTATTCCGATTGCAGATTGGTCAAGCAAGACCCTTCGGCCATCTGCGAGGACCTAGATACATTGCCTGAGAGCCGATTGGCCTGTATCTGTGGCATAGAGCCCCTCAACTTTTACTGATCACGTCCGATAACATTAACCATGATCGCTGATCGTTTCTAGTCGCAACCCCGTGGAGGTAGTTGAGGAGATCTTGGGCCAGGCCTTGCCATCAGCCAGGCCCCCCGGTTCGGCCACTGGTCGTAGTCTTCCTCATCCCTCCGATACCGCACTGTGGGAGATTCGTACTATTGACCGCAAAGAGGCGTCACCGAAGCAACTTCGTGTTATCGCCAACTGTCATTTTGAATTTGCTGAAAAAAAAAGATGGCTTGTTTCCCTTGACCAGAGTACATGGATCAAAGTCTTTGACACCTATTGTGTTTTCTTCTTTTGGCCCTATTAACATTTAGTGTTATTCTACATATACCACTGTGATTTTAGGAAATTTCTTCCAGTACTTCTTTTGCCTGATCTTTTAACGGGAAGAAAAAGGGGGGTCAACGCCCAAAATTTGTCACAAATGTCTTTCGAAAAAGGTCACCTCGAATTCTGATTTGGTCCTCAATTTTTCATTTGGCTGGTTTTGACCGCGTGCGAATACATAGGCCTACAATTTTTTTTTTTTGTTTTATCTAGAAGACTCAGTTGTACCTGAAACTTTAAAATCAGATGCTTTATTTAGATCACAAGTCATTTTACACATTTCCACACTCTGACACTGGCTGACAGCCCCCCCCCCCCAAAAAAAAAGGGGGAGGGGGTTATATATTAGCGGATTAATTGGGTTGTACACAATGAGTAATTTGCCCCTCTAATAGATGTCACAAACGTTAAGATCAAAGATCGCGCCACTCTTTATTGTCTGTTGTCCGTAAGCCTGTGTCACGTATCAGAATTCGCTGTTCAGACCTAGCAAGCCCGTTCAAAGAATGGGTAATGTTATCAGTAATAATAGAAACATTGAATAAACTAAAATACAAAAACACACAAAAAAAACAAAAAAAACTAACTCTACTTTCACATAGTCGAGTATCAGAAAATTCAGGTCGAGCAAGCCTATTCGAAGATTGGGTGCTGTTACTAGAATGCCTAAATCCAACACTGATTACCTTTGGCCTTGTTTGGGCTTGGCTGTGGACTTGTCACGCTGGTGGTAGTTGGACCAGGCCGGGCAGTAGCCTGCGCAGTAGCTATCAAGACGCTCGTGTGACCAATGGAGTCGAACCCATGAGCGGAGCATCTGTACATTCCGGATTGTTGTTCAGAGGGAAGGTTCCACCTCAGATGCAAGAAGGACGCGCCTATGTCATCGAAGACCCCGTCAGCCAGGATGTTTTCAGCCGTCATCATGTTCACTTTATCAGGTGAAAACTTGTTTATGACGGCCAGTTCAGTGAAACTTTGGCCTGAAAGGTCATTTGACCGTTCAATAATCAGTGACATAATGGCGGCTAGGCTGGGTGTATTGGCCATAGATATGGAGCAATTCACGTCCAGTGAGGCAGAGACTCCAACGGTGAATTCCGTGGGCGTGACATCAATGATCGGGTCCCCTTCTGGAAATAATGAAAGAAACAAAAAAAAAAGGTTTCATTTATCAAGTTAAGCTTCCTTTCTATTTGGGAAGAAGGAATTGGAGGGAGGCAGGGGATGGGGATATAAAAATTGTTCTGTGTGGAACATCCGCAATACGTGTTTCTTTGAAGGGCAGTAATTTTCAAGCCACATTGCTATGCGCCCTTTCAATAAGAATTGAAGGAAATAGAAGAAAACAGCAGCGGATAAGTCGATGATAACAAGTAAGGAAATGTGCCATTCGTGAGCAGTGGCGATTCCCGTCTACATGACCAGCTGGAAACCCTGAGAAGGCTATTGAAGGCAAATGTACTAAAAAGTCCTGATATAAAATTAAATTATATAATCGGTAACATTTTAAGAAACGATAGAAACGAAATGAATAAAGTAATATTAATGAAGAACTAAGCGACAGCAACTTCCGAGCTAACTTTTGTTTGCGAAAAGAATAAAGACTCAAAATGTACAAGGATCCCATTTATCTAACACAACGGCTTTCACAAGTAAAGATGGATGGTCGACAGTGGATATAACCAGGTTCGACATGAAGGCTTGTACTTTACCTGATGTCCGAATGAAACCAAAGACTAGAAGCAAAAGACTGAAAATACGAAGATGGCTATTTTTCATCCACATGCTGGGCCAGAGGTTTAGCTTTCTGTGCGTCCTGTTCATCTTGGGTCGATGTATCAAGTATGGGGTATTGTTCCGTATGGCCTGATTATATTTATACAGTCGACTTATCTAATTCGCAAATCCTTGTGAAAGTTGAGAGTGGGGGTGGGTGGGANGGGGGTGGGTGGGAGGGGAAGAGTTGCGATTAACAGGGGTAGCGAATATCCAGTGACTTTAGCATTATAACAGTATTCTGTTATCTGATAAATGTTGTAATCAGGCGGATGGTGCGAATAAGTAGTCTGCGATTCGGCACACTCAGTAGTAGGATATGCGTGTTATCTCGAAGCAGGATATACATGTAATCACATCCTTGACATGTTATTAGTTTAGTAGTGGAAATTTGTTTGTGAAGGATATTTGTGCAGATTTTACTAGAGTTGAGCCAGTAGACAGACCGGCTACTTGTAAACAACGAAGTATACAAGACACGGCAGCAGCAACAACAACAACCACAACAACAACTTCAACAACAACAACAACAACAACGACAGTCATAGTCATATTTACAGCTGTAACACAAGCGACAACACCAACAACAACAAAGACAGTCATATTAATATTTGCAGCTGAAAATAAAACGACAATAACAACAACAACAACTACAACAACAACAAAAACAGCTACATCAAAAGAGCTGCAGCAACAACAGTGATGGTGTAGCGGCAGAATGAAAGAATGCAAGCAACAACAACAGCAACGGCCAAAAAAAAAATAATTGTTTGCAAATGAATAATACGTAGTCTACATTTAAATTACTCTAACTGCCTTTTCGGATCACGGATAATATCATAGTACTGGAAACTTCACTAAGCATCTGTCTACCTTTCGATACATACAAATGCTAACCTCTGCCGTGTTCTATAAAAGCTGACCTCAATATGTTATCTTATTGACGTTTAACTGATGTCAGAAGTGGAGATCTCACTGCCTAATTAAGATATTTGAGTGTGTACATGCGATGCTTTGCCTACTTTTACAGAAACAAACAAGCCAAAATTAGGCAATTTCTAACCCTATTGTTGTAAGTAGGACTGTAGGAGAAACATGTCCGGGATACTGCACATTTCTGCAGGTTTTTATCAGACAATACGATAGTCAGGTAGGTTGGGGGCAAATCATGACCTGTGGGCCATTGGCGGATCTAGGTAGTGGAAGGCGGAGNGGGGGGGGGGGGGGTGCATCGGCCGAGAAGTAGCTCTTCATTTCATTTCCTTCGAAGGAAAAGACAAGAGGTGCTCATTCTCCCTACGGAATATTCGTGGAAACGCCTCTGCTAGGTTAAACACCAGTTCTGTGGGTATTTGAAGTGTTTCTTTTTGTCACCTATCAGTGTGTTTGCACTAACGTAACGAAACTGGAGATGAATACAACGATTTTCTGACTTATTTGTACTGCCCATGACCTAAAAAAAAAAAGTACGCTTCGTGCTGGCTTGTTAGCGCTGACACAGACTGATAAAAGGACAGCTGAATTCCAGTTGCCACTCGTAATGATTTTTCTGTACGAAAGGATAAAATGACTTTACGGAAAACCAAATTCCCCTGCTCACGGGAAAACTGTTTTTGGTAAGAAGTTGGGAAAAATCGTAAAATGCAGTATAAAGTCGATAAAATGCCGTACGAAAGGATAAAATGACTTTACGGAAAACCAAATTCCCCTGCTCACGGGAAAACTGTTTTTGGTAAGAAGTTGGGAAAAATCGTAAAATGCAGTATAAAGTGAATAAAATGCCGTACGAAAGGATAAAATGACTTTACGGAAAACCAAATTCCCCTGCTCATGGGAAAACTGTTTTTGGTAAGTAGTTGGGAAAAAATCGTAAAATGCAGTATAAAGTGGATAAAATGCCTAGATTTTTTTTCTTTTGAAGCAGGAAAATTGTATGATTCTTTCCCCACTAAATTTGCTTAAGAGAATGTAAGGAAAAACAAATCGCTTTCAGCTATAGAGAGAAAGTACATGACCAGAGTGGCAACACTGACTCCAGTCACTGTGGCCGTATGCATAACCCATACGTTAGTTAACGTATTGCGTTAACCACAGTGAACACTACTGATGTTTTGGGAGTTTCCCGTGGTTACCGCAGTATGGTAACTAACGTAAGGATTATGCATACGAAAGTAGATAGAACGTGTTTTGTGGCGCCGTGGTAGAGGACTGAAATTTCTAATACCCAGTCAGGCTTTGCCAGGGTGTAGATGGACTGAGCACTTGTGTCTATCGGTTCTTCATTTCGGTATGAGATAACATATCAGATGAGACAACATTGTAGAGAATGATCAACGTATCACTGGCTGCTACGATAGTTTTGTCACCACCGGGATCCCTCATGGTATCGACTGGACTGAGTGACGTCTTTGAAGTCCTCAGTTTGCCCGGTAACAACAAGGTAAAGACTTCACAACAAATCCTCATGAACTCAAACGTTAAGGACTGGCTCAGAATCGTCAGATTCCAGACAATGCGGTGCTAATCTACGCTGATGACTGAGAGGAGGGAAGAAAGAAAGAAAGAAAGAAAGAAAGAAAGAAAGAAAGAAAGAAAGAAAGAAACAACGAAGGACGCATGGACAAGTGGAGATACCAAAATGAGGAAGGGATGGAAACACGTGTTCAGTCCATCTACACCCTGGCAAAGCCTGACTGGGAATTAGAAATCACAGTCCTCTACCATGTCACCACTAAACACGCTCTATCTACTTTCATACCAACCACCCAAGCAAAAATAATACCATGGCTAAAAGTAAAAATAGTGGGCATATTTGATGACTATTTAGGGACTCTCTAAGTTTGGTCACGTTACCGAGATAATATTGTCCATATTTTTGGTTTGTTTACGTCATTTGCGTTTGCCAGACTGCCCTTGTTGAATGGAGAACAACCATGCATGCAAAGAGAATGTGAACATACCAACGTGTGAGCGACAATCCCGTCGTCACGTGCCGGAGCTAAAAATAGAATTAATGTAATCGTATTCATCATTAAAATTTGATAGGTTTAACAAAGAGGTCTAGTCCACCCATAGAGATTAGATAAGTTATCTAGAAATGAATAGGCAGTGTGGACATACGGGTCGTAGTGGGCAGTGTGGACATACGGGTCGTAGTGGGCAGTGTGGACAT
>JAWQUT010000037.1:1171071-1183175 GCA_033807755.1 Ellobium chinense | reverse complement strand
CACACACACACACACACACACACACACACACACACACACACACACACACACACACACACACACACACACACACACACACACACACACACACACACACGCACGCACGCACGCACGCACGCACGCACGCACGCACGCACACATCGCACACACCTGTAGAACTTTATTGATACACATAAAACCGAAACTATCCGGTAGTAAGCATGTAAACAACTAAACAAAAAGTGCTAACTACACTATCTTTTTTACATGACCTTCTCCATATTCTGTAACAGCTGATAGTGGCACTGAAACTCATGTGTTTGCAAGTGCTAGAGGGGAAGGGTCTCCCTGTTCTTAAATACTAGCAGGGAAGTCACTCAGGCAAAGAGGGGGGCCGGACAAGAAAAGGGCTGCCTGCAGGCAAAATGGACAAGAAAAGGGCTGCCTGCAGGCAAAATGACTTCACATTTAAGGCTAAAGTTGAGGTCTACGGGCATTAGATTCTGATTTTCAGCGTTGGTGTGCTGAAATTTAGCTAGATAATTACAGTTCAGATCAAGCTCAGATCAAGCAGCCAAAATTAAAGTCCAGATCAAGATAAGTTCATCTAGAACAGAACACTATATAGCTCAGATTAAGTTCGCCTGGATTGAATTCAAGTTCACAAACTGCGTTCATATGTCTCTTTTCTGCCCAACTCAGCTTAAAATCTGGTATTTTAAGCTGGGACCTAGTTCTCTTATGGACTGTTCGTAGGGAGCAAGTACACAAATATTTATTTTGAACTTTATCCCCTATCCCCTACACACAAAGACACACACACAGACACACACAGACACACACAGACACACACACACACACACACACACACACACACACATACGAGTACACATTGAAATAAGCACCATTTAGAACTTTGATGCACAACTTTGCTGCAGATATCGGAATATAATGATTTAGAAAACGGCAGTGCGCTCCACAGTAAGGAATAATAATCTACAGTGAAAGGGTGTTGTGTGCCAAAAGTGTTGAGTGTTAAAAGTGTTGTGTGTTAAAAGGTTAAAAGTGTTGTGTGTCAAAAGTGTTGTGTGTTAAAAGTGTTGTGTGTTAAAAGTTTTGGTGACTTTCTTGTTATGACGTCGGTAAATGTTGAAAGGAATTGGTCTGTCATGGAAAACTACTGAAAGTAAAATTGTATCTTAAGTACCAATAGTGCGTAAATACGATTACCCATTCACGAAGTCGAACCACTCGGAAATTTAGTGGCGGTCATTTAAATACAATTTTCTTTTCCCTTTTTGTTTTTGGAAAAAAAGGAGGGAAGGGGGCAGTCGCAACTTTGCCATGTTTGCAGTTTTTCGCCAATCGTTGAACAAGCTTCAATGGTTACTTCGTAAACACAGTGGCCTCCTTAAACCATGAACCCAGGCCAAGTACATGACGATTTGTTGCACAAGATAGGAAAGGACTAGTCTATTTCAGTCTAATACCACGCAAAATTCTTATCTGCAACATTGCTGCAGACCTCAGAGGAAGCAGAAAGAAGAAAACAACAAAAAACCTTGCACAGCTTAAATTAAGTAGAGCTAGGTCTATATTATGACTAGATTGGTCCGATCAAGCATTAGTGAGTGCTTGCCTGTTGCTGGAAGTCTTGCAGATCTATTACATAGATTACAACGATGCGTACCATTGCTTTGTTGTGTGTCTCCCTGCTACTGGGCGTCAGTCATGCCGGGATAGCTAGAAAGGTGAGTTATTTCCATAATGACCTATCTCGGGGTGACGGGAAAAAGAGGGGAGGAGAAACGATAATTATGTATTTTCTCCCCTCTTGTTTCCCACACTTTTACACGTGCGTGATTTTGAAACCTGATTATACTTTGTAATCGGCTGCAATTGGATGTCTTGTGAAAGGCAATGTATTATGCCGTTTTATGAGAAAAGGACGAAATCGCCAAGGTAGGTCAAATTGAGTTATTTATAGTTTTGGAATCCCCAGATGATGACGCACATTTCTATCTGGGTCCCATCACGATTTCTCATTAAATAACGAAGTTAAGGAACCTAAAAGGACACTAAGCGCCAGTGTTAATTATAAACAATTATAAAGGCGAGTCCTTAAAGTTTGAAAAACATTTTTGCGATTTTCTCAAAACTTTCCCGATGGCGCTTTCTTCCTTTTGTCATGAAACGATTCAATACCTTTAATCGTAGTCCGCTCCGTCGCATCTTCCTCTTAACCGCAACGGTTCAAAATAACATATTATTTTATTTTCTCTCTCTATAAAAGTCACTGGATAATCGCCACTTCTTGTAATCGCATCTTCTGCACCGGTTTTTTTTTTTTTATGAATGTGATTTAAGCGGTATGGTCTTACTATCTTAGCTTAACACGTTACTTGCAACACATAAAACCTGTGCCCAGTTAGTGTTACCACGCTAGTCATATGCAGTTACCTGACAGCAAATGTGATTTTTTTATTGTTTTATTTTACCCTATGTTTCTTTACGCAGAATGCTGAAGCAAATTTAAAGGAAAAAGCCCTATAATTTTCCTTTTAAAAAAGAAGATAACCAAGCATGTTACGCAATTTGCCCAACATTTCACGAGTTTTCTACAAACGCGATCTTCCCTATTCGCAAGTTCCTTAAGATAGCAACACCGTGTCTAAGTGATAATCTGAATCCATGTTTGTATCAGAATAATAAGAAAAGTGTACATCAGAAAATATAAAAGTCTAAAGTCTATATATAAATCTCTGAATCCCCTTATGCAAGGCCAAGACCCTGCCTCTTTGCGTTTTAACGGTATACTCTCTGTCTACAACAATAGAAATCAGCATTCAATTTGACCTCACCATTTGGCGCTGTGTGATGTAGCTGTCGAACATAGCATTTATTGCGCAGAAACTACAATCCCCGATGGCCTTGACCTAGGGACTCTTCCGCGAGCGTTCTTTCTTCTTCAGATCCTGCCCCTGTAACCCTAACCAAAATAAACGATTAGAGAGTCGCAGGATTTTGAAGTATTCAGTGGAAACATTAAAGCTCATGCTGAGTTTATTTTCTGAGAAGCGTGGCCGAAAGGTTGCGGCATTGGACTCAAGCTCTAAAGCTTGTGGGTCGATTCCCAACCACGGCCTTGGGAACGCATGCCATTCACATGTTCCTCAGTCCACCCGTCTTCAAAAATGGGCAGCTAGCTTTGGGCAGTGGAAGATATTGTCAGAATGTTAGAGGTCAGCGCCTGTAAATGGCAGCGGCACTGTATACTCCCCAGGGAGTTGAGACAGATTCAGAATGATCTGGTCTGTTGGGATTATAACAGCGTGAAGTCGCCTTGATTGGAGACTTATAAATCGCATCTTCTTTATTATTATTGTTGTTGTTGTTGTTGTTATTATTATTATTATCATTATTATTACCAGCCGGAGGAGCGTCAACTTCCTTTGATCTGTGCGGTCGTGAGCTGTTTGTACCCGACATGTGCGGATGGCGCTACACCAGTTGTGCCAGAGGGAGGGTGCTGTCCCGTGTGTCCCACATCAATGGTAGGTTTGATAAATTTACTGTCTGTCCATCTGTCCTTCTTACATCCATCCATCCATCCATCCATCCATCCATCCATCCATCCATCCATCCATCCATCCATCTGTGTTTCGTCGGTCCATCCATCCTCCATCCATCCATCCATCCATCCATCCATCCATCCACCCACCCACCCATACACCCATCCATCCAACTATCCACTCACTAACCCATTCAACCTCACAACCCCCCATGCACCCAACCACTCATTCCGCTAACCATTTCAAAGCCGATAACATTGAGTCTCCTTTCATCCTCCACCAGCTGACGGCTCGTCAAACATGCGATGATGTTATGTGTCCTATGTTTGTGCCTTTCTGCATGGACGGATCTGCCCCACAAATCCCAGATGGGGACTGTTGCCCTACGTGCCCTGGCTTCGGGGTACGCTGTTGTTGATGTTGACATTATTGTTGTTGCTGTTTTTGTTGTCGCTGCTGCTGCTGCTGCTGCTGTAACTGATGGATCCAGTTGGTACGTGGTGCCACATGACGCGCTGAATTGTCACGTCAGAAAATACATCACCCTGCTTCTTTCGGTGTAAATCTGCCAACAAAATAATGGCTGGCATACACAATACAATTCAGCACTATGGTAAGTTTTCGTCATTAAGCTTTCAATACATGAGTAAATATTTGTACAGAGAAACAGTTTAAACGTCTTCTGCGTTTCCATTTTTGTCTCGGGGACATTTGTTGTGCTTTTCTCTTCACTTACAATGACTAATTTAATTACACAGCCCAACCTAAATCCAACACCAAGGCAAAGTGTTTGTTCCGACTTTGCTGACACACTTACACAAAATAGCTATAGCCTTCCCGACATCCTAATGTTGTGGAATCAACCATCCTATGTTCTTTGCAACATATCTGCCGACTTTTCAAGGACAGTAGCCACGTAAGATTCTTTGAAAGCTGTATGGAAAAACTGACTATCACTCGACCATCCTTATTTTTGCTTAGCGCTTGTCTAACCTAATAACAAGAAGGTTAGCAACCAGTTCCATCAAGTTTTTATCAGTTATGCTGGTGGAGAGATTGCATTTTAACCTGGGACGTAGCAAGGATTTTGTGTGTGTGTGTGTGTGTCTGTGTGTGTGTGTGTGTGTGTGTGTGTGTGTGTGTGTGTGTGTGTGTGTGTGTGTGTGTGTGTGTGTGTGTGTGTGTGTGTAATCTAGCATTTATAATAATAACTAGCAGGTTACCCGTTCTACGAACGGAAAGGAAAGGAAGATAAAAATAAGAGTATTTGAGATAAATTTATTTGGAACACAAAGTACAGATGATGAGAGAACATATATATTGACATTTGTTCGCACAAATGAACAAAGCTTCACCACACCGCATGACGCGCGATCAGAGAATGAAAGTCACGATCACCAAATGTCGTGCGATCTGAGAATGGAAGTTCCGATCTGAGACGGAAATGACGGACTTGACGGAAGTTCATTATCACGTCGTATTCGCAATCATTAATTGATAGATGATAATTGTGACTCAATTTCTGAAAAAATATATAAGTTTTCGGAAAAAAATATTTAGACCACGTACAGGTTTGGTAGATTTTACATACGTGTGCCAGGTATCATTCCTCTATGTTGCGTATTGAAAAAAAAGCCTTTGCGTGAACAACGTTGGACCCAAGCTCCGTTATTATATGATAATAAGAGCATCTCTATAGCGCCTACTCCCCAATACAAGGCTCTAAGCGCTTTACAGAAATGATACATAGTTTAACCCTTACAAAACACATCAAGATTCAAAGTAATATAAACATCTTCAGTAATTACACAACACAGCTTTCCAACGTAATCAGTCAATCACTCTTCCAACAATACTTGAGGAAAATTTTATCAGACATACTCAGTCTACAGGCCAAAATATTTAACAAAAATGTGGGTTTCTAAGATTTTTTGAACATTTCAACAGTGGGAGCACCTCGGATGTTTTTAGGCAGATGGTTGCAAATCAGTGGACTAGTGTATGTAAAACTTCTCTCTCCAGATTTTTTTCGTTTTGGTTTTTGGCACTTCAAATGAGACAGAAGTATCTGACCGCAGTGATCTAGATGGTTTATAAGGTTTTAGTAAATCAGATAGGTAAGATGTGACCTACCGTGTAAAGATTTATAGCAAAACAGTGCTATCTTATATTCGATTCTTGCTCTTAATGGCAGCCAATGAAGGGTTCTTAAAATTGGTTCACTTGGATCCCTTTTTGTCTTTTTCACAATTAATCTTGCTGCGTTATTCTGCATTCTCTGCACTCGGTCAAGTTTATCCTCTGTGATTCCAGCAAAAATAGAGTTACAGTAATCTAGCCGTGACAGGACAAAAGCTGAAATCAGTGTTTTAGTTGATGCCTCATTCAAGAATGGTCTTAGGGCACTTAGTCCTCTAAGTTCGATATACAAACNGTATAAGGATTGTGGTATGTTTGTCTACCTGTCCGTCTGTGTGTGTGTGTGTGTGTGTGTGTGTGTGTGTGTGTGTGTGTGTGTGTGTGTGTGTGTGTGTGTGTGTGTGTGTGTGTGTAATCTAGCATTTATAATAATAATAATAAGATCATTTCTATAGCCCCTACTCCCCAATGAGGGGCTCTCAACGGTTTACAGAACTGATACATAGTTTAACCTCTACAAAACACATACAGGTTCAAAGTAATATACACATCTTCAGTAATTACACAGCACAGCTTTCCAACGTAATCAATCAAACACTCTTCCAACAGCACTTGCGGAAAATCATTTACATTTTATCAGGCATTCTCAGTCTCCAGGCCAAAATATTTAACAAAAAGGTGAGTTTTTAAAGATTTTTTGAGCATTTCAACAGTGGTAGTACCTCGGCTGTTTTTAGGCAGATTGTTCTAAATCAGTGGACTAGTGTATGTTAAACTTCTCTCTCCAGATTTTTTTCGTTTTGGTTTTTGGCACTTCAAATGAGACAGAAGTTTCTGACCGCAGTGATCTAGATGGTTTATAAGGTTTCAGTAAATCAGATAGGTAAGATGTGACCTACCGTGTAAAGATTTGTAGCAAAACAGTTCTATCTTATATTCGATTCTTGCTCTTAACGGCAACCAGTGAAGGGTTCTTAAAATTGGTTCACTTGGGTCCCTTTTTGTCTTTTTCACAATTAATCGTGCTGTGTTATTCTGCATTCTCTGCACTCGGTCAAGTTTATCCTCTGTGACTCCAGCAAAAAGAGAGTTACAGTAATCTAGCCGTGACAGGACAAAAGCTGAAATCAGTGTTTTAGTTGATGCCTCATTCAAGAATGGTCTTAGGGCACTTAGTCCTCTAAGTTCGAGATACAAACTTTTTACAAGATGGCTTATATAAAGTTTCATGGATAGTGTGTTATCAAAGAATACTCCAAGGTTTTTTACCCTGCCGCTTAGACCGATCGTGCTTCCACTGACAGAAATACATGATACATCAACAGATCTTAGTTTGGAATTTGTGGAGCACAGCATAACCTCGGTTTTTTTCATCATTCATCTTCAGTTTATTTGCTATCATCCAATCTTTTAAGATGATATCCTATCTTTTTAAAATTTTTTTTTTGTGGAAGTCAGTGGCTTTTCAAAAGTCAAAAATTAGGTTCCCAAAGAGCCAAATCTGGTAATCCTGGTACTGTATAGACCACCAACTGAAAGAAAAAAAACTTGGAAAGTCGTGCATGAAAAGGATCTTGCGTGAAAAGAAACAACAAGATAGCGTCAGGACACCGTCAGTTAATATTCGCCACCATTTAAAAAAGTTTATCATTTTACATTGCCTTTGGATGCATTGCACAGAGGATCTGGGATCTTGAATCTGTGAGACAGTACATAGGCTCTCAGATTATCGGCGAAGAAACTTAGCGTTGACAAAATGGTACGGTATTGTTAACACTTATCAATGGCTCAAAGGTCGGAGGTGACGTTTAAACATTCTAGAAAACACTGAAGATTAATTAAACTGTATCACATAAATAGATTACTCGTTAAAAACCTCTGATACATAGACTACATGGACGCTACGCCCCTGGTTTTAACCTTTTTTTTTTATGGCCACATTCATCACAGTACGTATGCTGGAAACGGTGGGTTTACTTTTCTTGTCAAGAATTCTGTTCCACACGATATCTGTGGCGTATATATAATCCTTGCTTTAGTATTAATGCATTGAAGTAACCACGAGAAACGCCTAAGACATTAGCAGTGTTCACTATAGTATACACTGTGCATTAAGTAAAGCAAGGATTATGTGTACGGTCACTCGAGACGAGCACAGTGGTTAGGGGCTAAGACGAAGGTAGAAACATTATCGTTTATAGTATCTTGTGACTTTTTCGCACTCATCACCTTTACAATGCAATAACAATAACTATAACAATAACAATAATAATGACAACAACATAATAATAACAATAACTTCGTTAAGCTCGGGTGCAATAAACACAAATGAGAATACATAAATTAGATGAGTAGATGACCTATATACTGTAAATGGAGCAGCATGGCTGAGTGATTTTGGCGTTGGACTCAAGATCTAAAGATCAAGGGTTCGATTCCCGACTATCGTCGTGCTGTAATTACCTTGGGAAAACATTTCATCCGCAGATTGCTAGCGATCAGCTCCTCCAAATGGTAGCGCATTGTATACTCCCCACGGAGTTGAGAAAGTCCTAGAATGAGCTGGCCTGTCGATATGCACTTTTATACAGCATTGTTATTAAATAATAATGGCAATAATTCATTCACCCACCTACTTCACTGACATAAAGCGGCTTTACGCTGCTGTGGTGATATCTTGTTACGTAAGGAAGACTTGTTTCCATCACTGGAATTTATTCCTGTTAACCTTTGAGACACTAGAGTTTGTAATAACATAGAAATATCAAAATCAAATAGGAGTGTGATCGGTTAGAAGACTTTCATGTAATAATCAACAATATGCAGGTTTTTCTTCCTTTTTTTGAACCCACAATTCAAATATATTTGCTTTCATCTCAGCGATGTAAAGTAAGTCGATTTATATAAAACGACTATTGCATATATTATGTTACATGAGATTATGTTTCCATTCAACTGCACGATGAAATTGATAAAAATTTAGTGTGTGTGTGTGTGTGTGTGTGTGTGTGTGTGTGTGTGTGTGTGTGTGTGTGTGTGTGTGTGTTTGTGTGTGTTTGTGTGTGTGTGTGTGTGTGATGCAATTGAAGAAAATTCAGTGTTTGTATTTAAAGGTGTATTAGAGAACTTTTTCATATTGTTCGCTGCATTGAGGACTCTTTTCACAAGAAGTTCATTGTTACCTGAGACCTTCTGACTGCCTCTGCGTTGTCTACCCTAAGCGGACCTTTGTCCATGACAGGTTAGAGAGCTGACAGTACAAGCGTTCGAACAATGCATGGCTTTCAGTTAATACTAATGTCGCCTAATAGCGCGTGATCTTCTAACTCTGCGTTGACAAGTCTATGCGGACCTTTGTGTATGAAAGGTTATAGAACTGACAGTACAAGGTGTGACTTTCAGTTATAACTAATGTCGCCCTATAGCACATGATCAAAAGTAAGCCTTTTCTCTGGGGTTATTAATAACACTTAATTCCATTCTGACCTATTTGCTTACAACGCATTCCACAATAGCTGGAGCGCCATATTTGTAAAGAGAGAGAGAGAGAAAAAAAGAATATGTGTGTGTGTGTGTGTTTGTGTGTGTGTGTGTGTGTGTGTGTGTGTGTGTGTGTGTGTGTGTGNAGAGAGAGAGAGAGAGAGAGAGAGAGAGAGAGAGAGAGATATTAGTGTAAAAGAAAAATCAAGGAGATAACAATTTTTTGGGTCTAGTCTGTTACTATCTTCTTTATTTCTGCCACCCCGAGTCCTATTTATATTTTTCTTTTCTGCCCTACTGAAAATGAGACTCTAAAGAGCATACCAAATGTTTTGATCCATTCAGTCTTCAGTGCTGCCATACTATCTTCTATTTTTCTGCCACGCTGAGGCTTAAAATTTCTCTTTTTTAGTATTATCGTAGTTGACACTCTAGTGAACATTCGAAAAGTCACGTGATACGGTGTCCTTTGTTACTATTTGTGTTATATCTCTTTCAAGCCCTATCGTAAATGACACTCTAGTGAGCATATGAAAGGTCACGTGATAAGGTGTCCTTTGTTACTATTTGTGTTATATCTCTTTCAAGCCCTATCGTAAATGACACTATAGTGAGCATATGAAAGGTCACGTGATACGGTGTCCTTTGTTACTATTTGTGTTATATCTCTTTCAAGCCATATCGTAAATGACACTCTAGTGAGCATATGAAAGGTCACGTGATACGGTGTCCTTAGTTACTATTTGTGTTATATGTCTTTCAAGCCCTATCGTAAATGACACTCTAGTGAGCATATGAAAGGTCACGTGATACGGCTTTCAAGCCCTATCGTAAATGACACTCTAGTGAGCATATGAAAGGTCACGTGATACGGTGTCCTTTGTTACTATTCTTTCAAGCCCTATCGTAAATGACACTCTAGTGAGTACGGTGTCCTTTGTTACTATTCTTTCAAGCCCTATCGTAAATGACACTCTAGTGAGCATACGAAAAGTCACGTGATACGGTGTCCTTTGTTACCATTTTTATCATTTTTGTCTAATCGTTTCACTCACCTGTTGGTTGTTTTTTTTTCTTCCAGTTGATTGTTCCTCTGGAGGGATAAAACCTTACTGAGAGAACCAGCTTGGCAGATCTGGCCTTCCTTAACATCCAAACTGAATCAACCGATACTGACGTTCACCAAAAGACTAGTCTAAACTTCATGGAATGTAAAAATTATAAAGTCAGAATTTCAATCTTGGACGTGCAAGTTCTTAAAGGCTCATGGATCTCTGTAGGGTTTCTGTATCATGCTATGTGTTTCTGAATATGCACGTGGGCCTCGACTTTCTTGACAAAGTTCGAAATGAACTGTTTAGCATCGGTTATTCTGGAAAGGTTTCAAGAAATGAAATCAAATTTCAATGTTTATCGCTTCATTAATATAAACTTTTGACACGCACGACAAAGATGTTTGTTATTGGTTCACTGGTTTGTTTGTTTGTTTGTTTGTTTGTTTGTTCATAAAAGTTCTGCTGAGAATTGCGTCAAGAAGTTAGGAACTTTGTTAGGAACTACAAAGAGAATATTTATGAGGACATCAGACTTCCGATTTGCATTCTGCAATTTTACGAGAAATGTCCATATTGCTCATATTAGTCCAAATTCAACTTCTGGCCCCCCTGACTACAGCTTAATATTCTCCATTTTTTATAATGATTATTTTATTGTAGGTCTCTGAGGTAGCGAGCCTATACATCATTACTTTATCGATAGAATTAAATGGAACGCCAGGGATTTTTTTTTTCAATCCTGTAAAACTGGGATTTTGTTACATACGGACTTCTTCCGTCAAAAAAGGCAGCTCACTGTGACACTGTGGTAAGGTACGGCTTTGTTTACATGCTGACACATCAGGTCACGTGATAAAAATCACGATTTTCTATTATATATATATATATATATCGTAAATGACACTCTATATATACAGTCAAAGCACCCGCAAATTTGCGGCGTTTTTGGGCGAAGCAAACGACCAAAGTACATCTACAACATTAACACCGCTTCTCTTTTTGTACTTATTGTCCTCAAACACTTCATTGTGTGTAAACATATCGGTTAAGTTGAAAAAAAAACAAAACAAAAAAACCGCTAAAAAGTAATGACTTTTCTCAATGCCAGCCTCTCTAAAAGACCGCCAAATTTGAAATATTTGGCCTCAAAACACCAATTTGGCTGCAGACACCACAACAATAGTGACGTCATGAGCATAAGCGTAGGTTTAAAAAATGGAACAGGTAATTTGGATATGGGAAAATCCATTTTCTACATATTTCTAAGACAATCAGGAACAGCGCTACCCACCAATTTGTAAATAAAGGACGAGTTATCGTCGGTTTGTGTCATACACATGATGAAATCGGTGGAGAAATTAATCCCCACGATGTGCATGGGATGAAGTGTTATTTGGCTGTTGGCTTGTTCCTAATCAAGTCTAGATAGAACTTGCATCTTTCTATCGGAAAGCACCAGTATTCGCACTGATGGTTCACACGGCCAAAGTCATGTTCATTCTGTTGATTCTGCTCCTTTTCGTACTGATGATTATGTTCACTCGGGCGATCGACTCTGCTACGTACATATTCTCGACCCGGCATCTGACACAAATGCTCAGTTTCAACTTCGGGACTTCGGGGACCGGAAGTCAACATTTCAGGGACGAACCACAAAAACCAATTACTTATGGTCCATTTAAAAACAACGAAGTGGCACCGTAGTCACGAAACAAAGAAAATTACGTAATTATCAAAATAACACTTGCGGACCGTTTAAGGCGAAGAAATTACCTAAAGAATCATTTTCAGACCAAAAGGAAGGTGTATGCAAATTTTTGGGTTGATTGGTGCACAAATAGTCGAGATATTGCTGTTACAAAATTTCACGAGTTTTTTT
>JAWQUT010000037.1:1166718-1171012 GCA_033807755.1 Ellobium chinense | reverse complement strand
TGTGTGTGTGTGTGTGTGTGTGTGTGTGTGTGTATATATGTGTGTGTGTGTGTGTGTGTGTGTGTGTGTGTGTGTGTGTGTGTGTGTGTGTGTGTGTGTGTGTGTGTGTGTGTGTGTGTGTGTGTGTGAGAACACAGAGGATGCTGTGGTAAAATTGTGTTTGTCATTGTTAACAAGCTTACCACTGGGATTTGTCACGCGATACATCACCGACCGACTGTCTCTGCATGCATATATATCATATCATTGCGAAGTCTGTATGTTTAGACTTGACCAGTGAGAATAAACTTTAGAGAAGGGTACATCTTTGGTTGCTGCATTCTATTCGCGGAGGGGACCTGTGCACACCTACTAGTTACTAAAAGTTTGTTAAAAATGTAGTATCGCTTGCGTAAACCGGAAGTGACCGCTTGGCAAAATGGTGGTCACAATCTACGGTTTCAAATATGCTCCTGGAACTTTATATCAGTGGCTTTGTGTCGGAGGAGAGTGTTGCAGGAATCAAAGGTGGGAGATAAGAGACAGAGATATAAGTATAGCAAACACTATTCGCAGATCAGTACGTTGTTTTATAGCTCTTCTGCATTAGTTGCAGCCATCTTAGTTTGCTTGAGGACTTCCGTTGCATAGAATCTCTGAGATGCCGCTCTCAGAATAAAAGGAACCACCCATTTCACACAACAGTGGTGACCAAACAAAGGTCTCCCACTTCTCCTCTAGCCCCAGTTTCGGAAACAGTGGGGCCCGGTTATAACAGTAAAATTTTGAAAGTCCCGCCATCGTCCATGTAGGAGTACGCATTCCTTAAAATCTATCCTTCAAGAAATTCGATGGTGCATAGTACTTTTATGGTCTACATTGTCCTTGCTAGTGGATACTTTTGGTGTTCGCATTTTCAAAGGAGCGGCTTATTATTAATAGCTATCGTTAGTTTGAAACGTGATGTAACATTTCTCTGTCGTTGGACATTGAAAAGACAATATGAAATCGTGTCTTATCTCGTCACGATTTGTGGTCAATTTAAAGAACAAGCAAAAAGAAAAGTCAAAAGCACAGATAAAACTACCATGATTATTTTAAGGCAGTCTGTACGTCACGCAGCCTGTCCGTATAAATTTTCATGATTTAAGCAAAGTTTGCTCGCAACTAGACGATTCGTTCTGTAGACTAGACAAGACAGCGGATCTACCAGAAACGAGACAGTCAAGAGATCACCAAAGATGCAGACCAACATTTTCCTTGCTTTCTCTGTCGTCTTGCTGTGGAGCGCGGGCCATGCCGCTCCGGATGGAAGGGTGAGTTGCTTCTTCCACTTTCATATTACCATCAGTTCTGTTTATTCCCGATATTCGCTTTAAAATGGGCATATCCCCTTTCCATAGATTGTTATGCACACACCATGGTGTGCAACATATCAACCTGATCGCACTGGATTTCCATGCTAATTGCACAATGATATTTTTTTCTCTTTCAAGAGATATGATCTTAGACCAACTATTATCTGCAACAGCACCAATTATTGGACACCAGATTTCAGGCCTGTCTCATAGATGCCTATACGTACGTTTCTATGGAGGCTTATTAAGATTTTCTGTCAAGATACAGACTTGCTTTATTATACATCATATTTTTTGCCAAATAGTCATGTTCCTCATAATTCTGCATCAAGACTAATAAGTTTACTAAGATCAAGTGGTTTAACAGTTGTTTACTGTAAATAAATAAATTCTAGCTTTGTGTTAAAAGCTAAAAAAACAGCTTACTGAGATAGGAAATGGTGAATAGAATCTTTGCTTTCTCTTTGCATACTTCTATGAAGCCTTTTGGCAAAATAATTGAATGTTGTGCTCTTCAATTTTTTTTCGATCACCAGGCTCTCCAGCTTCCATCAATCTGCATGGTGGTAGACTGTGCTTACCCAATGTGCCCAGATGGAGCCATACCCACTGTGCCAGAGGGACAGTGTTGTCCCGTGTGCCCTGCTCCAACTGGGGTAAGTTGGTAATGTGTGATGATAGCTGATAGATGGCAGAGCGAACATTGAAAAATGACAATGTTTGACTGATTTATTATAATAAACTTTTCATATCACACCAGTTGCTGTGGTCATTCTCACCGACTCACCACAGTTATTTGAGTCAATCATTACTGGCGGTCTGAGACTTGAACATCAAAGTTTCGCAGTTCTCAGCTTTAAGTCTATAAGTATCGACAGTCTCGATTTGTTTTGATTCTGAGACATTGTACATGGCAAGCTTGCTGTTGCTTCTTTCATTTTGTTTTTATTGTTGCACCTGGTGAAACTTCACAAAACAGTCAATGTAAAACATTGGTTACATTTAGCAACGTACCGGAGCAAAAGGATAAATTTAAAAAAATAAAGTTTTGTCTTTTTCTTTTACCTATAGATTAAAATCCGTCAGATAGACTGGAACTGTATTCTCTCGGATCAGTTGTGCCTTTTGTATCCAGTTGACTACGACTGCCCGGGATCCTGGGTCCAAATTGGATGTTGTTCAGAGTGCATGTGGTAAGTTGATCCATACATTCCAACATCACGTAATATACAATCATCATAATTAAAATCAAGAACCAGAATTTCCAATTCAATTTAATTCAGTTCAGTTCAATTCAATTCAGCTCAATCCAGTTCAGTTCAACTCAGTTCAATCCAGTTCAGTTCATCTAATCGAACCCAGGATACATAGTAACATATGGGTGGTCAGACATTGCATGGTGACTACAAAGACAAAACAACGTAACTGCATATATACTAAAATGAGGAAGAAAACCCAAAACAGCAATATTTTTCTAGTTTGGATGATAATAACATTGGGTATGGCTGAGAAGTGAGAAGGAGATATTGCTCAATAATATGATCAAAACTTCAGGAATTCAGGATGATTTTACAAAGACTGACAAGATTTAAGAGGATGTGACTGGTTTGATTGGAGAAGAATTCATTAGCCTTTGGAGCATTGGGGTGTCAAAATATCCCAAAATAGAGGAGTAGAGAAGTTACATCCTTTGATACTTCATACAGTTTCTCCTGAGATCACAAGATAACGCTTCGTGACTTCGGTTCAGTAAGTGGCAGCGTGGCCGTGTGGTTGGTGAATCGTACTCAGAAACTGAAGACTTTCAAGTCTTAAGTATGTGTGTTCGACTCCCAGGGCAGGCGGCTTAATTAGTAGTGTCCTTGGGAAAGACATTCCCTCCCCTTTCTCCGTTCAGGTCTTTGACACCTATTGTTTTTTCTTCTTTTGGCCCTATTAACATTTTGCGTTATTCTAAATATACCACTGTGATTTGGGGAAATGTCTTCCATGGAGGTTAAAGTACTTCTTTTGCCCGATCTTTTAACGGGAAGAAAAAGGGAGGTCAACGCCTAAAATTTTTTTCACAAATGTCTTTTGAAAGAGATCACCTCAAATTCTGATTTGGTCCCAAAATTTTCATTTGGCTGGTTTTGACCGCGTACGAATACATAGGTCTACACATTTTATTTTTTTTAATCTAGAAGGCTCAATTTGTACCTGAAACTTCAAAATTGAATGCTATATTTAGATCACAGGTCATTTTACACATTTCTACACCCTAACACTGGCTGGCAGGGCCCCCAAAAAAGCGGGATTTTATAGATTAGCGGATTAATTGGCTTGTACACAATCAGTGATTTGCCCTTCAAATAGGTGTCACAAACCTTCATCTCAGGTGGGTCATTCCTTGTAAAATGTTACCTGAGGACCGTTTTTCAAATGCAACTTACTATAAACCAAGTTGGTGCGTCATTGTGCAGAATAGTTGGAATTACAGTTTTTGGTAGATTTAACCCTCGTGCATGGTCATGTGCAAAATAGCTTTCTTCTCTAGAATATTGTGCTAACATTGTGTTCCATCAGTTACTCAGAAAGACAGCTCTAATGTGCTAAATTATTGTTGTTGGATAGAATTACTTTATCCCCAAGTTAAGATGCATTATCTGAGTGTATAAAAATATGTTTTTCTATCAGTAGTTGAATTTCAGAAATGTTGCTACTATGGATTACAATGTAAACACGAAGGTACTTTTTCTGTCCCATCAGTTACCAACCCTATGAGGTGTGATTATATGAGATCCAATTTATTTCTTAAGTCAGATATTAGTTTTGCCAGTTAAATTTGTCATTGCTGTTTTGATTTGTGTAAATAAAAACTAAATAAAATAGATTATAAGTAAATCTGAGAGTGCTTTTTGTTTGAAAAATATTGTCTAAAAGTCCTGCCAGTTACCATGGAATGACCCAGGTGTAAA
>JAWQUT010000037.1:1159218-1164218 GCA_033807755.1 Ellobium chinense | reverse complement strand
GGGGGAACAGAGAGGACTGCAAGGCTAAATGTTTCAACTTAAATTACGGCCTCAAACAGTTACCCACGGGATATATTAGTATTATTATTATATTATTATAATTGTTATTATTTTCATCATCATTATATTATTATTATTATCATTATATTATTATTATTATTATTATTATTATTATTATTATTATTATTATCATATTATTATAATGGTTGTTATTATTATGATCATCATTATATTATTATTATTATTATTATCATCATCATTATTATATTCTTCTTCTTCTTCTTCTTCTTATTATTATTATAAACAAGTTTAACAAGTTTATCAGGGATAAGCGCAAGCCACATCTGTGGGACATGGGTAAAATAAAATAATACACGATATGATAGGCGGTATTTTGGTCAAATAAGCATTGGCCGAAAGGCAGTTGGCAGAATGAACATATTGCGAAAGGGAAATGAGCCGACCAAAACTACCTTTAAAGTGTAAATTGCCTTTAATTTTAACGTGACTTTATGAGTGTTCCAACAGTAACGACACGTTCTTTGTCTGCACGAACTCTGAACACAAAATGGTTAATTCGACTCTGTGCATGAAAATTAGTCAACTTCTTGTGGACCGACTTAATTATTCGAGCGATCTGCCCGTTATTCACAGGTGACCGTCATAGCAATTCAATAATGTATGGCTTGGAGCATGTCCTCTGTAGTACATCTGCCCAGATGGAACTTCACTGGTCTACCAAGATTGCTGTCCTACGTGTGCCTAAAAAGCAGTAGGTTGATGCTCAGTGCCGGCTCATGACCCCCCTCCCCCCGAAAAAAAACAACAACAAACCCCTGCAACTCCTCTCCACTGCATCCCGGTGTTGTCACTGTGGACTTTGGCAAATTATACAAGAGGCAAATAAGGGCGTACATGGTTGTGTAATGAGCATACAAAATATTAATCAATATGCTTTGCATGAAATAGAACGCAATGAGGGCATTTGGATTGGGTTTGGTATTTGTGTTTTTGGATATTGAATTGTTATTTTTTTTTTCTTGTAGTTATATTCGACTCGGCACTGCACGAACTGAACTTCCGGACAAGCCGTCACCTCTTAAAACCAACATATCCATCCTACATCAGGAGTGGGGGTGGGGTGGAGAAAGGAAGGGGAAGTTAATAAAACGTTACAAATACGCAAATCTTTTTGCGATATAAATCATCTTCCAATTATTGCCAATGGCTGTCACCCAGATCCTAATCTCATTCAGCCATTCCCAGTGACCACAAATGGAGCTATGCGTCTGAATTTAAAAAAAATTTAAAAAGATATATTAGTTTTGTTTTTTTTAAGTTTCTCTTCGTTTGAACCACCCTCTTCAAAACCCAGTTGGGTTCTTAGGCTATTTCCATATAACAAAGATTACCTGTCTTTACAAACCTGATCCGAAATAGTGCTGCTTTAATTAAACCTAAGCTGATCAGAGAAGTGATTAATGCATTACAACAGACCTGGACTAATATATGTCAACACTAGGCCTATAGTGCTAAAAAGAAAATGGATTAAAAATTTCTCTCTTTATCTTTGATATGATCATCTAGCGAGATAAACTCTAGAAGTGTCTTGTTGTTGAGTAGAAGAATATAACCTTGCCGCCCGGTTACACTTGTTTACACTCTATTGTTCTGTTTTTTCTTCGCGCGAGAATCTAATTTCCAAGAAATTGAAAATGGCTTTTAGATGCGCAAGTCTGCAGCACTGGTACAGGTACTTGGTACTAGGGTTGCCGAATTTCTATAATTTGGTACCAAAATTATCAAATTGATACTGCTTTATAATGCTATAAAAATATATTAGCCTGCTACTACCTTTGAAAAAGTTTGACTGGAACCTCTTTTCGTGGGAAGTATATAATTTCGCAAGTCAAACTCAACTGGCGAAATCTGCGAAAATTAGATCCTCACCAACAAGGAAAAAAAAATTCTATAGAAAACTAATTGCACTCATTTCTCCCTTTCTCAGATCCACACAGGGCCTAGCCAAGGTGACCATGGAGCCAGAGATACCACCGGCTATAAAATGCTTCCACAAGAAAATTATCCCTGAAGATTAGTCTTCACTTATAACGAACTTTGAGCAAAGAGAGTTTAATTATAATCATTCAAAAGAATGCTGCATCTCAGAAACTCGAAAAAGTGATGTAAATAAACAGTTGAACAAAATCTTGATATCGTTAGTCATATCAAGACTCTGATCTGAAATGAAAGCAGGTTATCAATCATATCGTCACTTTCATTCCACAATTGCCTACGTCATGTTTTGAGGTTTCTGAGAAATTTAGCCCTCTCAGTCTGTTGTTTAAAGTAAAATAATGAAACCAAAGTGGTTTAGCTTGTAAAATTTGGACATTGTAAGGAATAAAACTCTACATAATTTGCTTTCATAGGGAAAAAAAGGCGAATGTGAAATGGGCATGACGATATGATTTGTATTGCCAGAGAAGTACAGTAATATCTGAAAGTTGTACTGAAATTGTTCCTATGTAATATGAAATGGCAGTTTGGGACTATATATGTATGTAACTTGGCTTTAAAGAAGAGCACTTGGCTTCGTGTGTTTGGTCCCCGCGGGTATAACTATAACTACAGTAAATGCAAACTAATGAAAGGGGCGGTATTTTATTCTGTGGGCGGTCCCGAGATCTAAGCTACTGAAATGTGAGTTTCTATGCAAGTTAAGACGCTGTGCCTAATGTGGAAGAGCTAAATAAGAGTGCGCTTACTTGCGAATGGTGTGTTTGGTATACTCATGTCTTTGTATCATTTATTAGCATACATACCTCCGTTGATTCTTACCACATCCTCCTCCGACACAAGGCTGTTGATAAAAAGTTCCGCTAACAAATTTGAAACCGTAGATGGTGGCCCGCCATTGTTGCCGAGTTCCTACTTCCAGTGTAATTCAAGAAATTCCCCTTTTTCAATTTAACCTTTAAGCTCCGTCCACTTCCCCGCGGAGATAATGCACGGCAGCAACACACGTATCCCTGATCATGGTTAACACAGCGTCGTATTTAAATCTAAAGTTCTTTTGGATGATGGAAGGAATGTGCCAGCTGTGTTTAAGGTCATTTAAAAAGAGGTACCCAGCAACTCCATGGCTCAAAAGTAGCTCACGGAGACTGAAAAGCATCTTGTATTAGTATCATAAAATTTACAGGGATCTAAGTAGTCAAAAAAAAAATTGGACTATCAGAGTCAATAATAGCAAAGTATAAAACATGTCCTTTGTACAGCTTGTGTAGAAGTAATCGTATCGCTGAAACCACCCGACGAAAGTGGTGAAATTCAGTTCTGACTTGGAAAAAAAAATAATTGGTGCAGACAGTGTTTCCCAGTGGCTTCAGCGGATTTCATTTGTGCCAGTATACAAATAATCTGCAAAAGATAGCCACATTTTAACCATTTTCATCTCAATTGAAATCGTAAGCACCCCCACAGTAAACAGTATATAATTTGAGCACAGTGATGGCACCAGACCTGCAGACCAGTCTTGTCAATCTCAGAACGTTCCTGTGGTCCAGGAAGAAAATTTAATCTCATGGCTCAAAGAGGTTTTTACAGTTTGACTCTTGCAACCTTTCTAAATGTGCATTAAAGTCTTAGTCTATGGTTCTCATCAGTAGATCAGTAGCGGCTCATAATCCCCCAAAACGACCTCTTTTTACATGAGCGGGCCAACGAAGGCGTACATGACTATATTATGTACATAGTGCAAAAGCTGAATGGCAGTTTGAATGCATATATATAACAAAGCACAATAAAGACGTCTAAATTTGGCTTGGTCGCTGTACCTTTTTAACCAACTTCATTAATTTCTTAACTAAATACATTCTATCCGCTTTTACACGGGTCCCACTTCGTGATGAGCTGTTACTGGCCTTCACAATAAAGTGGCACTTCATTTGAAAAATCTGGTCACTGATAAGACTGGTCAGCTAAGCCACTGAATAATATAAAGTTCTTGTTTGTTTGTTTGTTTGTTTACATCCCAACGGAGTTGTGGTTGGTGTAACACCAGTTCACGACTACGCTATGAGCCAAGTTTCTTTTCTTATCGTCACGAATTCAGAACAACACCTAGGGAGACACAAATTCATTGGCGACCACTCTTCCGGGACCAGAATAAAAACCAGATTCATCTGCTCATTTGGCCGCAGGTGATCGTCATAGCAATGTCATCTGATGATCTCACGAACAACCTCTCCTGATAAACGCATGATGTGGTCATGTGACCGGGTCCAGCTGTTCCGACATATACAGATGCATGAATGGATAGCCGATGGCGGGATTGATACCTGGATATTAAAGTATCACGGTATTGAACCTTTATACTTCAGGTATCGAAAGCCCATATTTGTTTTCAAATTTGATACACTGTACAATGCAAATTGGCTTCAGTTTTAAAATGTTACAATGCTAGCGGATCAGACTAGGATGGAAATGACATCGACATGTTAAAGCTAGAATTTCGGTATCGACATCGATGAGCTGAGTATCGAAAGTATCGATACTTATATAATCAGAAACTATCTCGCCCATCACTTTCGCTTATGGACTTATAATAACATGTAGAAATTTAGGTTGTCGTTACTTTAACTTATCTTAGTGTAGCACCACATTCTCTGGATTAACTTGAAGTTGAAGATTCTGATCTGCCCAGTTAAAGACAGGAGAAATGCATCTTAAAGCACTCGCTGTTCTCTGCATAGTCTTGACTCTATGCAGTTGGATTCATGCTGCTGCCTTGCACGTGGCAAAGGTACCAGTAAGCTGTTTGTTTGGTTGGCTAGCTGGCTGGCTGGCTGGCTGGCTATCTGGATGGTTGGTTGGTTGGTTGGTTGGTTGGTTGGTTGGTTGGTTGGTTGGTCGGTCGGTCGGTCGGTTGGTTGGTTGGTTGGTTGGTTGGTTGGTTGGTTGGTTGGTTGGTTGGTTGGTTGGTTGGTTGGTTGGTT
>JAWQUT010000037.1:1138330-1151117 GCA_033807755.1 Ellobium chinense | reverse complement strand
TATATATTATATTTATTATTATATTGTATTATAATATCAAATTCACGGCTTATATTATTTTATATGTATATATATAATTATGTATATATTTAGTATTGTTATTATATAAGTAATTGTATAAATATAGTCATCATTTCATCAGAGGCAGATGCAATATCGTTTTTAATTTCATCACACAATAGCAGCAACATAACCGTAACAACAACACAGGAACACACGGTACTTTTAGAACATGCATATATAAAAAGCACTGACTGTACACCAGATGAATAAGGGTTCCAACACAGTGGCACAGATTTTGATCCACCTCCACGTTATACGCAACAAAACATTTTGAATTGGTCGTTCATAAAATATCCATCATCTTTGCTATCCTCCTCTCATCAAAAACATTATTTTTTGATGCTTGTCGAAAGCAGACTGACATAACATGCATGAGATGAGGGTCACAGTATTCTGTAGTAAGCTGAAACCAGACTCGGATTTACATAATGTGCCAGATAAGCTAAAACTTAAGACCTCACAATTGTATTTTATTATATTTTTTTAAATTTTAGTTTATTTATTTTATTTATATTATTTATGTAAGGTCGAGCACGAATAACTCCAATTCTTCAGAACTATCTCATATTGTTCGAATTTGCTAAATTTCGAAGAATATGTAAATCACTATAGAATGAAGAATTTTGCGTCTGAAAGATTTGTCGGAGGGAATTGTGATCTCGACTTATATGTGTTCGAGTGTATGCGCTCGGCTAAATCTATTTATTTATCTATTTACTTACTTACTTACTTACTTACTTACTTACAGATTGATTGATTGATTGATTGATTGATTGATTGATTGATTGATTGATTGATTGATTGATTTTTGATGCTAAAATCTTAATATCTTAGTAAATATTTTACGTAAATAGTGTAAAACTTTCAGCTAATTTGGCCACATATCAACGAATCAAAATGTTTCCTTTTTTAAAAGTTTCACCATAATAATGACACATAGCGCTATAGATTCGTCTTGCATTATAATAAAACGATATTTTCTTAGCAAAATTTATCCATGTTTTCTATAGCTTAGAACCTCAGTAAGCCGAAAAGCAGTATTGACTGAGCGCCCCCCAGAAAAAAAAACAACGAATCGAGGCTAAAGACCAACAAAGAGTCTTATTGCAATCTCTTTCTTTTTTGCTGTCATCGAATCCTAATCTTGTCTTCTTTCACTTCCTCAGGATGTGCTGGTCTGAGACGCTTCTACAAATTACGGCTGACAAAGGATTTTTACCTACCACCGATCACTATTTAGCAAATTCCAGATGTGCAGAAAAACAAAATTAGGTCTTAACGATGACATGTGAGAATGCATTTATTTTCTTTTTCTTTTATTGGATCAATTTTCCATCATTGTGGAATAAAGAAATTCCATTCTGTGTCTTTGTGGAGATCTTTTTTTTGTACAAGAACTGAAGCCCAATAATCAGGTGACTAAAAAAAAATCCTTAAGGGACAGGGATGATATTTATTTGCAGCCTAACAAAAACCACAGCGTTTTTTTAATAAAAATCTTTAAATCGCTTAGATTTTCCTTCCGCCTCACCGTTTCTTAGAAAACACCCCTGGAATGTCAAAATTTCACTTTAAAAGTCACGTCCTATAAAGTCGCCAAGTTGCATGACGTCATAAAAAAATGCGAGAAGATTATTCAAGGCCAGCGATTGGAAAAGCCACCAAGTGAGCTTCATGTCCATAATCATAACATCTGAAGCTGAACACCAATCGTCTAGCTATGACTCTGATGAAGACTGGAACTGAATTATGCCATTATGGCAAATCAGTTATGTACTCAAGGTCAAAAGAAAGTAGATCCATACACAGTTTGGAGAAATGCAAAGCTTGATTTAAATATACCAATGATGTTTTTGATGAATGAGTTATTGTCAGAAAAGGTGAAACAAACAGTCCACGTGGTTTTAGTGAGTGTGCTTTGACCGCTTTTCTCGAATGATATCCTCTGGAGAGGTGGACTAAAATAGTCTAGGCTCTTCTATTTCCGTTGTTAAAACAGCAGCTGTGAATTGAAGTTTTGTGTAAGAAACCGTAACTTTTAACAAATATTTCTTTAAAAAGCATCTTAATATTTCGAGTTTTTTGGTCAGATCCCATAATTGTTGTACCGTTTATAGTTTCTGCATATTGATCGATAGTTTGACACTGAAAGCTGAAGTATATGTGCCCGAGTGTTCTTGGCGTAAACATGTCACATAGAGAACAATCGCCTCGCCGTCGTGGTCGTATATAGACATCCACCTGATTCCAAACTGACGGCGAGGCGATGGGTGCCGACGCAGAGGTCGCGGGTTCGATTCTCACCACATGACTTTCTTTCCTTCTTTCATTTTCTCTCTGCATTTGTCTTCTTGAGCACTTCCCCTTTTATCTTACTTGACTCCTATTAATTGGTGCTCCGTTTCAATCTTGTATTACACCTATAAAGGATCGCTTAGCAGCCATCACAAAAACAATATAAACTGCAGGCATTGTGAGGGTCTACTATTCAACATAGCTACGAAGACAACAGTTTTTAATCGAACCTCAGCCGTAGCTGATGGTATAGCCTGGGATCTGAGCTGCTAGAGCGCTAAACGATATCGGTGGGGCTGAAAAGTAAGAAATCAAAAAACTCCCACGGGAAATAGATTAGGGTCAGTTCATGATTAACTCAAGTCAAAATTTACCTTATCGTCACGAACTCAGAATCATTGAGAAAGAAGACCCTTTGCATGATGACCGTTCTCTTGGGATTAGTCAGTTAAAGGAAAAGAGGCCGATCGTTGCTTTAACCGCGGGTGACCGTTTTACTAATGTAGTCTCATAATTTCAGCAAAAAAAAATGTCCTGATAGCCAGGTATTGTAGTCATAGGACAGTCTCCAGATGTACCAGATATAAATTACGGATACATTAGTCGATTACTATAGAAGGTTAAGACCCGAGAGTTCAGGTATCGCAACATGCATCTTTCCTATTCCAAGTATCAATAGTAAACCTACCCATTTGTTTCGATTCTGACACTTTAGACAAACTTGGCCTAGTTTGTTGTGATACTCGTTTCGTACAAAAGTAGTCCGGCCATTCAGAATCGGAAGATATTGAACTTTCTTTCAATGCTTCCAGTTTATATGGTACAAGATATACGATTCTAGTAATACAGTGTATTTGTTTTTGTTGATGCATACCACACGAACAGTTAGAGGATATTTTTACATTTCATGTTCACTTTTCGTTTCTTATTCTGTAGCTGTCGTCGAAAGCATCAAAATCTTTGGTAAAGTCGAAATATGGGACCACAACACAGTGCATCAACATGCCCGAGCTGAAGTTTCGATACCAACATCAGTAAAATAAGAATAATCAAACGTATCGATACCCGAACACGACATTGCTCGTTACTCTTTATCATTGACATTTAAGATTAAGGTTGTCACTAATTTGACATAACTTTGTGCAGCACCACATTCTCTGGACTAATCTCAACTTAGAAATATGTATCTGAAGGCAGTCGCCGTTCTCTGCATGGTCCTGTTGTTATGCACTTGGACCCATGCTGCAGCCTTGCACGACACCAAGGTATCGTAAGCTGATTGATTGATTGGTTGATTGGTTGGTTTGTTGGTTGGTTGGTTGGTTGATTGGCTGGCTAGCTAGACTGTTCGCTGGCTTGCGCAATGTCCATCGGTTGGTCGGTCTCTCGCTCGATCGCCCGGTCCTTTGGTCTGTCGGTTTAAATTTTGTGTTGATCGGAAGCTGAACATCAGCTGTGGTACTTGACGCAGAGAAAGAGATTGCAAGAAAGCTCTCTATTCTACTGTAAATAAGTACATAGATATCGTTATTGTTGCTGCTCTTGTCACTGCCGTTGTTGTTGTTGCTGCTGCTGCTGCTGCTGCTGCTGCTGCTGCTGCTGCTGCTGCTGCTGCTGCTGCTGCTGCTGCTGCTGCTGCTGCTGCTGCTGTTCTTGTTGTTCTTGTTTAGGATAGAAATATTATATTTATTGTCAGTACAAAATGAAACACTGAATTGCGTAGAACATTATCATGAATTAATAGATGATAGAAATATATTTACATCTTTTGCCACTTTCGTTTCTCTCCCAGTTTCTAAGCCGTCAGCTTTTGCCACCACTCGATCCGATATGTGCTGTAGTAGACGTAGTGTGTGTAGCTCTCCCATTGGACTGCACAGGAACGATTGTCTCGGATAAATGCTGTTATGTCTGCAGTTATGCCTGAAGGTGGGTTGATATATGCAAATATCATGTACCTACGGGACAGAGGGGTTGATATATGCAAATATCATGTAACTTACGGGACACAGGGGTTGATACATGCAAATATCATGTAACCTACAGGACAGAGGGGTTCATACATGCAAATATCATGAAACCTACGGGACACAGGGGTTGATACATGCAAATATCATGTAACCTACCGGATAGAGGGGTTGGTACATGCAAATATCATGTAACATACGGGACAGAGGGTTGATACATGCAAATATCATGTAACCTACGGGACACAGGGGTTGATACATGCAAATATCATGTAACCTACGAGACAGAGTTCAATGATTAAATTTCCCAGGGTTCCGGTTACAAAGTTTTTTGACAAAAATAATTATACATGTATATTTTGATGTTTAATGAACATCCTGAGAACTGCACACCAGTCAAAATAAGCTGGCCTAATTTCATCGGTTTTAGTATTCAGCAGTTGAAATTGTAGCACTCACTGAATTACTGCCCAGGCTTTGGAAAGCAGCTATTTGTGGGCTAACATACGATTTCTCTGTCGTCAAAGCTCCATCACCAGGTTTAAGAACTCATACATGACCACTGAATTTCATCACTTCCACTTATGTTTATTTTGAATTCAGAAAAAAAAATATCCATACTGAAAACAACGCAAGAGGGTCTGCTGGCATGGCATCCTGTGGTTTGAGTTTTCTTATCTCGGGTCCCACTAGGCTAACATTTTTTTTTTCCGCTCATGATTATCAATCAAGATCATACGGATGTACGTTTGAATGCCAGCTGAATATGTTACGATTTTTGCATTGTATGCTACTATCTACAACAACCGCAGATTGGATTTTCAAGATCGATGGTAACCCTGTGCGATCTTACAGAGTTTTAATACACTTCCGGATTTCAGATTTTGGTCGACTTTTTGTCTGTTGCTCACCACATCCAGTACGTAAACCGTTGAGAAATCTTTGTTAGAAGTTTTGTTAGGTTCATCGTATCTATCCAGCTTGCCTCTCAACATTTGTATCAAAGATTGAGCTCGAAAACCACCCGAGCCGTAATTCCTCATCTTCAGTCTTAGGCAGACTGTCTATCTCACAAAATAATGGGTAATTTCCAAAGTGGATAATTTTTGTGCTCGTTAAAACCCAATAAAGCCATGAAATCACACAGACAAAATAAGTCACAAAGTAATTGGTTAAAAAAAACAGCATCAAAGCTTGAGATTGGAATTATTTTCTTGCGTTGTCTAATACAGTTGTTTCCTTCTCTTTAGGAAAAAAAAACAAGAAACTCACTCAAATGAGATAAATTAATTGCTTATGTCTGTGACGTCGTTCATGTCTGAGCAACCTTTGAACTGTCGTGGTCCATTTTTGAACTGTTTGAACAAATGAAACATATTCCCTAGAGCAGTCACGAGATTTTGATGCTTTCTTGATGACCTTTTCATCAAAAAAAAAAAAAAAATCAGAATTTGATGATTATGACTCGATTGTCATTCTTGCTAGATATACGAGTCTAAAAAAGACGAGTAACGGGCTTCCAATTTCAATTTTACTTGTCAAATTCGTTCGGTATATTTTCAATAAAAAGGCGCTAATGAAAGCCCGGACCCGAAAGCACAGGACATATACGTTTTGAGCAATACTGTCTGAGAGTAACCTACCTTTATGTTTTTTTCGTCCGACAACTGGCTTGATCTTTTCTGAAATAAACTATTTCCATCAATTTCTCTTTTTCTCAATCATACAGAGCGCTTATCTATGGAGACCTTGGGACTAGACTGGCAATATGGATTGATACAACCACTTTAACCGGAGAGAAAACATCGTAATCTGCATTTTTTTTCGGACGACTTGATTTTGCTTACAACGAACTTTAGAAAAAAGTTTATAATTAGACAAATGAAAAAAGAATGGAGAAACACATGAGTCATTTAGCCACGTATATAAAAAAAACTACTGAAAGATCGTCTAGCCTTTGATGGTACACCTAAATCTCAAGATAATGATGTAAGATATCAAATTACATGTACTGCTTACACTATCTTAATATGAAATTGAACAGACAATTTTCCTATTGTATGATTTGCATCGTCAAGAAAGTACTATTAAAGATCTTAAACGTGAGAAACAGTTACTTTCTTGCGAGCCCAGTTGGAATGATATTTATAATGTAGTACATTGGTGACTGAAAGGATGTGATGTATACAGGTGAAAGTCAAATACCACCACGAATAATGACCAACTTCAGTAACCACCAGTGACTATAGAAGAGTACAGGAAAATTTATTACATATCAATCGTACATACAAATACAACATCAACAACAACAACAAAATAGGTTATGCAACGGACACTTATGGCGGAATTCGTAATAACTGACAAGAGCAGCAATAACACCAAGATGTAAGTAGGTATTATTACAATATTATTATTACAATGCACATTTTATAAAATCATTTATGAAATAAGGAAACCGACATATAACAATCGTTAATCAAGCAACTATTCAGTCAGACAAATATTAAAACAATTAATCTAAATTCCCAATCAATCAATCAATCAATCAATCAATCAATCAATCAATCAACCAATCAATCAATCAAGCAAGCAAGCAAGCAACAAGCCTATCCCCTCCCCTACCATGCAACAAAGCAAGCAAGCAAGCAACCAACCAACCTACCAACCGCTCAATATAGTATTCAATTAATCAATCAATCAATCAAACAAGCAAGCAAGCAAGCCTACCCCTCCCAACCATGCAAACAAGCAACAACCAACCAGCCACCAACCAATCAACCAACCAACTAACCAACCAACCAACCAACCGACCAACCAACCAACCAACCAGTAGCTCAATCAATCAATCAATCAATCAATCAATCAATCAATCAATCAATCAATCAATCAAGCAAGCAAGCAAGCAAGCAAGCAAGCAAGCAAGCAAGCAATCAATCAAGGGGAAGGAATGTGCACTGTTGTTTTTGTTAAAACCTGCACTGTGCTTCATGCTTGCTATCTGGTCCACACAGTGCCAGATACATGTATTGCCGGAGATTGTCCTGAGCCAGCGATTGGGAAAGCAGCTAGGTGATCGTCATACCCATTGTCCATAACAACTTCTGAAGCTGATGGCCGATGGTGTAGCTAGCTACAACTCTGATGAAAACTGAAAATCAATTATTTTATAGATGGCAAATCAATGATAATAATTACCCCAGGTCAAAAGAATGTAGGCTCATACACAATTTGAAGGTATGTAAAGTTTAATTTATATACCAGTGATGTTTTAGATGAATGAGTTGTTGTCAGAATAGGTGTAACGAATTGTCCACGTGGTTATTGTACGTCTGCTTTAAAGTGCTTTGTACGAGTTCTCTTGAGAGGTGGACGAAAATAGCTTAGGCTTTTTATTTCCGTTGTTAAAACAGGAGCTAAGAGTTCAAGTTTTAGGCAATAACGCGAAACTTTTAACAAGTTTTTTATTTCAAAAATTATTTTAATATTTTGAATTTTCAGAGATTCTTTTAATCCTTTTTATAATTTATATCTGCATATTGATCGATAATTGGATATTTGAGCGCTGGAATGTATGTGTCCGAATGTTCTTGGCGTAATGACGTCACCATAAAGAACAGTTTACCATCAGTTCACCATATTCAAGACATCTGGCACGAGGAATGTGGAAAGTCAGCACAGGCATGTTAAGACAATAACAATGTCTAGGAACTGTTCCAGTGGCCGAATGCATAATCCTTACGTTAGTTAATGCACTGCGGTAACCACGGGAAACTCCCAAAACATGAATAGTGTTCACTGCATACGGCCGCTTGTCTGGTGTTTTGTTTTTTCTTTTTTAGATTTGCCCTAGCCCTGACTCTGCAGAATCAGTTAAACAATAACAACAACAACAACAAGAATCGACATGTGCTTTAGCCGCATGTGACCATCATAGAAATGTAATCTCATGATTTCAGGAAAAAATGCCCTGATAGCCAGGTACTGTAGTCATTGGACGTCTTCAGATGTATCGGGTGTACAATATAGAAAAATTAGTCGATTATTATAGAAGGTTAAGAACTGAAACTTCAAGTATCGCAAATCTCACCTTCAAGTATCGCAAATCTCACCTTTCCTGTTCAAAGTATCTAAAGTTGATCAATCGATTTGTTTCGATTCTGCTACTTTAGAAACAAATGTTCTCATGGTTATTTCACAGTTGTTATGCTAATTTAATGCAAAAGTAGCCCAGCCATTCAGAATCGGAAGGGATTGAAATTTCTTTTAGTGCTTCCAATAATAGCGATGCATTTTCTATCAGAGAGACTAACAATGGGTTTCAGGTTATACGCATTTGTTGGTGCACAGCACGCAACAGGAACACATGTGGGATGCTTATTATACTTCAGATTTACTGTTCGTTTCTTACTCTGTATAGCTATCGTCGAAGGCATCAAAACCTTTGGTAAAGTCAATATAGAACCACAACTGTGCATCAACATGCCCGAGCTAAAGCTTCGATACCGACATCAGTAAATTTAGAATCCAAACGTGTCGATATTCAGACACGACATTGCCCGCTACTATCTTTCATCGACATTTAAAGTCGAGGCTGTCACTACTTTGACATAACTAGGCGCAGCACCACATTCTCTGGACTAATCTCAACTTAGCAATATGTATCTGAAGGCAGTCGCCGTTCTCTGCGTGGTCCTGTTGTTATGCACTTGGACACATGCCTCAACCTTGCCCGACGCCAGGGTAATCAAAGCTGATTGATTGATTGATTGATTGATTGATTGATTGATTGATTGATTGATTGATTGATTGGCTGGCTGACTGGTTTGTTAGCTAGCGCATTTTCGGTCGGTCGGTCGATTGGTCGGTCAGTCGATCGGTCAGTAAGTTTTGTGCCGAAATAAAGCTGAACACCAGCATTAGTACTTGACAGAGTGAGAGAGAGAATGCAAGAAAGCTCTGCAGCGTTTATTTTATTGTAAATAAGTACTTAGATGGTGTTACTGTTGTTGTTGTTGTTGTTGTTGTTTTTGAACCACACCACCTCCTCCTCCTCCTCTTCTTCTCCCTCTTCTTCTTTCTCTTCGCCTCCTCTTCCCCCTTCTCCTCCTCCTTCTTCTCCTCCTCCTTCTCCTCCTCCTTCTCCTTCTCCTCTTTTTGTCTTTTTCGCATGTGTTAATGGAAATAAAAATATAGTTACACCTTTAGCCACATTCTTTTTTTCTTAAGGTCCAGATAGAACCGGTATGTCTCATCACGATGTGTCCACTTTTGCCCTCGGACTGCGCGGGAGACATTGAAAAGTATTGCTGCTATATCTGCAGTGTCTAGCAAACGGTAGGTTGATACATGCAAATATGATATAACCTACGGGACAGAGTTCAATAATTACGTTTCCAAGGGTTACAGCTTGAAAGTTGTTGGCAAAAATAATTATAGGCCTACATGTCTTTTTGGATAGTTTAATGAACATCATGAGAACTCCATACCAGTAAAAATAAGCTGGCGCAATTTCATAGCTTTTAGTGCAGTTTGAGGGACTTTTATATATAAATGTATTTTTGGAAATGCACTTACAATCACTAGAATGACAATAGACTATAACATTTACTCACATGTATCCAGCAGTTAAAATTGTAGCACTCACCGAATTACTGCCCGCGCTTTGCAAAGCAGCTATTTTTGGGCTAACACACGACTTCTCTATGGTCAAAGCTCCATCATCAGGTCTAAGAATCCATACATAACCACTGATTTCACCACTTGTGTTTATGTTTTTTTATTCACAAAAAAAAAATCTCTGTGTTGGAAAAAGATGCAGACAGGTCCGCCGGCATGGCATCCTGCGTTTTTTAAATTTCTTTTATTCAGTGAGAAAATGAGGGATCCACTCGATTAACACTTTTCTTTTTTGCTCATGATTATCGGTCAAGATCATACGGATGTACCAGCACATGCTAGCTGAACTTGCACGTCTTTACAACGCTTGCTACTATCTACAACAACTGCATATTGGGCCGCGTTTCTCAGGTCTTCTGTGACGTCTTTTTGACCTGAAGGGGCCGTCCCCTCAGAGAGCGGAAGTTATCAGGAAACAAGTCAAGATGGCTGCGACTCATGTGGAAGCGACAGGAGTCATGCACTGACTTGCGAGTGGTCTTTGCTTTACTTCTTTTTCTGCCTCATTAATTAGCATTCCGATCATCGTTGATTCTTGCCACATCCTCCTCCAACACAAGAGGTCTCTCGGAGATCGCATGTAACAGAAAGTCAATTTGTGCCAGCGGCAAATTTGAAACCACAAATGGATGCCGTCACTGTGTAAACTTTTGATAAACGTTTGCCACTCTCTTTGCCAGACTTTTTTTGTGAGCGGAGCCAAATCGCATACCAAAAGAACCAAAAAAGAGCCGAACCATATCTGGAAAGTTACAAATAAATGCAAGTACTTTTTGTATAGAGAAATCAATTTTGACCTAAAGTCTGAGCCAAAAAGAAACGAAAAGGCCAGTCAGTTATTTGGGAGGCAAAGGCTTGTTAAAAGAGCCAAAAATCCGAAAGAGCCAAGATAAGCCTGGCAACCCATGGGCTGGAACTTGTACTTTGTCGTACTCTAGAGCAACGCTAATGCCACGTCAAAGCTCCACCCACAAATCTCTAGACTCCGCTCATTGGTTGTCTGAGACTAACAAGGCCAAAATGAAAGGAACAGAAACGCACCCCCGGATTTTCAAGATCGACGGTAGCCAAGCTGGATCTGGCAGAGTTTTAACACATTTCCAGATTTTAGAGTTTGGTCGACTTTTTGTCTGTTGCTTACCACACCCAGTGGGGCCACAAATCGTTCAGTAATCTCTTGTTGGAATTTTTTATTTTAGATTCCATTGTATCTATCCCGCCTATCTCTCAACATTTGCATCAAAGAATGTGCTCGAAAACCACCCTGGTCAATATTCCTTATCTTCACAGTCTTAGGCAGACTGCCTGTCTCACAGATGAGCAATTTCCAAACTAGGTTGTTTTTGTACTTGCTACAACCCAGTGCATCCATCAAATGCCCCGGACAAAGTAAGTCATAAAGTAATTAATTTTAAAAAAAAACAGCACCAAAGCTTGAGATAGAAGTTGTTTACCTCGCCAAAAAAAAAACAACAACCTCACTCAGATGAGATAGGCCATTTTCTTACATCTTTGATGTCGTCCATGTCTGAGCCATGTCGTCATTTGAACTGCCATGGTCCATTTTCCAGCTGTTTGAATGGATAAGACATTTTCCCCACAGCAGTCACAAGATTTTGATGCTTTCCTGGTGACCTTTTCCTCCAAAAGATTTCAGAATTTGATGATTATGACTCTATTGTCATTTTTACTAGATCTAAAAGACGAATTACAGGCTCCCAATTTCAATATTACTTGTCGAATTCGTTAAGTTGCGCTTTAAATAAAACGTCATATTTCTATTCACGGACCCGAAAGCACAGGACAGACACGTCATGAGCAATATCATCTGAGAGTAACCTACCCTAATTTTTTTCGCTACAGATCTAGATCTAGACAAGACCGCAAAAAATTGGTTCCCTTTTCTGTTTTTTTTTTTTTTAGACAGTTAGCCTGATCTAATTTGAAGTAAACAATTGGTACAGTACTAATTTCTCCTTTCTCGATCATACAGAGCGCCTACCTATGAACACTTTGGGACTAGACTGGCAGTATAGATTGATACAACTACTTGAACCAGACATAAAACATCTGCATTTCTTTCCTGATGACTCCACTTCGCTTACAACGAACGTTAGAAAAAGAAGTTTATAAATAGACAAATAAAGGAAGAACTCAGAAATACATGAGTCACTTTGCCATGTAATTAAAAAAAACTACTGAAAGATCGTTTCGGCTTTCATGGAACGCCGAAATCTTGAGAAAGTGATGTGAGTTATCTTGTTGTATGTACTACTTAGACTATTTTAATATAGATTGAACAGGCAGTTGTCCCATCGCATGATTTGCATTCCAGCGAATTACAATAAACATGTACCAAATGCGAGGAGCTGTTGCCTTTTCGCAAGCCCAGATGGATTGATTTCTATAATGTATTACAAGGCTGACTGAAAATATATGTATGCAAGAGGAACTCAACTACTACCACGAAAAATGAAAATAATTTCAGCAGGTGTTGATGAATATCTGGGAATACCGATACATGCGTTATAAACCAGTTGTAAGTAAAAGTATATTTTAAGAAAAAGATGTGTAACAGATACTGGTGGCGGAATATGTAACAACAGACGACAAGAACAACATTTACAGCATGATGTAAGTAAGTATTGACACTTCCCATGAAAGCACTCAAGAAATACAGAAACAGGCACATACCAATAGTCGATTCGACCGATAGTACGAATCTCCCAAAGTTGCGGTATCGGCGGGATGAGGAAGACTATGATCAGTGGCCGAGACGAGGATTT
>JAWQUT010000037.1:1122271-1138321 GCA_033807755.1 Ellobium chinense | reverse complement strand
GGCGAGCTGATGGCAAGGTCAGCCCCAAGATCTCCTCACTTACCTCCACGAAGTGACGACTGGTAACGATCAGATCATCCGGTTAATGTGCTGGGCCGCAGTCGGCTAAAATTTGAGGGGCTCTATGCCACCGACACAGGCCAGTCGACCCACGGGGCAACGTGTCTAGGTCCTCACAGATGACCGAAAGATTCTTCCTAACCATTCTGTGGTCGGAACGAGTCTACCGTCCCGTCACCGTGGGTCAGGGAGGGTGTGTGTNGGGGGTGTGAGGAGGGGGGGTTAAGGGACAACGACACAGTAAAGGCATGTGTTCAAAACACTTAGGGCCTACAGGTCGTTTTTGGATGGAATTTGGAGATTTCGACCTATCTCCTGCTTTCTGTCTCGGTGGGCGAGCTCCGCCTCAGGCCGTCCAACCGCATTTGAGTGGCGGACCGCTCTCAAAAGGTAGCTGAGTGCCATGCAGTAGATGGCCAAAACTCCGAAGTGTTTGTGAGCCGAGGGGACACCAACCTGGGCTGCCGGTGGGATATATGGAATAAGGTGAGTGCTCGTCCAGTGAGCATCCCACCAGCCCGCTCTCTTGCAACAGCAAACCGGTCCGGGAACTTTAGTACTGTATTTCTCTTTGCCCTATGGACCAATCGAGTCAAAAATGCTGCACGCAGGCCCAATACCATTGGTAATGATACTTCTGGTGGAGCCAAAGTACGTCATGGATTCCTTTGAGACTTCAGCTTTGCGACCGTGCCGCTGGTGACCTGGACCCTTTGACGGAAGAGGGGAGGGCGGCAGAGCCACTGATTTCCTCTGGTGGTCTTCACCCCATTCCCCCTCACCGACTACCCCCGTGGAGTGGCGAGTCGGTCTCACTCGTTAGGGATCCATTGCATCCAGGGCCCGAAAGTTGACCCATTCATAGACCTGCCAGCACAAGGGGGCCTCCAGACGGGATAAACAACGACTCCACGCATGGAATTAACCACATGTTAGCCATTGAGAGTGAGACCAGGCACATGACAATCGCTAACCAGTCACTCAGTCAAACAAATGGGAGAGCGATAAGTCTAACGTTCCCACACAATCAAGCAATCAAGCGAGCAACTAACCAACCAACCAATAAGCCGACGGACCAACTAACCAACCTACCGATCAATCTTTTTATGTAATGAACCAACATTAGCCACAGGTAAGAAATCTTAACCAACCCAGCAACCAAGTAACCAACCAACCAACCAACCAACTAACCAAGTAAGCAACCAAATAATCGACCCACCAACCAACCAACCAACTAATAAACCAAACAAGCAATCAGCCAAGCAACTAACCAGCCGACCGACCAACCAATCAACCAACCAACCAACCAACCAACCAACCAACCAACCAACCAACCAACCAACCAAATGAATGAATGAATGAATGAATCAATCAATCAATCAATCAATCAATCAATCAATCAATCATTGATCCAAGCAACCACTTCAGCACAAGCCTGATTACAATGCAATCAGTTCATCAGGCATAGCTTGCATGTTGAAAAGACAAGGGAAAGAAAGGTGTGGGGGTGTGACACTGATTGTCATTGAGACAAAGAAACATGGTGCGGAGCTTTAAGCAACAGATGCTACTGGTCCCTTCAGTTCTATTACCAAACAAAACAAAAAGGAGGGGGTGGGGGAGACCTACCGTGCGGGGTCTCCTTGGTTCCTTGAACAGGCGTGGGGCCCTCCGGTATTTGTCCTATGTTGAATGGGCAATCCGTCCCTGTTCTGTAACGTTCTGTAACTAGCTCAACAAACATACTTAACTAGATCTGATTTAGTTTATTTTGTTTTGTTTGATTTCAGCAAATCTTCAGAAATCAGCCATGAAGCACACTAACTGCTAACTGCTTTTCCTGGGCCATAACATTTGAGCAGTTTGACTTTTAATGTAATGAGCCTACATTAACCACAGGAGAGAAATCTTAATAGTAGATATTGTCTGGTTTTAACTTTCGGGGCCAGGGCGTGAACTGTAATAGTTCAGCCTAAACCGGAATTAAGCGCGAGATAGGTAGGCTACCTGCTCATTCAGTACATCAAAACAACGAATTCAGCTTGAAGAATTTGTATTTTAAAAAGTCGTAACGTAATTTGTTCTAAATAGAGAGCTGCGTTTTAGGTTGCAGGAGCCACATTGTAAAACCCTCTTTGAGTCATTTAGTAATTTTTTTTCCTCGAACCACAGGAACGTTCCGAGATGGCCAAGGCTAGTCCGCAGGTCAGATGCCATCACTGTGCTCAAATTTTATACCGTTTACAAAAAAAAAAAAGAGGGGGNGGGGGGGGGGGGGTTAATTTAGATTTTTTCACAATTTTAATTTAGATGAATAGGGGTTAAAAATTTGGCCTTCTCTTGCAGGCACACACAAAGGAAATCCGCAGAAGCCACTGGAAAACACAACCTCGAAAGACCGGCAAATGTCGTATACTAAGTCGAAAAGCTGACACACCCCCGAATTTACGCACTCCGATTGGCGGAAGGAAAAGTGTGCCGTGCGCATGTGCATTCCTCTCTTCTGTGCCAGATCATGACCTGCCATATGGCACATTACTTTTCGTACCACTAATTTAATCTTATCATTATGACCTCAGAAGCCTGAAAAAGGAGACTCGAGTACGCCCGACACTGCTCACGACGACCATTCATAAGTCTCCAAATTAAATCAGATTGAAGAATCTTAGTGTGCGTTAGCAACAGGTGATTGTCATAGCGAAATAATCAGATAATTTTTTTTAAAAACACGTCAACTGCGAGTCACCTGATCATGTGACTAGGTACTGTTGTACTTTTATATATACATAGCTGCTGCATGGATCATAGGTCTATAAAATTTAGGCTGTTGTTACTTTAGCTTATCTTTGTGCGCGACAGTCGTCTTGTAACGTAGTGCCAGCTCTCAGATCTTTACTTGCTCAATAACTAAAAGAAAAATGCAGTTGAAGGCAGTCGCTGTTCTCCTTATGGTTCTGTCATTATGCAGCTGGACCCATGCTGCAGCCGTGTACGACGCCAGGGTAAGTGGATGGTTGGTTGGTTGGTTGGTTGGTTATTTGGTTGGTTGCTTGCTTGCTTACTTGCTTGCTTGGTTGCTTACTTGCTTGGTTGGTTGGTTGGTTGGTTGGTTGGTTGGTTGGTTAATTGACTGGCTGATTGATTCTTTGGTTGTTTGACTGGCTTTTGTCCTGCGTCGCTCCATCGGTTGACAGGATTTGATGACTGATGTCATTAGTTGGTTGGTTGATGAGCCAGTCGGTCAGTAGGTAATTGGATTAAAAGACCCATACAGTTCTCACCATCGTGGCTCTTTGTTTAATTTCAGAATGAACGTCAAGTTCTGCTGGCGAGCATAAGCCCCTTGCAATGCATGCTGGTCCTGTGTGCCATGCCACTTTGCGCTGACGCTGTGGTCCAGCCTGGTCAATGTTGTCCGACGTGCACCGTCGATTCGGTATGTTTAGTGGAGCAACTACGTCCAACATCATCATCATCATCTTCATCATCATCATCATCATCATCATCATCTTCATCATCATCATCATCATCATCATCATCATCATCATCATCGTCATCATCATCATCATCATCGTGATCAACATTTTCATTTATGGTTCTTTTATTGAGCATCATGAATTGTAGATAAGAATTATCACCACCATCTCAGTAGCATTAACGCCATTTTATCATCATCATTGACTGCAGCATTTGTTTAGGACGTGGTATCACCATCACGTCTACCATTAGTAGCTTCATCGTCATTCATACCATCCTCACCACCACCATCATTGTCATCACTTAATTGTGGTATATATTTCCTTCCAATATAATTACAATAATTCCGTAACGAAAAAAAAAAAAAGAGGTGAAATAGCAAAAACAACAATAACAAGAAAATGCCTAATAAAGTTGGCAATAATTACAGTTTAAAAGACAATATCACCACCACCATTACTGTTACAGTATTAATCATCATCTGTGGGAAAATTTCATCAGAAGCAGCAGCGTCGTCTTCTTCACCTAACAATAAAAAATATAATAGCAACGCAATGTAAACTTCAACTTAACGTCCCTGTGCAATGTAAACTGCAGTGGATGGCAGATAAATTGGGTCTAGAGCTTCAGTGGCAGTATGCAAAATCCTTACGTTATTTAACGCATTCCGGTAACTATATGAACCTCAAAACACATTAGTGGAGCAGCGTGGCCTAATGGTTACGGCGTTGGACTCAAGATCTAAAGGTCCTGGGTTCGATTCCCGACCACGGTCATGTTATAAGTGCCTTGGGAAAGCATTTCATTCACATTTTCCTCAGTCCACCCGTCTGTAAAATGGGTACCTGGCTATAGGCAGTGGAAGATATTGTCAGAATGCTAGTGATCAGCGCCTATAAATGGCAGCGGCACTGTATGCTCCCCAGGGAGTCGAGTAAGTTCTAGAATGAACAGGCCTGCTGGGGTAATAATAGTGTGAAGTCGCATGAGCGGGCATTAGGCTGGATAAGAGACTTATAAACCGCATTATTATTATTATTATTACTAGTAATTTTCACTGCAGTTAAAGCAATACCTTAATGAAGACAAGGTTTATGCATACGCTCAGTTTCCGAACTGGGTCATCTAGCACTAAAGGACAGTAGAGCTTGCTAAAGAAGTAAGTAAGAAGTAGAACACCTAGATTTTGGCTTCGATTTGGATTCTCGTTTCAAAATTAGAATTTTTTAATTTCATAATGAAACAGAAAGAGATGGTACATCTGATCCAGAGGCAATTTACTCTTTTGTAGGTTCTGTCTATATTTGGGTTCAATAGGTCTGACATCCGTCAGAAGGCAAACCTTGTATATTTATGACCATCGACTTGGCTCAGGTGGATATGCTTCCATATTTCTATTACTAGATGTTTTACATCAGTTATCTTTACCGTAACGTCCAGAAGGATAGTAAACAAACTATCTGTAAAGTTTCTACGCCGTATCAAATCCGTCAGTTATCTTTACCGTAACGTCCAGAAGGATAGTAAACAAACTATCTGTAAAGTTTCTACGCCGTATCAAATCCATCAGTTATCATTACCGTAACGTCCAGAAGGATAGTAAACAAATTATCTGTAAAGTTTCTACGCCGTATCAAATCCAATACCTGTGAACGTTTAAAAAAAAAATGACACTCCAGTGTGAAGCGTGCGATTGAATTCAATTTAGTGGAGTGTTCCAAAGTGCCTTTCCTATCCTTTTATACCCCGGGAGGATCCTTAATGGTGTTTTTTTCGTTTATTTTTCTCTGCAGTCTGCGCTGGTCATCAAACAGTGAGACGCTTCCACAAATTACGGCTAACGAAGGAAATGATCTACCATTGACCACTACAAAGCAGTTCCAAACGTGCAAGAAAAAAAATTTTAAATCGGATCTTTGACATGGAAAAATGATGATTCTTTTCTCTTTTTCATATTGAATCATTTCCCCCTCATTTTGAAATAAAGAGATTTCATTCTATATCTTTATGAAGATTTTACTATTCTGTACTAGATTTGAATACTGCAGTATATTTTCTTTAAAAATTGTCAATGAGGACCACAGCTGTGGTCTGGGCTTATACCAATAAATTTGTTAAATTTGAAAAAAAAAACTTGTTCCTGCAACACTAAAAATCCCGAAACCACGACTAGTCCTCGGACAATTTTAAAGTACTATATGTTAGAACCGTATTATCCATAAAAAGGTTTTAAATGTATGCATGAACAAAACAAAGCCCATGACAGGATGCAGCGGTCGACCGAGCTAACCGGGTGATCAGCTTAATCATGATCAATGGCAAACTAATCAGGATTTTACCTAGTATCGTACACGTGAAATTTTATGAGCGGGGACAATGGCGCACATCACCGCATGGCATTGAAACAGTCGGCAATACCCCGGTGTAAAGGAATAGAATTACCCCCGGTATGAAGTTACCCTCCGGTAATTTGATACCGTTATAAGATTACCGGGGGGGGTAATCTGAGACCGGTATCAAGCTACCCTCCCTGGTATGATATTATCCCCCTATAAAAAGTTGTTATTTGTGTTTATTTAGTTACTTATTTTATACACCTTTTCTTTGCACGCACCCACATGNGGGGGGGGGGGTAGCTTGATACCGTTATCAGATTACCCGGGGGTAATGATTGAGGGGGGTAATCTGATCACGGTACACCCCCGTGATTCTCCTACTCAGTTTTTGGTTTATGGTTAGGGGTAGAGTTCGGCAAGTTCATCCAAAAAAAAAAAGTTCAGATCAAGTTCAGTTTACTCAAGAGGATAAGTTTTAAATTAATTTGTTTTCATATCAGATCTATTTCCCTCGGTTTTAGAAATCGGCGTTCAGTTCTGGTTTTTGAGGTAGACGTGAACTGATGTGACAGTTAGGTAAAAAATCAAAGTTCAGATCAAGCACCTAAAATAGCTACAGTTCAGATCTGGATCAGCTCGTCCAAAATAGCTATTAAGCTCAGATCAAGTTCGGAAGAACTGAACTTAAGTTCGCGAACTGCGTTCATGTTATCTCAGTTCTGCCCAACCCTGTTTAGGGGCCAGGTTCAAGGTAGTTTTAGAGAACAAGCACCATTGGAATAGCCTCAAGTGTTTAATATTGTCTAGGAACTCTCTTGTGCGCATTCTCTTTCCTAAGCCTGCTGCTAATCTCAAACCTAGCGCTACGTGGCAGAGTCCCCAGGATATTGCCAATCAGTTCAACACATTTCCGTCTCAGCATCCAGGGTGCTGTAAATACACCCTGAAATGACCTATTGTTAATTCCGAAGAGGCTGTGTTCGAACTTAAAAGAACTTCGCACAGAGACTGGCAAAACCGAGGTCAAGTCAAAACTCTAGTCAAATTTCCTGCTCATACTTTTCTTATCACTATAGTCTATCTGAAAAGACTCTTACGCCTTTCACAAGAAACGAAGGACAGGAAATGACACAGCGTGTTTGCGGGACAGGACTTTTTCATCTCGGCAAGCTATTTTTAGCGTGAGATGTCTGGCTTAACCGAAACGAGACACAAACAAGGAATTCCACATTCCACGTCAATTAAATTACATCACTCCATTCATATCTAGAAATATATGTCACCAAAACGTCTTACATTTTTAACCGTCCGATTGACTGAGTGACTGACTGACTGACTGACTGACTGACTGACTGATTGATTGATTGATTGATTGATTGATTGATTGATTGATTGATTGATTGATTGATTGATTGATAGGATATGTGGGCAGGTGAGTGGGTGAGTGTGTGAGCAAACAAGCGAGCAAGCAAGCGAATGAGTGGATGAGTGAATAAGTGAGTAAGTCAATGGCTGATTTGTCGATCCCGTGGTCGGTGATTGACTAACAATATAAGAATTTAAGTGCTTTGATTCTTAGATTGACTGACAAAACTGACCGATTGTCCAGCTGATCGAACAGTGCTATAAGGGATCTCCCATTCCCAAATATTTCTGGAGTATGTATTTACAATATACCTGGACCATTAGCTAGAAGTAGTCTTTAAATAAAAGAGTCATATGTGTGCAGCAGATTGGTGTCTGGAAATCAGTGATCTTTCTTGATAACCAGGTGGCTGTCTTGGAAGGATGGTCTCGCGAGTTTGGCTTTAATACTCTAAAAATTCTGAACAAAATGATACTAAAATTTGAACAATTATGGCCTGATATGTGAAATACGACACTGTACAACAACACCGATGATATGTGACCAGCTTCTTGAAAACTGTGACAAACGCGATTGGTGACTTGAAAATATATTACGTTCATCTTCTGTCATATTTTGGTAGGATTAGATCTATGTCGTTCATTCATTAAATTTCAATCCCATTTAGGCCTAACAGAGTCAACGAAAAAGGGGAGAGAACCTCACTGAGTCTCCCTTCTTCTTCTTCTTCTTCTTCTTCTTCTTCTTCTTCTTCTTCTTCTCCTCCTCCTCCTCCTGCTCTTCCACCTCCTCCTTTCCCTTCTTTTAAAACTCCACGTCTGTTGTTATTGCCACATATCTATTTCAGCAACTTGGTGTCGGTTATTGAGAGAATTGACCGTGTCGGATATCCGGGTAGCTCTCTGAACAAAAAGATCAAATCTCACCCTAGTGCTGGAGGCTCGACAGATCAAGTATTCCATGAAGAATATCTCTATTTAAAAAGAAAAGACATGATGTCATTGAAAGGGCACTTTGGGGGGNGGGGGGGGGGGGGGGGTGCGGTGATGATACGTAAATAAATCACAACATAAATACCTTTATTTCAGTCCCAGGCACCTAGATCTATGTCTATACGTTGGGTGCATTGTAAACATCCGGAAAGAGGTCAGTGCGCATTACATTCTTCTGTTGCCTTTTTCAGGGGCGTGAACATAATGCAGGTCTTACGTTACTGATCTTTGCCGATGACGCAGACACTAAAGAAAACGGTAAACAATGGATGGTGGGGAAGGAAGAGTAAGGAAGGAGAAGCAGCCCCCCTCCCCTTCCTCCACCCAAAGAGGCTAATTAATACAACTTCAAAACACCTTTCTTGTTGTTGTTGGGTGTTGATCTGGAGTATCATCAAAATCCAAAATTTTATGACACTGAGTGCTGTGACCTAAAGCACACTATAGAGATTTTTAGGTTGGGCCTATAGCTTATCTTGTATTACAGATATTTACGATTCTTCACACAAAAAATACTGATCTCAGATCCAAAAATTTAAGTCTTTTGATTCTTCCACGTACTAATCTTATGAAAATTGGAAAACGTGCCTTAACATAGCCTACTCCCTACCATCTATATGGAACACTAGTACTCTTCCAGAAGATATGAAAGTAAGAAACATCTTACAAAGCTTTCAACCCAGTTTGAAAACGTATGTATTTAAGAAATGAATGTTTATAACCAAATCTCTTTTTAAAATGTAGACTATCCAAATGCTGTTGATTGCTTGTGAGTTTTGAAAAGTGGGACAGAAAGAATGACTGTCTTTTTTATTTGTGAAGCGCCCAGGCCTGCAGAGTGAGAATTTGGCGCTAAACATATCTATGTTGTTTATTATCAGTTCATTATTATTATCGCGTGGCACTTTAAAGACGACTGGATGAATTTGTACTTCAAGAGTGAATGGAGAATGTTTCTTGCTTTTTCTTTGTTTCATACAAATAGCCTCTGACTCTCTCCTCAAAAAAAAACCCAAAAAACAAAGAAACAAACAAGCAAAGTGCATCGCGTACAGACATAAACGTACATATATTTCTCAATAGTCCTACTTTCATATCTACTGAATAGTATCCTACAGTGCAGATGGTGCAATACCTTATAGCTAAAGCGGATCAGATAATGTACATAAACACGGTAAACATCAGCAGTTCATTCTCTGAAGTAAATCACTTTCAACACTTTTTGCTTTCAACGAGAGAGAATGGGTAGGGCGTATGAGGAAGTCATGCAAAAACTCCATTTTCTTGTCGGCTTGTCAGAGAGCGCTAACAACCAAATCGTTTTACCTACCATCTCATACACTAATGATGCTTAATTTCACCGCCAACTTCTACATTTGCTTTATTTTACTGTCGGCTACATTGCTAACCCTGTTTACCGACTAATCATCAGGCTGACTGCAGTGCCCTCTTATATCAGAATATTAGCTATATCGTCATTGTTGCTCTCAAAGTTCGTATTCCATATAACTGAAATTTGAAAAAAAAAAAAAAGACCACATACAATCTTTGTCATTAGTACAAAGAGGCACCATTCCCGGTACGCATTTGTTTGGTCCCTGCAATTTGACGAAAGGGCAAGCCACCACTTCCTTCGCAAAGGAAGGAAGTATCAGTCTTCAGACAAGTCAAGATGGCTACGACTAATGCGAAAGAGACAGATAATAATGCATTCACTTGCCAGCGGTGTTTGCCATTTTTATATTTTTGCCTCAGTCAACAGCATACATACTACCGTTGATTCTTGCCACCTCTTTCTCCTACGTAAGGCCGTTGATAAGACGTTCCACTGACAAATTTGAAATTGTCGATGGTTGCCGCCATGTTGCCGATGTTTCTCATCCTGTTGTTGCCAGACGACAAGAACAACATTTTCAGCATGATGTAAGTAAGTATTGATACAATAATGAAGGTATCCACATTTTCCATGAAAGCATTCAAGAAATACAGAAACAGTCGATTCGACGCTGCCGCTTGACCGATAGTACGAATCCCCCAAAGTTGCGGTATCGGCGGGATGAGGAAGACTATGATCAGTGGCCGAGANGGGGGGGGGGGGGGGGTCTGGCTGATGGCAAAGTCAGCCCAAAGATCTCCTCACTTACCTCCACGAAGTGGCGACTGGTAACTATCAGCTCATCCGGTTAATGTGCTGGGCCGCAATCGGCTAAAAGTTGAGGGGCTCTATGCCACCGACACAGGCCAGTCGACCCACTGTGCAACGTGTCTAGGTCCTCACAGATGGCCGAAAGGTTCTTCCCACCAATCTGTGGTCGGAACGAGTTTACCGTCTTGTCGCTGTGGGCCGGGGGAAGGGGGTGTGAGGAGGGGGGATTAAGGGACAACGACACAGTAAAGGCTTGTGTTTCAAAACACTTAAGGCCTACATGCCCAACGGCGCAGACACCGTGTCGTTTTTAGATGGGGTTAGGAGATTACGCCCCATCTCCTGCTTTCTGTCTCGGTGGGCTAGCTCCGCCTCAGACCGTCCAACCGCATTAGACTGGCGGACCGCTCTCAAAGGGTATTTCTCAATAGTCTAAATCAAGTTGAGTGCCATGCAGTAGAGTGGCCAAGACCCCGAAATGTTTGTGAGCCGAGGGGACACCAACCTGGGCTGCCGGTGGGATATATGGAATAAGGTGAGTGCTCGTCCAGTGAGCATCCCACCAGCCCGCTCTCTTGCAACAGCAAACCGGTCCGGGAACTTTAGTACTGTATTTCTCTTTGTCCTATGGACCAATCGAGTCAAAAATGCTGCACTCAAGCCCAATACCATTGGTAATGATACTTCTGGTGGAGCCAAAGTACGTCATGGATTCCTTTGAGACTTCAGCTTTGCGACCGTGCCGCTGGTGACCTGGACCCTTTGACGGAAGGGGGGGAGGGCGGCAGAGCCACTGATTTCCTCTGGTGGTCTTCACTCCATTCCCCCTCACCGACTACCCCCGTGGAGTGGCGAGTCGGTCTCACTCGTTAGGGATCCATTGCATCCAGGGCCCGAAAGTTGACCCAGTCATAGACCTGCCAGCACAAGTGGGCCTCCAGACGGGATAAACAACGACTCCACGCATGGAATTAACCACATGTTAGCCATTGAGAGTGAGACCAGGCACATGACAATCGCTAACCAGTCACTCAGTCAAACAAATGGGAGAGCGATAAGTCTAACGTTCCCACACAATCAAGCAATCAAGCGAGCAACTAACCAACCAACCAATAAGCCGACGGACCAACTAACCAACCTACCGATCAATCTTTTTATGTAATGAACCAACATTAGCCACAGGTAAGAAATCTTAACCAACCCAGCAACCAAGTAACCAAGCAACTAACCAACCAACCAACCAACCAACTAACCAAGCAAGCAACCAAATAATCGACCCACCAACCCACCAACCAACCAACCAACCAACTAATAAACCAAACAAGCAATCAGCCAAGCAACTAACCAGCCGACCGACCAACCAATCAACCAACCAACCAACCAACCAACCAACCAACCAACCAACCAACCAACCAACCAAATGAATCAATCAATCAATCAGTCAATCAATCAATCAATCAATCAATCAATCAATCAATCAATCAACCAATCAATCATTTATCCAAGCAGCCGCTTCAGCACAAGCCTGATTACAATGGCATAGCTTGCATGTTGAAAAGACAAGGGGAAAAAAGATGTGGGAGTGTGACACTGATTGTCATTGAGACAAAGAAATATGGTGCGGAGCTTTAAGCAACAGATGCTACTGGTCCCTTCAGTTCTATTACCAAACAAAACAAAAAGGAGGGGGTGGGGGAGACCTACCGGTGCGGAGTCTCCTTGGTTCCTTGAACAGGCGTGGGGCCCTCCGGTATCTGTCCTGTGTTGAATGGGCAATCCGTTCCTGTTCTGTAACGTTCTGTAACTAGCTCAACAAACATACTTAACTAGATCTGATTTAGTTTATTTTGTTCTGTTTGATTTCAGCAAATCTTCAGAAATCAGCCATGTAGCACACTAACTGCTAACTGCTTTTCCTGGGCCATAACAGTTGAGCAGTTTGACTTTTAATGTAATGAGCCTACATTAACCACAGGAGAGAAATCTTAATAGTAGATATTGTCTGGTTTTAACTTTCGGGGCCAGGGCGTGAACTGTAATAGTTCAGCCTAAACCGGAATGAAGCGCGAGATAGATAGTCTACCTGCTCATCCAGTACATCAACACAACGAATTCAGCTTGAAGAATTTTTATTTAAAAAAGTCGTAATGTAATTTGTTCTAAATAGAGAGCTGCGTTTTAGGTTGCAGGAGCCACATTGTAAAACCCTCTTTGAGCCATATAGTAATTTTTTTTCCTCGAACCACAGGAACGTTCCGAGATGGCCGAGGCTAGTCCGCAGGTCAGATGCTATCACTGTGCTCAAATTTTATACAGTTTACAAAAAAAAAAAAAGGGGGGGGGNGGGGGGGGGGGGGTTAATTTAGATTTTTTCACAATTTTAATTTAGATGAATAGGGGTTAAAAATTTGGCCTTCTCTTGCAGGCACACACTAATGAAATCCGCAGAAGCCACTGGAAAACACAACCTCGAAAGACCGGCAAATGTCGTAAACTAAGTCGAAAAGCTGACACACCCCCGAATTTACGCACTCCAATTGGCAGAAGGAAAAGTGTGCCGTGCGCATGTGCATTCCTCTCTTCAGTGCCAGATCATGACCTGCCATATGGCACATTACTTTTCATATCATTAATTTAATCTTATCATTATGACCTCAGAAGCTTGAAAAAGGAGACTCGAGTACGCCCGACACTGCTCACGACGACCATTCATAAATCTCCAAATTAAATCAGATTGAAGAATCTTAGTGTGCGTTAGCAACAGGTGATTGTCATAGCGAAATAATCAGATAATTTTTTTTAAAAAAACACGTCAACTGCGAGTCACCTGATCATGTGACTAGATACTGTTGTACTTTTATATATACATAGATGCTGCATGTATCATAGGTCTATAAAATTTAGACTGTTGTTACTTTAGCTTATCTTTGTGGGCGACAGTCGTCTTGTAACGTAGTGCCAGCTCTCAGGTCCTTACTTGCTCAATAACTAAAAGAAAAATGCAGTTGAAGGCAGTCGCTGTTCTCCTTATGGTTCTGTTATTATGCAGCTGGACCCATGCTGCAGCCGTGTACGACGCCAGGGTAAGTGGATGGTTGGTTGGTTGCTTGCTTGCTTGCTTGCTTGATTAGTTGGTTGCTTGCTTAGTTGGTTGGTTGGTTGGTTGGTTGGTTGGTTGGTTGGTTGCTTGGTTGGTTGGTTGGTTGGTTGGTTGGTTGGTTGGTTGCTTGGTTGCTTGCTTGGTTGGTTGGTTGGTTGGTTAATTGACTGGCTGTTTGATTCTTTGGTTGTTTGACTGACTTTTGTCCTGCGTCGCTCCATCGGTTGACAGGATTTGATGACTGCTGTCATTGGTTGGTTGGTTGATGAGCCAGTCGGCCAGTTTGTTGTTGGATTAAAAGACCCATACAGTTCTCACCATCTTAGCTCTTTGTTTAATTTCAGAATGAACGTCAAGTTCTGCTGGCGAGCATAAGCCCCTTGCAATGCATGCTGGTCATGTGTGCCATGCCAGCTTGCGCTGACGCTGTGGTCCAGGCTGGTCAATGTTGTCCTACGTGCGTCGTCGATTCGGTATGTTTAGTGGAGCGACTACGTCCAACATCATCATTATCATCATCATCATCATCATCATCATCATCATCATCATCATCGTCATCATCATCATCATCATCATCGTGAAAAACATTTTCATTTATGGTTCTTTTATTGAGCATTATGAATTGTAGATAAGAATTATCACCACCATCTCAGTAGCATTAACGTCAATGTTATCATCATCATTGACTGCAGCATTTGTTTTAGACGTGGTATCACCATCACGTCTACCATCAGTAGCTTCATCGTCATTCCTACCATCGCCACCATCACCATCCTCACCACCACCATCATTGTCATCACTTAATTGTGGCTTATATTTCCTTCCAATATAATTACAATAATTCCGTAACGAAAAAAAAAAAAGAGGTGAAATAGCAAAAACAACAATAACCAGAAAATGCCTAATTAAGTTAGCAATAATTACAGTTTAAAAGACAATATCACCACCATCATTACTGTTACAGTATTAATCACATCATCATCATCATCATCATCATCATCATCTGTGGAAAAATTTCATCAGAAGCAGCAGCGTCGTCTTCTTCATCTAACAATAAAAAACATAATAGCAACGCAATGTAAACTTCAACTTAACGTCACTGTGCAATGTAAACAGCACTGGGTGGCAGATAAATTGGGTCTAGAGCTTCAGTGGCAGTATGCATAATCTTTACGTTACTGAAAGCATTCATGTAACCTCATGAAACTCAAAACACATTAGTGGAGCAGCGTGGCCTAATGGTTACGGCGTTGGACTCAAGATCTAAAGGTCCTGGGTTCGATTCCCGACCACGGTCATGTTGTGAGTGTCTTGGGAAAGCATTTCATTCACATTTTCCTCAGTCCACCCGTCTGTAAAATGGGTTCCTGGCTATAGGCAGTGGAAGATATTGTCAGAATGCTAGTGATCAGCGCCTATAAATGGCAGTGGCACTGTATGCTCCCCAGGGAGTCGAGAAAGTCCTAGAATGACCAGGCCTGCTGGAATAATAATAGTGTGAAGTCGCATGAGTGGGCATTGGCCTGGATATGAGACTTATAAACCGCATTATTAGTAGTAGTAGTAGTAGTAGTAGTAATTTTCACTGCAGTTAACGCAATACCTTAATTAAGACAAGGTTTATGCATACGCCCGGTTTCCGAACTGGGTTATCTAGCACTAGAGGACAGTAGATACTGCTTAAGAAGTAAGTAAGAAATAGAACACCTAGATATTGGCTTCGATTTGGATTCGTTTCAAAGTGAGAATTTTTTTATTTCATAATGAAACGGAAAGAGATGGTACATCTGATTCAGAGGCAATTTACTCTTTTGTAGGTTCTGTCTATATTTGGGTTCAATAGGCCTGACATCCGTCAGAAGGCAAGCCTTGTCTATTTATGATTATTGACTTGGCTCAGGTGGATATGCTTCCATATTTCTATTACTAGATGTTTTACATCAGTTATCTTTACCGTAACGTCCAGAAGGATAGTAATCAAACTATATGTAAAGTTTCTACGCCGTATCAAATCCATTACCTGTGAACGTTATAAAAAAAATGACACTCCAGTTTGTGGCGTGCGATTGAATTCAATTTAGTGGAGTGTCCCAAAGTGCCTTTCCTATCCTTTTATACCCCGGGAAGATCCTTAATGGTGTTTTTTTTCGTTTATTTTTCTCTGCAGTCTGCGCTGGTCATCAAACAGTGAGACGCCTCCACAAATTACGGCTAACGAAGGAAATGATCTACCACTGACCACTACAAAGCAGTTCCAAAAGTGCCAGAAAAAAAAAAGTTTAAATCTCATCTTTGACATAGAAAAATGCTGATTCTTCTCTCTTTTTCATATTGAATCATTTCCCCTTCATTTTGAAATAAAGAGATTTCATTCTATATCTTTATGAAGATTTTACTGTACTGTACTAGATTTGAATGCTGCAATATAGTTTCTTTAAAATTGTCAATAAGGACCACAGCTATGGTCTGGGCTTATACCAATAAATTTGTTAAATTTGAAAAAAAAAACGTGTTCCTGCAACACTAAAAATCCCGAAACCACGACTAGTCCTCGGACAATTTTAAAGTACTAT
>JAWQUT010000037.1:1062379-1121143 GCA_033807755.1 Ellobium chinense | reverse complement strand
CTAAAGGACAGTAGAGCTTGCTAAAGAAGTAAGTAAGAAGTAGAACACCTAGATTTTGGCTTCGATTTGGATTCTCGTTTCAAAATCAGAATTTTTTAATTTCATAATGAAACAGAAAGAGATGGTACATCTGATCCAGAGGCAATTTACTCTTTTGTAGGTTCTGTCTATATTTGAGTTCAATAGGTCTGACATCCGTCAGAAGGCAAACCTTGTCTGTTTATGACCATCGACTTGGCTCAGGTGGATATGCTTCCATATTTCTATTACTAGATGTTTTACATCAGTTATCTTTACCGTAACGTCCAGAAGGATAGTAAACAAACTATCTGTAAAGTTTCTACGCCGTATCAAATCCAATACCTGTGAACGTTTAAAAAAAAAAAAAAAATGACACTCCAGTGTGAAGCGTGCGATTGAATTCAATTTAGTGGAGTGTTCCAAAGTGCCTTTCCTATCCTTTTATACCCCGGGAGGATCCATAATGGTGTTTTTTTCTTTTCTTTTTCTCTGCAGTCTGCGCTGGTCATCAAACAGTGAGACGCTTCCACAAATTACGGCTAACGAAGGAAATGATCTACCATTGACCACTACAAAGCAGTTCCAAACGTGCAAGAAAAAAAAATTTAAATCGGATCTTTGACATGGAAAAATGATGATTCTTTTCTCTTTTTCATATTGAATCATTTTCCCATCATTTTGAAATAAAGAGATTTCATTCTATATCTTTATGAAGATTTGACTGTACTGTACTAGATTTGAATGCTGCAATATAGTTTCTTTAAAATTGTCAATAAGGACCACAGCTGTGGTCTGGGCTTATACCAATAAATTTGTTAAATTTGAAAAAAACTTGTTACTGCAACACTAAAAATCCCGAAACCACGACTAGTCCTCGGACAATTTTAAAATACTATATGTTAAAACCGTATTATCCATAACAACGTTTTGAATGTATTCATGAACAAAACAAAGTCCATGACAGGACTGCAGCTGTCGACCGAGCTAAGCGGGTGAACAGCTTAATCATGATCAATGGCAAAGTAATCAGGATTTTACCTAGTAACGTACACGTGAAATTTGAGCGGGGACAATGGACGCACATCACCGCATGGCATTGAAACAGTCGGCAACACCCTGGGATTCTCCTACTCAGTTTTTGGTTTATGGTTAGCGGTAGAGTTCGGCAAGTTCATCAGAAAAACAAAAGTTCAGATCAAGTTCAGTTTACTCAAGAGGATAAATTTTAAATTTAATTTGTTTTCATATCAGATCTATTTCCCTTGGTTTTAGAAATCGGCGTTCAGTTCTGGTTTTTGAGGTAGACATGAACTGATGTGACAGTTAGGTAAAAAATCAAAGTGCAGATCAAGCACCTAAAATAGCTACAGTTCAGATCTGGATCAGGTCGTCCAAAATAGCTACTAAGCTCAGATCAAGTTCACAAGAACTAAACTTAAGTTCGCGAACTGCGTTCATATTATCTCAGGTCTGTCCAACCCTGTTTAGTGGCCAGATTCAAGGTAGTTTTAGAGAAGAACAAGCACCCTTGGAATAGCCTCAAGTGTTTTCCATTGTCCAGGAACTCTCTTGTGCGCATTCTCTTTCCTAAGCCTGCTACTAATCTCAAACCTAGCGCTACGTGGCAGAGTCCCCAGGATCTTGCCAATCAGTTCAACACATTTCCATCTCAGCATCCAGGGTGCTGTAAATACACCCTGAAATGACCTATTGTTAATTCCGAAGAGGCTATATTCGAACTTAAAAGAATTTCACACAGAGACTGGCAAAACCGAGGTCAAGACTAAACTGTAGTCAAATTTCCTGCTCATACTTTTCTTATCACTATATCTGAAAAGAGTCTTACGCCTTTCACAAGAAACGAAGGACAGGAAATGACACAGCGTGTTTGCGGGACAGGACTTTTTCATCTCGGCAAGCTATTTTTAGCGTGAGATGTCTGGCTTAACCGAAACGAGACACAGACAAGGAATTCCACATTCCACGACAAGTAAACTACATCACTCCATTCATATCTAGAAATATATGTCACCAAAACGTCTTACATTTTTAACCGTCCGACTGACTGACTGACTGACTGACTGACTGACTGACTGACTGGCTGGCTGGCTGGCTGGCTGATTGATTGATTGATTGATTGATTGATTGATTGATTGATTGATTGATTGATTGATTGATTGATTGATTGATTGATTGATTGATTGATAGGATATGTGGGCAGGTGAGTGGGTGAGTGTGTGAGCAAACAAGCAAGTAAGCAAGCAAGCAAGCGAATGAGTAGATGAGTGAGTAAGTGAGTAAGTCAATGTCTGATTTGTCGATCCCGTGGTCGGTGATTGACTAACAATATAAGAATTTAAGTGCTTTGATTTTTAGATTGACTGACAAAACTGACCGACTGACCAGCTGATCGAACAGTGCTATAAGGGATCTCCCATTCCCAAATATTTCTGGAGTATTTATTTACAGTATACCTGGACCATTAGCTAGAAGTCGTCTTTATAAAAGAGTCATTTTTTTTATGTGTGCAGCAGATTGGTGTCTGGAAATCAGTGATCTTTCTTGATAACCAAGTGGCTGTCTTGGAAGGATGGTCTTGCAAGTTGGGCTTTAATACTCTAAAAATTCTGAAGAAAATGTACTAAAATTTGTACAATTATGGCCTGATATGTGAAATACGACATTGACAACAACACTGATGATATGTAACCAGCTTCTTGAAAACTGTGACAAAAGCGACTGGCGACTTGAAAATATTACATTCATCTTCTGTCATATTTTGGTAGGATTAGATCTATGTCGTTCATTCATTAAATTTCAACCCCATTTAGACCTGACACTACTGACAGAGTCAACGTCTATGGTGGGAAAGACGAGAAAGGGGAGAGAATCTCACTGAGTCTCCCTTCTTCTTCTTCTTCTTCTTCTTCTTCTTCTTCTTCTTCTTCTTCTTCTTCTTCTTCTTTTTCTTCTTCTTCTCCTCCTCCTGCTCTTCCACCTCCTCCTTTCCCTTCTTTCAAAACTCCACGTCTGTTGTTATTGCCACATATCTATTTCAACAACTTGGTGTCGGTTATTGGGTACGGGATAGGGTACCTCTGAGGCTTTTTACCAAGTCTTAAAGTGGCAAAGCCGTTTAGATCAACAAAGTTTTCTTATAGCTCACCTCTCCCCCTCTCCTCAACTGAGAGAGAATTGACTGTGCCGGATATCCGGATAGCTCTCTGAACAAAAAGATCAAATCTCACCCTAATGCTGGAGGCTTGACAGATCAAGTATTGCATGAAGGAGATCTTTATTTAAAAAGAAAAGACATGATGTCGTTGAAAAGGGCACCTAGGGGGATGCGGTGATGACACTTAAATAAATCACAACATAAATACCTTTATTTCAGTCCCAGGTACCTAGATCTACTTGTCTACATGTTGGGTGCACTGTAAACAACCGGAAAGAGGTCGGCGCGCACTGCATTCTTTCGTTGGCTTTTTCAGGGCCGTGAACATCATGCAGGTCTTACGTTACTGACCTTTGCCGATCACACAGACACTAAAGAAAACGGTATACAATGGATGGTGGGGAAGGAAGAGTAAGGAAGGAGAAGCAGCCCCCTCCCCTTTCTCCACCCAAAGAGGCTAATTAATACAACTTCAAAACACCTTTGTTGTTGTTGGGTGTTGATCTGGAGTATCATCAAAATCCAAAATTTTATGACATTGAGTGCTGTGACCTAAAGCACACTATAGAGATTTTTAGGGTTGGTCCTATAGCTTATCTACCTTGTTTGTCTTGCGTTTGTAATGAGCACTTTATGCCGAAATGTGATACCAAGAAATGCCCTCACTGAAACTGTGAATATCATCAATTCTCTCCAGGACAGTGCTGTTCTGTTTGTCAAGACCCAGTGAGTTCCTGTCAGAGCAGCTAGCCACAATCTATGATCTGCAGTTTATTGAAAATTATCAGTAAAGGATTCACAAGGTGCAGTTTAGGCAAAGTAATCAGTAAAGGATTCACAAGGTGCAGTTTAGGCAATGTTATCAGTAAAGGATTTACTTTACAGATGCAGTTTAGGGAAAGTCATCAGTAAAGGATTTACAGATACAGTTTAGGGAAATCATCAGTAAAATATTTACAAGGTGCAGTGTAGGTAAAGTTATCAATGAAAGGTTACATGGTGCAATTTTAAATAAAGTTATCCGAAAAAGATTACAAGGTTTTCAGATTTTTAGCTGATATAAAATTCTTTTTTCAAGATAATGAGGTAATTAAAACCGTGAACAGGAACTTCTGCCCTGTGAAATTTATCCAGTATTAGACAGTTTTCACTCTGCACATGGGACTGTAGTTCCATATTCAATTATGATCCACCAATTCAATTTTACAAATATTGCCAATCAACCATTATCACCAACACCACCTACACCACAGTCACCAATATCACTATTAACACATCAGCACCACCATCACCATTAAAACTATTGTCACCATAACCACTACCATCACCAATAACAATACCATCACCCTTAGCACTACTCCCAACATTAGCACCAACACCACCAACAGTACCACCATCACCGTAACCATAATCACCATTATCCCTATTAACACCAGCATCGTGTTTTCCAGAGGAGAAAAAAAAGTACCAAAACCATCCACCAGTACATAACCCTGGTACAAAATGAAAAACCTTCAACAACTAAAGTAGGCATCATCATTACCATCACCACAAACAATTATCATTGTCATCATCATCATCATCATCATCATCAAGTTTGAAAACGAACAACAATTTATCAAAACATATACTGGTGTCAGTTTTACTACATCTTTAATTAATTTAACCCAATATAGCATTTAAAATAGCATCAAAGAGAAAAATCAACAAGTGCAAAAATAATGTTCATCATCAACAACAGTAAAGACCTAGCTATCACTAGAAACAGAATCCTTATGTTGTGAACGACTGTAGTTTAACAAATTTAACAAGTTTATTTGTGAACTAAGAAGTACATCAGCGCAGTGATCACCACTGACCTTTTGAAAGTTGAAATCAGTGGTTTTTAACTTGTGATCCAATGACCCCCATGAGATATCATCAACAGCAGCAACAACAGTAAAATATCTGCAGTCAGTAAAAATAGAAACACTACATCCTTTAAAATCATACACATCAACTGGTAGCATACATCAGCCAACAGAAAGTGGAGGTCAGTGATTTTTAATCTATGGTTCAAAAACCTCCCAGAGAATGATACTTCAAACTCAGGTGATCCACAAATTGCACACAAATTATTTGGGCTTGCTTTCGAGTGAAATAACATTATCCTTAAATAAATTCAGGATCACAATATATCAATTATATTTGATAATTTTATGAACTGCCCTCTACAGTTTTGTGGGAAATAGTGTATAACCTTCGTTCATTTCTCAGAGAGATCTGCAACTTATAAAATAAGCACAGACATGGAAAGAAAACCTTAATTAAACTATATCATCAAAGTCATGACAGGACATACCTTTAGCCTCATCACGTGACAGCTTGCAATTTGCTCTAAGAATATTTGTAAACTGATCAGACAAACGGATGTATTATGCTGCAGGAAACAAATGTACCTGCTGTCAAACAGAAAATATGTCTGGATATTTCAGTTTATAGCAAATAAAACAGGATCGAAGTGTCATGATGTGGGCATTATTGTGCAATATTCAATTATCTCTTGATGTAAGAATTCTGTTTTCAGTTGAAAACATCTGTGGGAAAAATAATAAACTAGATCAAACAAAATGAATCTGAATTCAGAAGACTTATGTTCTGAAGTAAGATTAAGGAAAATGTACCATCCTGAAACTGAACTGCAGTATCAATAAACAGACATGGGATGAGACCAATCATGACTAGAAAACACACTGTACACAACAGGTTCAAGCTTACATTGTATAATAACAACATTAACTATCATGTGAAAAGACTAAAAAGAAATGGAATGTGTTCATTCAGAATGACATTCAATATTATTAAAATATATAATCTGTTAAGTTAATCTATGATCATGGCAGTGAATGAAAAAGATATAGTAATTGAAATAACTCTCTGTAACATTTCTGCATATTTACGCATTGCAGGCAGAAATATATTCATTATTTCTATTAGCAGCACGGCACTGGAGAACTTTTAACAAGAATCATGGCTGAAACCATGAAAACTGCAGTCATCTGGGTTTTTTTTTTTTTCAAAAATATTTTTCAAAAACACTAAAAGAGGTAATGACATTCATGAAGATTTGATAATAAGAGACAAGGGCAAGGAAAACAAGAACTGAAGAGAGAGTAGATCAGTATGAAATAATAAAAAAAAAAAGGCTTAATTGAAGATATAAACATTGGCGTCTCAATCAGGATTTCAACCTGGATTTCTCTGCTTTGACTAGGCATGTAATGATCCTGCAGCTCCTGAATTCATACTAAGGTTTTGAGTAGTGCAAAACAAATTGCTCTCAATCTCAATTTTCTGCAAAGGTCATAATTTATTCCATGCCAACATTACTGAAGTACTTTGTATTTATTCCACACCAACATTACTGAAATACTTGGTCTTTCATATTTTGTTTTGTTTTCCTCTTACAGGCCAAATGATGATGTAGACCCGGAATACAAGGGAAAGTCACACTGAGGCAATTCTTAACCTATGATATGAAATACAGCATCTTCAGCTTTGTTTTACCTCCATTACAGTCACAACACTTTCTTCAAACCACCAAAAGATATAATAACTGTCAACATCAATACTGTTAAAACAGTTAAGTTAAAAACAGATCTTACTGAAGCACCTAACTACGATACAAGACATCTGTATAGGGCTCAGTACAGTTTTTCATATCATCAGTGAAAGTTCACTATGAAGGGAGCATCGTCTGTGCTCTTCCTATATTTGGCAGTTTGGATTATATAAGCTCTCTTACATTTTTTAATGCCCCCAAATTTGTCATCACAAGACTACTGTTTGGTGGTGGGCATCTCCAAATGTCATTTTTGAAACAGTTTCTTTATGTTTTGGTCTGTCAGTAATTGAAGAACACTTTTCCAAAACTTAGTTACTGCATTTTTGTTGAAACATGATTTAGTAATGTATTAATTCATTCAAGCACACTTAAGCCTGAAAGCTCGATTCCTTTTAAAGTTATACCATTAAACAGGAATAATAATATATGCATGAAGAGGTGCTTCATTATATTTCCCTTCATATTAAGAAACACTTCAAGTTATTTCCCTTCATTTCAAAACACTCCAAGTTATTTCCCTTCGTTTCAAAAAACCCTCAGAAGTCCACATACTGAGTTTTGGAAAACATTCTTCTACTGGAAGTGAAAATATGAACACCATATGTCATCGGTAACCATCTATGATCAGCTGATTGTTGAAGCAAATAAATTCAAGCTTTAATTCTTGATTTCATCATTGATTACAATCTCTACTCTAAAAATATTATTGTTCTATATCATCTTTCAGTGCCATGTGCTTCCTCTCTGTAGTGTGCCAAACCATCAAATATATATTCTCCAGGCCATACAAGTAGATACCTCTAAAACAGAAATGCTGTTTTCAGAATCATGTAATACTAAGCATAAAAGTCAGACACAGTCTAAAGAATGGGCTGCTAAACTGATGGCCATTTTCAAATCTATACCAATATTCCAATGTCTCATGTATCATTGTCTTAAAACTCACTGGAGACTAACGACGTGTATACACGTCGTCCGCCATTATTCGCTTTGAGACTGACGACGTGTATACACGTCGTCCGCCATTATTCGCTTGGTGACTGACGACGTGTATACACGTCCTACAGAATTAATTATCTGTAAGCAAATCCAGTCCTTGTGTTTGCTCGTAAATATTGTACAACTGTTCTGTGAGTATGTTTACACAATTTTCTTGCGTATTTCGTCACTTCCCGTTAAGAGAACGCGAAGCATTTTTCGAAATTCAAACCGATCGTTTTATCCCAAAATGTCTCGACGGCAGCTCAGATCAGCAAGAGAAGTGGTAGAAGAGTTCATGGCAGATGGCTCTGACATTGAGTCTACCGACTCAGAACTTGAGGATTTGAATAATCATGATGAGGACAGTGATTCTGAACTTTCCTTTGTACCCTTACGACCTGCAGTAAGGCAAAACTAGCGAGGTGGTCCATCTACATCTGCATTTTATATAGGTCACAAAATTAATTTTCCAGAAAAAACTATGTATGCATCAAAAATCTGATTTCATATTTTGTTAGAACTCATGTTTATCTTATTATGTGCAAAAAATCATATAAAAGTATCAACTTTTACACATGCAGTGATGTTTTGAAAACAGCCCAAAATCCTCAGTCCCAGTGGGGTGGCGGCCATTTTTTAGATCAGTCCCCGCAGTACTGACTGCCAGAAATAGGTCAGTCTCCAGTGACTTAATGCAATATCTCCATTGCTTCTTTGCATTTTGTTATGAAAAGGGTTATCGGACCTAGGCCATGATATCAGGCCATTTAAACATCCGTGGAATCATTTTTCTTAGTGTGGACAGCAGGGCAACAATAGGGATCATCATTTCTCCTTATGTCAGAAATTCACAGTCGACAGGTCAATTGTTGTCTTTGTATTTGTGTTATATAGAGCTGTACTTTCAATGAGACTGGCATCATAGTCAATGGGTCTGTTTGTTGACATGCCTGGGAAAGACAAATTCAGTAATCAGCCAAAATTCAGCTCACTACTGTGACAGTCAGTTGCAATGAGACCAGCTCATCCAAAAACCTGATAAAATCAAACGGATTTGCAAAGTCCAGAAGACATTTCTCTACTGTATATGAATTGCAAATTCACACTGCTTTATAGGAAAGGAAATTTTTTGCAGTTTTCTGGCAGTCTAAGCTCACTAGGGGTATGCAAACAAGATATATACATTCAATAACATATCGATTTCCAGTAAAGAGAAGTCTCGATAACAAGAGTAAATCATTTAGCCACTTACAGTCTCCTTGTCTTTAAAGAACCTTCATTTATGTCTATGATAATTTCATGAGGCAGCCTTTGGGTGTTCTCAAAATAGCTAACTGCATCTTGGGAACAGTCTTCAAATGTCTTTAATTTAAGTCCATAGCAGTAAGAAAATGGGTTCTCTTTATCTGCACGGCATAAAATTCTATAACATATCTGGTTCTGTCAAATTTTCAATATGAGACCCATTCAGACTTGAGACGACTTGATATACATGTGGCTCCAGACCAAACTCATGTGAGGTTGCCATATCAGTACTGATTCTCTGTGGTGAGGTCTCAAACCAACACACAAACTTACCAGACACTACTGTCTCTAGATGAGCCATGAAAGTGTCCAGGGGAGGAAAGGCTTTATCACGAATTGTGGGTGAAACATTCTTATGGCCACTGCCTTCCTTTGATCTGCGTGCTGATAAAATAATCAAAAACAAGTTTACAAGGTACAGTTTAGGCAAAGCTATCAATAAAAGATGGTGTCATCTAGCTTGGAAATAACAATATGGATGCTGGTTTATATGTTACAGGCTTACAAATTTGCAGGTAATCAAATAGTCCACTAGAAATTGTTGATACAGGATTTCAAGTATGTAACTATTTTGGACTAAACAAATTTAAGCTTTGGTTAGGCTTGTGAAACCTGAAAATGACAGATGATCTGTGAAACTGTCATTAAGCTAGCCTGTTACAAATCGCAAGATTTATCAAAAGTTGAGAGAAAAGGTTTGGATCAGCAAAAATTCATAGAAGTGAAATTCACCCCAGAATATTAACTGTGAAAACAAGTGGTAATTCAAGACAATGAATTGAACTTCAGGTTAAAAATTACCAAAAAAATATCTTATGAGAAATGTTTATACTACTATACCCTCCAAAAAAAATGCTGAGAACCATGTGAAAATCTTAGTATGACAACATGAAATTTACACTGAAATATCATGAACTATATAATGTATAGGAAAGGGTCATGCGAGAGATGAAGCTCACTTGGAACGAGCTTGGAAAGATGGCCCAAGACAGGGAAAAATGGAATTCGCTTGTACGTGGCCTATACCCTGCTGGGGGTGAAAGGCATTGATGATGATGATGATATACTGTATACTAATTTTCACTGCTTGATAAATTACTGTGTGAGATCTGTTTATTCTACCATCATTACTGCAAGAGGATACAAGACTTATAAATATTAATGGAAACTGTTGGGTACTGTTCCCTGAATATAGTTAATTCCAAGAGAAGACTGCTCATACTCTCAAACTGATATCAAAATGATGAAACTTATTCATAGTAAGACATATATTATTGCAAAAACTTCTGTTAATTAGGATTATTCATGAAATGACCTCCTTGTCTACCAGTAAATAAGTAACTGACTGACTTATCCTAACCACAATATGACACCATCCTGTGCCACTATCACTTTGTGACTTCACTTCCTTAAGACAACAGTTAAAAGGATATATCAAAGGCATGAACATTTGTTAAAAAGCAGTATGAACAAAGGAAGCAAATACAAAAAAGGGTGAACAAGGATTAAAACTCTAAGTAAAACAAAAAGTATGAGTTCACGATACTTAACCCTTTCACTATGTCATGTTTTTTAAACCACTTACGGCAACTGTCCAGAACTCTCCCACATAGTGCGTCTTTAAGTATAAATCAAGCTCAGTGGAATAGTTCTGGGTTATTGCCAATAAGGGTAAGGATGTCCATGAATGTCATATGTACCAAAGGGGTTAAAATTTATTGCTACATTTAGTGTGTGATTTAAACATATAGGAAATGACATGTACACAGACTTATTGAACGACCACAGAATGGTTCTTTTTGTAGCGTGCCCTGCATATAGTGAAATATGCTATCATCTGGTCTAAGCATGTGACAGCTAGAACTGAAGAGCAAAAACAAGGTGCAATTCAGGCAACATTATCAATAAAAGATTCAAAGATTGAAGAACAAAAATCAAGAACAAGATGCTTTAACACATTTCAGGGTCTACTTCTGATACCTTCCCCTGTTGTATCCTTTACACAGATTGACTGCAGTCATCCTATTCCTTGCACTACATTGTGTGGCATTGATGTACTCTCTTTATGATAATATATGATATCAAATGCAGAATATGATGACTGCATAGATATCACTTTGTTTACCAGCTATTTTGGACAGCAATGTCTATAATTCCCATCAAGTTTTTACTTCAGACTCACTAAATCTACAAAAGTTGCACTGTGGTGGCAGCCATTTACAAACCAACGGATAAGAAACCACTCCTCAAATCACAGAAATCACCAGTCTACTGATAGATAACCTCAACAAGGGAGCAACCAATGTGAAAAAGCAGTTTATGATGTAAAATTTTCAACAGTTTATAATGTGTTCTTAAAATTCAACTGCTACTGAAAATGGACAGCCTGTTCTGATAATTTGATGTTTATCAAAATTGGTCTGCAAAGTGTTGAGCCTCAGAATCTCCTTAAGTCCATGAAACTGACATGTACAATGTATCAAACTTTGTCACAACAAATCTCTAACCTTGACTTTGGCCAGTGCTCTGAGGGACTGTACTTGGCTGGGTCTGAAATCCTACATGATATGTTGTCCAGCATAAATATGTATAAATGAAATTACTTTCATACATGTTGAGAAATATAAAGGAAATAAATATAAAACACATTACAGTGAGTTTGCTAATGGTGAAGTAAACACAGAATTATGCAAATAGACTCTGAGCAGAAAGAAAAAAATGAAGTTAAATGCATATGGAGAAAAAGTGCATTAGAGCAATCAAAAGCTGAAGAGTGTTAAAGTTAAGATTTGGAAAAGTGTAAGAAAATATTACATGTGATTGCCTTAGAAATCAAAGGCACAGTGTATTGTTTGGACAATTTTCAATGCAATAGTATGCAATCAATTTGAAAGCTGACAGATAATATTTGATGTGTGCAGTGATGCTGTGAAAAGACCAGTCAATAGTTGCGCAAATAAAGTGCAGTAAGTTTAGATAGCAAACACTGTTAATTTAATTAAGATCACTACCAGCCACAGAGAGTTCTTAATCACAATAAATAAAAACAACTGGATTTAATATGTAATAAAACACAAATAAAATGTGAATTGTTGTATAAATTATCTAGTAAATGACAAAAGAAATACATGCACAAAAGAACACTATCAAAACGGGAAGGAACATTAACACTTTTTGTTTACAACTGTTACAGTATTTCACACTGACAATGGCAAAGCAAACTGCAAAGGATGACAATACTCTGAGTAATACATTTAGATATGCAATCACTACAAAGCAAATGCTATGTGAGAACAGGTCATAGCCAAGCTGCCCAACATGTATGTAACATAAACGTTCTGACACTGAGCAAGCAGCAATTCACATTTCTGCCTTAGATATGGGACTACCACATAGACGTAGCAAAATAGAATTACAATATTTTGTTGGCCATAACCTTGCTTATGTAATACTGCATAAGTTACAATTAACTTAATCATTATGAAAACAATTTATTGAAATTTGTGCAATTCCAAAACACTTTTCAACTCCTACAATGTAGGAATCATGAAATAAATTTTGTATGAAATGTTCAGAAGCATCCTGTGAATTTCAAACTAAGCATGTTTGAATGTACAGTAAGTTCGAAGTAAACTTCAGTCTTAGGGAAACATGAAAGCAAAAAAGCAGTTATAAATTGAAAGAGATTTTATTTAGGATGGTGTTCTTCTGTACAAGTACTTAAAACTAGAGCTCTACAGTTGCTCCAAAACACAGCAGACAAGCATATAAGAAATGCAAAAAGAAACCTATCCCAATATGTCAAAAAATTTGAAAGGGAAAATAAATCAACTTGCCTTCTAGAAGAATCTGCGCAACTTGTTCTTTTGCTTTACGCCGTTGTGTGATTGGATGATTCCAACGCTCAAAACACTCTTCTGCATTAGGCTTTGGAAAAATAGAGGGCAATGTATGGATTGCTTGTCACTGCCAATCAAGAGATAAGTATTTTTCATCAGTGATGAACTACAATGACTACTGCCAAGTCCCCTGATGAATCAACAAACCATCCTTTGATTTTTTGAGATTCACTCCCCTGATGAATCAACAAACCATCCTTTGATTTTTGAGATTTACTCCCCTGATGAATCAACAAACCATCATTTGATTTTTGAGATTCACTCTAGGCACCTTCCACTATAAGAAATGAATGCTACTTTAACAGTTCTGTCCTGCAGAAGTAAATTTTCATGTGATAGGCTGTAATTTACTTTAGACAGGGAGACAGGCAAATTTGGACACCAAGTTGAGTCAAGCTGTGTTTAGCTAGTATTTCAAATTGTCATTTGCATGTTTTGGTGTCACAATTCATTGTCTGAAACAATCTGTATGGTTGTATAGAATGATTTGAATGCCCAGATTGTAAGTCTCTAAAACCCTTCTGAAACATTTTGTCAACCCTTACAGCTAGAATGGAATAAATAAAAGGTCTTTACCAGTACAACAAAGTGTCTGATTAACTGAAATTGTCGGTATTTTTCATGCCTGACTTAATGTACATGCATTTGTTTATATCCAAGGAAGCATTTGTGTCCCATAAATGATTTAACTTTTTTGAACCTGCTTTCATGCGATCACTGACCATCTCAAGATATAATGTGAATGAATCCAGTATAGTGGAGTGAAATAACATCTAGCGATCTGCTTAGCTTAGCTGATTTTTCATGTTCCACCAGTGACCTTGTCTTGTTCAAGAATACACTTAATACTTTGCTGCCATTTTGTGAGGCTCCTTTCCACCATTATTGCTGTGACCCAAGACTGCAGGCAATGAATCTATGGTTACCTCCTCTAAACCAGTCGAATGAAACTGAGCGGCATTTCCAGGCATTTTAAAACCATTGTCTGGAAAAGCAGAAAAATTTGATATGTTCAGGGAATAGTCAGCCATAGAGAAGCTACTGCAGCAGAGTGCTAATCTTTGTGGCGCTACAGTAGAACCAGTTCTCATGTCCATTCCACTACACTGGACATGACAGTAGAAGAAATCTGCATGCCAGTGCCAGCCATGTGATGCAGCAGTTGAATTTTGCAGCCTGGTGTCAACTGGTAGGCAGCAGACAACGCGCAAAATAGTTATTAGCTGTAAAAATGGGTCATGCTGCCAGGGGGAGGCCAGATCAGAAGCGCCTAGCAATACTAGAGTTAACGTGGCCATAGATAACACTATCTAACATACAGTGCCAAAACTTGACAAATTATCAGCATTTTACTGTGCAGGCACAATTGAGGCATCAATAGGAAGGTTTTGCATTTGTATCAGAGGAATACACTGTTATAACATTCAGTGTACTTAACTTACCTTGGGTAATCTTGAGATGACCTGGAACTTGATACATGGTACTTCCTCATCTGCATCATCAGGCAAATCTATTGGAATGAAATAAGAAATCTTCATTGCTCCACAGCTGTACCAACACATGAAACATCAGCCATGCATTGAGAGAGAAATATCAAGGAATCACAAAAATCATGTAACACTAACAATTAGCACAGTGGTAAATCAACAAGATAACTGACAATATGGCAGGTATACTTTATAAGTAATACATTTCACAAGTTTACTTCAATTTATGTTGTTGGCCAGATATGTACATTTAACTAAATATGTACAGTCGACTCCGCTTAATCGCCCTCCGCTTAATCACCTTTTCCGCTTAATCACCTCGTTTCCTGGGGAACTGAATTTTTTTCTATATAAAAGTCACTGCATAATCGCCTCTCACTCCAGATAATCTACCACTCTTCAGCGCCCATGAATTCAAAGATCAGCGGTTGAAGGGTTACAGCTGACAAACAAACAATGTACACAGACGGTTTAACTGCGCGACAGATGACAGACCGGTTGATTGAGTGACAGCTGCCACCCCGAAATAGGTGTGATAAGCCTTTCCTCTCCACTTCCACCTCCCCTTGTCCCCCTTCATCCCATGCTACGCATCACCGCCTTCACCCGTCCGATAATGCTACTGCGCCGAAAGCCGTGGTATAGTCTCCTCCCCCCACGCCTTGATTGCGACTGTCTGGTGGATTTCAGTTAGATCAGAGAACGTGTCATGTGGATGAACGGTCTACGCCGACCATGCCATCCTACTCCTTATTGTCTGCTGGGTTACTGTGAGGTGGCCAATGAGAGAGGCAGCAGAGATCAAACATTTTGTGCGCTACAACACCGTCAAACTCGAGTTTGTCCTGAGTCTGGCGACAAGAAGGTGTCAATGCACGATATGAATGCCACGACATCAAAGAAGTTTAATCTTCTTACCAAAAATATGGCCAAAATTACTTCCTCCGCTTAATCGCCGCTCCACTTAATCGACCACTTTTCCTGTGATCCCAAGGATGGGAGATTAAGCGGAGTCGACTGTACTTCATATGAAGAAGTAAGGGTTTAAGAAAGTGCAAAACTGTACAAAAGAAAAGAAAGGACAAACAAAAAATACAATACAACTTACAATCACAATACTTTTCAGCTTGGTAGCAGCCAAAATGGGACCAGATTACAATGCTTTATCTGCAAGATTGAGGATTTCTTGACAGTTTTAAGAATAAGAGGAACCTACCTTCCAACAGCTTCATAATGAAATCTGGTGTTAGGGCTAGAACATGGTTGTCGACATACTGAAAGAACAGGCTGGGGGAAGAAGATAAAAGTGGATTACCAATATTATCTGATCAAATTATATTTCCAGGTAAAATGCCATGTGCAAATCATAATTGATGACATTAATAAAGTTTTTGTCCTAAGATCATACCCTCTGCTATACACAATCCAGACACATTGCAGCATTGTTTAATCACAAATTGTCTGTGAACAAAATGCCATATAGCTACATAAATCACTGAATAAGTGCAGCTGCTTTAAATAGAAACCTTTTCCATCTTCCCAGGGGGAGTTGCAAATTTACCTGACAGGACATGCTTACTTTTATAGGATCTTCAGAGCTAGATCAAAGCAGAAGGTAATAAATAGTTATATACAATTTTCTTCTTATTGTTGCATAACACTTCTTGCACAGATGTTATTTTTCCATCACCTTCATTGTCTTTTAATTAGAGTGGTGATGTTCTTTTCTACATGTTTAGTCCTGTAAAATTACCATCATTTTTTATATTTATAGCTACTAATAAAGCATCTTCCTTTCTCATATTATAACAAAAGCAAATTAAAAAAATGTAAAACTTCCCTAACTGTTTATTCTTCCATACTGCATTCTAACCCTTGTAAGACTAGAGCCGGATTGATAACTCAAACTGTCACAGGCAGCAAAAGTGGTTTTTCAATTATCACATTTGTGTGTAACAGACTAACCCATCTGCTATCAAAGTGGTTGGCCAACAACTTAAACAGCAAGGCAATGATTAGGTGATGCAGCCAGGTGTTCTAACACTGACAATGTATAGCATTACACGAGTTAGTTTCTTCTCACAAATTAAATCTATGTCCCCCAGAAGTTACCAGTGGTGATTTTTTAAAAAACTTACTGCAGTTCCAGACATCTAAATCCTAGAGCTGTGAAGAAGCTGGGAAAGCCTGCCAGAGAGAAAAAAAGTGATGCTGTTGAAATTTTCAACATGATTATAATATGTCTGTAGACATATATAAGAAACAGTCATATTTAGTCATGATACTGCAAAAATAATGAGCAATCTCAGTAGAACTAAGAATAACTTGATCACCAAGAAGAAAACAGTTGTGAGATCCCCCAGAGACAGAAATGTAACTCATGACAGCCACACCCATGCTGAAAACAGAATCTATGAGATTGTTAGTGTTATGTTGCCATCTTGAATAACAACAGGTAATTTGTTCATAACTTATATTATCCTCTTAACAGTTCCCCTTCTGAGAACCCACCAATAGTCCAAAAGTATTCCTCAATTCTGATATCAGGTTCTAATTTTACAGACACATTTTGACCAAACTTAGCATCTAAGTGGCAACAGATTCACAAAAGTAATAAAAGTGGATTCTCTTTGCTGAAATCTCCTCTTCTCTGGATTTCATTATATCATCAAACAGCTCAGAACCATCATCTCTATTCCAATGGTGTCACAAGACAAAGAAACTGACCTGGTGGCAGTGGATAACCTAAGTCAGTCATGGTCAGATAAAACCTCTCATACAATTGGAAGAGTTCATATTCCTCATCTGTGCCTGGTTCTTGCCTGAAAGAGAGAGAAGAATGAGTGACAAAACCCGGATGGCTATTTCAGGATCAAAAAGATCCTAGAACAATCATTCATGTTGATCATTAAAGAAATCTAGCCACTTTATGGTATAATGAGACCTAACTCATTATAAAACTGTTACATGCCTAAATTTTTTAGCTTGTCCATGCACAATGAGAAACACAGATCTGACAGGGTTTGTATTTGTACATCCATGAATTCAAAGTAAAAACAAGAACTTGTTACAGTAATATATTCATGTACAGCTGTGAACTTTCGAATCTGAATTTTTAAACTTTGCTGATTCTTATTTGTAATACAAAATATAACTCGTCACATCTTGTGTCACACACATATTTAGTTTTGCTTAGGACAATACTATGTGAAAAGACACAGTCCCACGGAAAAAATATGGCTATAATACAAGGTCAAAATTTTGGGACAGTTTTCAGCTAATATTCAAATTGTGTATCTTTCCTTGGTAATTTTTCAGTCTGATATCAAACAGCGTGCTAGATGCATAATACACATATTTCAGTGAATTCTCTATAAAGTAGATGTTTACCAGAGCTCTATAAAACTGGTTCACGTCATAATATCAAACAAATAAATGCACTCACAAATTCGGAAGGAGACAGTCCTCTGCCAGGTGAGACAGGCTCTGTCCATGCAAACTCCAAATCAAATGGCACAGCTGGCGGGAGACTTTAGCCTGGGTGGATAAAAACAACCAGCAATGGTGTTCATTAGAGGAACATGCACAGTTTAAGCACATGTACACTGTAAGCACAGTACACTATAAATACTGTTCTATACACCCAAGAGTGCATTTATGACCTTGCTGAAAGATGACAGAAATGACACATTCTTTCCCACTTTGCAAAGCCTAATTTTTACCAACTTAGTTGATGTAAATATAATAACATGTATAACTAACTATAGTATAGTACACAAGAAGAGCAAAATCTAACAACCTGAATACTGATAATTTGGGGCAGCCTGTTGATATACATGATTACAAGGCATTACCATTACATGTTATGTACAATTTTGCCCCAGGATGATTCAAACCTTTATCCCACAGAAAATGGCTTCATCCACCAAGCATGAAAACAAGTGCAAGAACCAACCTGACAGTAGATGTACTCCCTGGCCACATTTTTGGCCTTGGCGCGTGACTCTTTAGGGAGATGGGTAGACAGATGTTTGGTGAGAAGCTCTTCAGTCTGAGAGGAAAGAACAAGTCAGTAAGCTAAAGCATCATGAGTATGTTCATTGCCATATGATCTGTGGATAACTGGACCGAAAATGTATTATGGCGTGACAATTTTCTCTTTTGTGTTTCCTCTAAAATTTTGATGTTGAGAGTGGCAGAAACACTGCATCACACCAATAAAATCAGATGCTGTATAGTTCACAAATCAGAATCTCTACACTCATAAGTGTAGAGTATATCTAACACTAACTATCTCCAGTGATAATTTACAGCTGATGTCAGTGTAATTTACTATGGTGAAATCTGATAATAAATACCTCAATAATATTTTAACACTGTTAATAAATATGACTTTACATTCCCAGATATGTTATTATTCTGAAATTTGGACCTTGAAAATAAGTATACTTCAATAATAATCATACTTTGTTCACGCACATAAACATCCTTATTTTCGAGGTTTAACTGTAACACAATGGTCTTATCAGCCAAAGCTGACCCTATCCTTGCCATTATGGCTCATACAGAACATCAACTAGGGTCAACTCTTGACATAAAGAATCTTATCACTACTAGTATTACTGTTGCAACTACCGCTCCTTCTACTTATATTACTGGTGACGTTCCTTCATCAATTGTCCAAGATGAGCATGGTTCACCTGAATTAGTCTTTCTGGGTATGTGTTCAAGTGGTTTGTTAGCCCAGTGAGTGGGCCAAAGTTTCTTCCACAAACATGGTAAACATGTGTAGATACTGCATCAGTGCATCAAATACTAATACTGAATACTATTACTTTAATTAATTAATATACTAAGCGGGGCATGGTTGTGGATGAACATCTTTCCTATTTCAAGTAGACAGCGGAACAACTGTTGTTGCTAGCTTGTGTTTCACAACATCTTCTCTCTTTCTTGTAATTTGTATCTGCATTTGTCGCTTAGGCATTTTCTTCCACTTATGTACTTTATGTCATCTTCTGTTTGTGTCTTAGCATTCCCTACTGAAAAAGTCCTAGGCATAACACAAATAATGACTCTGCAGGCTTTGGTAAGATGTGACAAAATATCATAATAAAACTTACAAGCACTGACAAACGCCTTTTGAAAAGTTTTTCCTGATATTCCTTGGTCAGCAGAAACAATGGAGTGGAACCAAGAATAAAATCCAGCTTGCTGCGACGTCCACTTTGTTGACGGTCAAGAAAGCTTTGCTCTGCTCTTTGACCAGATTTGATTGATGGCGATGTTTCTTTGAGCTTCAGGGTGTACACATCTTCAAAGAACTTATCCTCAACATGCATGGGGTTCCACAGAGACTGAAAATGTAAGCAGAAGAAACAAATCTCCATGTACTCTTATACATGTGCCATGTAATAGCAATATAAATGGAAAGAACTTGAAAAAGGCAGGGTACATAAGAGAACAGGAACAGAGAGGAAAATTGAATGAATGGGATAGAAGGTTTGAAGGATGGTTGGTTGGTTGGATGAATGACTGGCTGGCTGGCTGGCTGCTGGATGGATGGATGGATGGATGGATGGATGGATGGATGGAGGACAGAAAGATGGATAGATTGACAATGGAATGGATGATGAATGGATGAATGTAAAGACAGACAAGAGGGTGGTCTGACACACAGACAATGGGCAAGTGGATGGCCAGCCAGTTGGATATTCAGTGAAAGATAGTGATGGACCATCTAACTGGCAAAGAGTACAGATGAAACAAAGCATAGAACACAGGACCCTGATTCACTCAAGTAATGAGACAATGAAACAAAACATAGAAAACAGGACTCTGATTCACTCAAGTAATGAGACACCTTTCCTGCTGCTTCTTCAGCTCCTGCCTGTCTGTACATCCTCATCACCAAATCATGAGAGAATCTTGGCGGAACCTGAGAATGTCGGACTCTGAGGCGACGAAACAGCACACCCCAATATTCCTCACTTGTCCTAGACTTGCTTTCCCTTGCTGACTTCTTGTTCAGATCTACAATTTCCAAGGAACTGTATGAGATGTGAGCTTTCCTTTCACCTGTTGGACTCTTGGGAGTGAAGGATAAAATAACATGTTCAAACTATGTAGACCTGAGATTATCCAGCATAAAAAAAAAAAAAATCCTAACAAACCTTTCATGAACTGCATTAAGTCTTTCTATACCACATGCCATATGGGGTAATGACCACTATAATACTTGGTCTATAGGAAAAAAATGTACACTAGGTCATTTCAAGAGTGAATGCAAGGCCCAAAGATGACAAAAGGGTATGATGTTTATATCACTTTGAAGGCAAAAGTCATGAGCACACGAATATAAAAGCCATACGAATACAAAACAATTTGTAAGGCCACTTACAAACACCGATACATCGGTGTATGGTCAAAATGGCGACGACTCGCCCACCGATATATCGGTATATGGTATAGAGAGAGTTAATCATATTTTCAAAAAAGACAAGGCAATGACAGGACTGAACCAGTTACCTGTTCTAACCAAAAGATTATCACAGTTTTATTGTGGATTAGTGCTGTAGGATTTGTTTATTTAGGGGCAGAATTTTCAGAATTTCTGTCTAGATATTTAGATACTGAGGTGCTTCATTAAATTACATCAACATGAGTAGTTAGCTCCTCAAAATTCTGTGAACAAGCAGAAAATAAAAAAAACCTCCACAGGATCATGCAAAAAGGCGTCTACGAGACATGGGTGAAGTCTGGTGCCTAAAAACGCTGCAATCAAAAATTACCCTTGTCATAAGATCATCAACTTTGAAGGAGAAAAATACANTATTGCCGCCGTAATTAAAAGAGAGGAAAAAAAACAACTGATCACAACAAGGTCGGCCGCTACTAACTCGTAACTGCAACATTCTCGAATCATGAAGGACCGGAGCCGCGTGCGGTCCAGGGCCGTATAACAAAGGAAGGGGGGGGGCGCTAGCCTAAATAAACAACAAGCATCACAAATGTTACACTGATATTTATGAAGCTACATCTCTACTGTGACACTAGCACACAAAAAAAACCAAAGAGACAAAATTTTTTATTTTACTGAACTTATGAAATTTTTATATTCTACTGAATATGTCAAACCTTTTTGGTGGCAGAAAGGTCCCTTGCATGTAGAATCAAATAATGCAAGATGGCTAATCGTGTCTGCCAGTAAGCATTGCGAAAATTCTCCAGCATCAAATCAACATTCAAGACTATTTTCAGCAAACAACCACTTCGGTAGTCATACAGATGTTGAGCTGTTGGAAGGAAATATGAGCTATGAAACTTGATGTATTTGCTACAACCTCCAAGGAGCTTAAGCACCTGAAATATCAGTTCAGCTTAACTAATATCTACCAAATCATTTAATGGGGGAAGAATGGAAGACCAATGAAATTTGCTTAACCCCTTTACTATGTCACGTTTTTGAAGTGCTGATGTCAGCAAATTACCATAAGCTCATTAGCATGTATGTAGGATTGATTGAATTAAGATTTTTCAACACTTCAACATGATTACAGCAATACTGTACTGCAGTAAGTAAGAATAGTTCATTACACAGGAAATATAATGTAGGGACATATCAGATATGGAAATTCTACTTCTGGGATGTATATGTACATCCCAAGTACAATATAGATTAGAACGTTAATGTACACTATATATATCAAAAGTGTTTGATAATACTAGCAACATCATTGCAACATTTATTGGGAAAATCAATAAGAGGAGGAAAATAACCAGTGCCACCTGACCATTTCGACATACAAAAAGAACTGACCAGTTGAGCCTGACTCTCTAACAAAGCTCTGACAGGGCAACAAAGTTTTCATGGCTGCACAATAGTCGGAGAAGACAGGCAGGATGGCTGGTGATGGCTGAATGCTCAGAGAATGTTCCTGGCCGGAGCTACCAAAGGATGTCACTGAGGCTGATTTGCCAAGATGGCTGCAACTATCATCATCCTCTGGACTGAACCTGAAAGCCAGGATAAATACATCTCAGAAAAGCCAACATATATCACTTTCCAAGTCAACTTTGTAAGTAATCTTCAACAAAGAAGACTGTTCAGAGAATTAATGTGACAGGATATATTCCTAAGTTACAACTCCTTGCTTTTTATATACACTCATAGGGTAAGCTGCGAGCTCCAAAATTACTCTTTCACAAAGCCGCTTAAGCAAAATTATGACATTTCATTTGTTGGTCAGGTTTGAAGTGCATTTCTACATTGACAGAAGTGCAGATTTTAAGAGCAAACCACAACTGATCCATTTTGGTTTCAGCCTCATAAGACCTTTCTTCTAATGAAAACATGAAATATCAATGTCTTGACCTTTAACCAAGTGACATGATATTTATAAATACTTCTTGAAAACTGGAAATTCTGAACACAAGAAAGAACCTGCACATTCTATAATATTTTGTTTGGCATATTCACAAATAACAGTCATCTTTCAACATTGTTCTTTCATGTCATCACTACTTACTTCACACTTGCCGGGCGAGCAAAGCTTCCCTCTGAGACAAAACCCTCACTGTCTCTGTAGTCTGCACAAGGAGAGGTGGAAAAGTGGATGGTAAATAATGGGAAAAAAGTGGCAGCAATCATGGGCTAAGCATGACACAAGTAAATGAAAATGTTCAAACCTATTGACAGAAGCAGCATATATTGGATATTAGAAAAATACACATGTGACAGTTAACATGGAATCTTAAAGTTAAAGTTTCCAAAGTGAAACAATCAATGGTCAGAACTAGTCAAAATAAGCTTAAAAGGAACTGTCTTGATCTTATAAATCGCCAGCATGGTACAGCCTGGCCTCAGCTGATGGAAAACCATTTTCAATCTTCTTCTTCTTCTTCTTCAGCATTCCCTAAATGTTTAACCAACTTTCCATGCTTGCTTTATCCAAGACAATTTTGAGTGATAAGAATTCAGGAATGTCCTTACCATGAAGCAGAATGTGGTGACAGGGTTCAAAGCTGGGGCTTACATTCAGAAGATGCACAAAGTAGCCAGGCAACATGACAACAAGGTAACTTCCTGTGATGGACAGATTATTCACATTCATATAAAAAAAATCACAAGCTCAGATTTGTGACACTGAGAAGCTGCGTAGAGGCCAAAGAGCACAGTCAAAGATTCACAAAAGATCTGTTGTTAATTGAAGTTGTGCGAATTGGGTGTTTGGTGAGTGACCAGATCACGGTTTAGAAGTAAAAATTCAAGAAAACAGCATTAATTTGAAGTGATCTCGCCCATTATGTGACCTCTGAACACCACTTCTGTGTCATTTGACAGGTAGCCTTTTCCAGTCATCTCACTAGACCTTTCTGTTTCAGATGACCTTGTTCTCTCAGTGGCTTGTCGGATGCAGGGTTCGTAGACAGGCATACATCGCGTGTTTACTGTATACGAGGCATAATGATGTTTATGCTGCATGCAGGCCTACTAATACTCCTAAGGCTGTTTTTTTAACTACCTGTTGTTCCAAACCTCTCCTACCCATTCAATGATGATTACATGCACTGGTCCGAGAAAAATGCTGTGTTCATGCTGTGCAGAAATTTATGAATCACTTCAACCGATGTAAAAAAGCACACTCCCTCTCCTGTGTTTTCTTCATGCACAGTTCAATCTCTTTAGAATTTGGAAGTATAAAAAGACATACACAGAGCAATGTGGCTAATCACATAAGTGTGAAGGCAAACTTGTGACCAATTTCTTGAATCTTAGCACTATCAGTTTTTTCAGTTTATGTCCAGATCTAAGTTTTGGAAACAGGTACCACAGAATGTGAAAGCCTTCATCTTATACTACCAAGATTCAAGAAACTGAGGATGACTTACTAAGACACTGAAAATCAGCCTAAAAAAATAAGGAATGATGGAGACCAAGCACAAACAGATGACAAAGCTTGAAACACAGCTATATCCACAAAAGAACACTGCACTGTGTAACTTATCAGTCCTTGTCATAATGAAATGAGTTGTTCTTTGAAATGCCTTCCAGTTTGCAAGGTATGTACTCTTGGTCAGCACTGTTAGATCTACAGCATGATCAACATAACATTATTCTTGTCCTGATTTCATAACCCTTCTTACTGAATTATTCATTATAGAAAGAAGATGTGGATGATATCTCATGCCAAAGAGATTGATATCTTCCTTTGTGGGCTGTTAAGCTATCAGTTACTTCAGATCCATGTGACTCATGGTCATATTGAGTAGTATAAAAGTTAAGGATAAAAGTAATGCTTACCAAGCCATGAAAACACAAGCCTTTTCTGTGTGACCACACTCTTTGGCAAGTTGGAGACGCACCCATATAAGGTTTTAGCTGCAAAATAGTTATTGGCATATATAGAGCAGATGGACTATAGACTTCATATTCTCTTAATTAAGAGTTCTGATGAAAACTTCTAACCTGAGCTGTCAAAATATATAAGTAAAATTCTCAAATCAGGTCAACATTCAGTATATATATTGGACAAACTAAAACATTATACAGTTCATCTATCCACATGCGATTCCAAGATATTTTGCTAATTAGCTGTGATGTAAGAAGGCATTACATTCCAACTTGTTGAATCTTTCTGTGTCCTAGTGATAACAGACTATACAAGATTTACACATGTAAATCGAGGGACTTGAATATTTTCTTATCAGTCTATGGATTTCATAGAAGATTTTTAATCATTCTACAAAGCCAAATTTAAAATAATGTGTCTTCCATTCCCTTTCAAGCCATCTACTGGCCATAAAGTGACATTTCAATTTATATGAAGGCATGTAAGTGAAAGGGTCAAAAAAGTTCACCTACCATGGTGCACAATACTGATGTAGTACTCAACATCCTGATAGTCACTCTGGCCCTGAAATATCAAAGAGGTAATTGATTCACAGACAGTGCAGGCTGATGCTAAAAATATTGCACCCAGTTCCTTTGACAACTATCTCAGGTGGGATTCAATAAAAAATATCCCATGCCACTAAAATGATTAACAAAGGTTACATGTACAGCAGATTTTCAACTCATGTCCCTCTGTATCCAATGGCCAACAGTTCTTTGACACTCAGCATGAGGAAATTACTGAGAAATTTGTCACGTCTCTGATGATTGTCTTTTGCTAACACCAACTTAGAATCAGTTTCATAGGTGACTGTCAGCCTAGGGATCTACCTTATTATTAGATTTTTAATGCAGATTCTTTGCAATTTTAAAATGCAAGGATAAAAATAACACAAGTTGCTCAGCACTAATCACATCTGCAAAATAATAACTTTAAGTACAATGAGTGAATAAAATAATTCACAAGCTCACAAATCTATTACTACAAAAAAAAAAAAAAATTAATTTTTAAAGAAATGCTAACTGGGCTATTTTCACTCCGAGCTTGATGAAATTGTGTGTGAATGTTCCCTCTCCCCCAAGATGGGCCTTTTTTCAGATTCTGTTATTCCAGCTGATATCAAATCTTTTTTTTTAGAAGTTGGTTATTTTGTCAAAAGTAATACACATATTCTTATTTTTAAGCTGTCTGGTAAGTAGCTGTAACTCATGCTCGATTGAACATGAAGAATTTGTGTGCATCTATTGCTGTGTTTCTTCCGATATTCCTTGTACAGTTGGTGCATTTTAACAAATATTGTGACAAACAGCAATCATCATCAGGCTGAGGGTGATAGAATAGATAGCTGATTGGAAATTACAAACATCCACACAAATTTACATGGTCTTAACTAGTACAAACAAATTTTATACTTACATTTGAAGGTACCTTTGCCTTAGGCTCTGTCATCTGCTTGTGATAGCACAAACAAAATGCACCGCTGGACTGAGTCAGCACTGCCACATTCAGGGTCAGCTCTAAAATCACAGACAAACCATTGCAGATATTATTGTAAAATGACTGCAAACAGACTGTCACATGAGCCTATTTGTAACAATACCAATTTTCTGCTTCTTAATTAATCTAGTCATTCATTCTGGTGCAAAATGAATTCATTGTAATATTAATACTTTCAGGCTAAAGTTTCAAAATATGGTTAAAAACACCTGGCAATTCAGTTTCGTTCCTCTATCAGGTCATATATAAACACTCTTTGAATATCTGACGCATTCTTTTGTCTCTCAGATGGATGAAAAACTGTATATATTTAACCAACTTTACTTAACAAGCTTGGATAAGGAAGATCCTCTGGACACCCTGGCAGAGGTCTAATATACATAAGCAACTTTTGTTTTATATTCCTAAGCAAAATACGCAATTACTACAGCATACAATGTCTTTCACAGACATTCCTTGGGATCTAACAAAAAGACAGGAAATACTGTGAATTGCTAGGCTTAAACTGAATGAGAATTCCTAAAAAGACAAGCATCCACTCCAACATGTTACTATTCAAATTACTAAGAAAATGACATAATTCATTACCTGGGATTCCCGGATGTAAAGGAATGTCTCCATAATGAGGTCTGGAAAAACCACAAACATAAAAATAAAATTACTTTAATCTGAACTGAAAAAATGGAAGAAACCTTAATATTCAGATGATACGATCTCACATTTTTCACCACACAACTAAACTTACAGGGTAACAAAATTTGCTAATAGTCCTGCAGAACTATATCTGTATCATGGCATCAACTGTATATACCAGCAGACAAATGTGCTTGCTTGTCCTCTCATAAATACATGCTAATTATCATCAAGGCATAAGCAGCAACAGAGGCAAACACAGTTACAATATAACAATTAACAGTAAAACATAGATCATAACTTACTTATCTGCTGTTCTGATGTGAGGAAATGGAAAGTTGATGGGAATCTCAATCTAAAATGAAAAGAAATCAGTCAAATTATATTGTGTGACAATTATTAACAATTAGGGATGTTTACTGTTTCAGACAGATGTTGAAGGTGATACTTTAACAAAGTATCAGCATTACTATCGCTTACCCATGCCATTTCTACATTCAATTAACACTGAGCTGTATGTGTAGAAAAACTTTCACAGACACCAGAACAGCTTAATGGCTGATGACCTATCAGCACCCTCTAGAATGCACAGAACAAAACCACTGCCAAACTGCGTCCTACTGTTCTCCATCAGGATCTTGTGTAAGCCATTAACTGCTATCTTTGAAATAACCCTATATAATGCTTAATTTATGTAGTCTCAGCTTCAGATGTTCTCTTTATTCAATTTTATTTCCTGAGCAAAATCAAACTCAGCTGCTCCATTGTCTCTCTTTGTGAGACATCACATTTTGGTTGACCTACCATCTCCTCATATTTTCCTTTGTTAGAGAACTGAATAGTAGACATTTTCTGGCTGATATTTTCACTGCCACTTTCCAGCCTGGCATTTCGTATGTAGTGTAAGCGCTGATGCAGGGCATCCCACTGGCACCATACAAACTTCCGCACGATCTGTTCAGTTTTGGGCTGTCCACTCATCATCTTCATGAAAAGAAAATACATTGGGCAGTCAGACCATGTATCTCATGAATGAAGATTTTCTACTGGGCAATTTCAACAGTATGCCAAATCCACTGTGTTCATTTCTAAAAAGCTCTGAGTTTACAGCAGCTAGTTTCAGTTGATAATTAAAAAATTCATAAACCCCTATAAGAAACAGTCAAAATTAACTGATGCAAAGTCAAAGCTTTTCCGAAATTAGAATAACTGATGGGGAAGTCTGCTGGAAATACCATATTTTATTCTTACATTTTAGTACAATTCTGGAAATTTATCACTTGTGATTTCATCACTCTGGTGTTTGTGCTTTGTTATGGACAGAGTTACCATATCAAAATGATGACATTGTATCAGAAGTTATATAAAGTAAATAATTCATACATGCAACAAAGTGTGAGGGGTGTAAAGTCCAGTGACATATGTATCATATGAATTTAAATAAATGCTTGGTGGCTGGTGCAGTTTGTTGCTACCAATGTACAGGTACTTTGGAGGATTGAGTTCAAATTTTACTTGGTGCATTTAGTGACCATGGCAAGTTACTTACAATCCCTCGATCACCAGCACGAGCCATCTGGACTTTGTATAAACCAATTGCTGGAAAAAACAAAGGCAGATATAATGAAGAAAATTTACAATGTGGCAGTGCATAAGAGTAAAGTCACCAGCACTACTTAAAATGACTATATGGCAAACAAGCAAAGACAACAGCATATGCTTGTCTTACTAGTACAAATAACAATACAGTGGAACCCGCTTAAGCGAGACAGCTCCGTTCCCAACGAATTGTCTCCCTTAAGCGGGCGTCTCGCTTAGGCGGACTATCCATTATAAAGTGATATCTTAGATAGTTTGTGCGTTTCATGCAAGTAAAGGGATAATCATTACTTGTTGCTTGTGAGGTGTGACAACGGAGTCAAATTTAAATTGTATCTGTACTGTTTAAAATAATTATACTTATTGCAGTCTAACTGCATTTTCAGTAGACTTGCAGAGCATATCAATAGTCATTCTTTGCGGGGAACGGGATTTTTGGTTGGCTTCAAAGAAGCACCTAAGCCTTCTCACCACTCTCCTTTGAAAATTACAAAACGATTTCTTTTTAAGATCAGGACATGTCTACATCAGAGGGAAAGAAATAAGACACATTAAAATAAAACTGGAGAGAATATGAGAGGTCTAACATCTCTGAAGTCGAGATGTTCGCCGCCCCCCATTCAAGTGATCAAAGCTAATTTGGGATCGAAATTACATGATCGTAAACACCGGCAAAGATAAGCGTCACACTTCTCGCTCCGTATCTGGCCAGAGCGCGACGCGAGCGGCGTGTGTCAAAAAGCCTTTACCCAACACGAATGATGGTCATGCCTATGCGAACGACACCCCGGCCGAGTGTTGTGCAACAGCGCAGGTAAGGCTCGTATGTGTCAATCAAGCTGAAGAAAGGATAAAGTGTGGCTGACAGGGGGCGGGGCTTACTTAATCTTGAGCCTTTGATGCTTGCGCAGTTTAAATGACCAGCGGCTAGGATGTCCGCTCTGATTCGTCCATGCGTGAGCCGAAGGGTCAACTGTCTGACAGAAGGCTATGGGGAGGTAGTGTCAATCACTTCTCACGTAACGTGAGGGGGGTAATTAGCACCGTCGGTATAAGCTTCTTTGTAGCTCTCAGGTTTTCAGCTGATGGGCAAAGGTAAACAAGCACTGAGACACAGTGCGATAGTGACAATTTGCAGCATTCCTGTCAAAAACAGCGTGTATTTTATGGAGATCTGGCTCCAAGTCGTCTCGCTTAAGCGGGTTGCTGTCCCGCTCACGTGTATAAATTTAAATAGCAAAAATTCTGTTCCCCAGGCATTTGTCTCACTTAAGCGGGCATCCCGCTTACGCGTGTCCCGCTTAAACGGGTTCCATTGTATGACATTTTGGTTTCCATTTCATTTTCCCAGAGACAACATGAATCCATTTTGCAAAATCATATAACATGAGATCAAATTAAAGTATCAATGAGCCTCCACCTACATTGATACAGACTTGTAATTTCCTTGTTTTTGATGAATTTGTTTCCCTTCAATGAGACATGAGAATATACATATGTATACCAAAATAGATTGACTTATTGAGGAAAGTAAAAGAGTTGGCACAATACAACATCATACTCACATTCTTTGTGCAGGAAAACCAGCATCTCTGAATCCCTGGTGTGTGACTGTCTTTGTTGCTCCGGATACAGGAACTGAACTTTGAGAAATGTTGAGCGTTCCATGTTGAGAGAATACACTATCTTCTCCATTGACTGCAGTTCTGCCAAGTAGGCTTGATACACCTCTGAAGAGAGATATGGCAAAATGAGATTTCTACACATTAATCTTTAAAGAATTTGTGTAATATAATACTGATTCTCCATTGACTGCAGTTCTGCCAAGTAGGCTTGATACACCTCTGAAGAGAGATAATAATGGCAAAATGAGATTTCTACACATTAATCTTTAAAGAATTTGTGTAATATAATACTGATTTTGTGATACTGCGTGACTCAACATTCATCCTCTCATGAACAACAGACACAGGTATCATCGAGATGAGAGGGTGCAGTATTGCATTGTATTATTTTATCTTTGGAAACTACATAACCATATTATAATATCTATAGTAAATCTGTTACTTAAATAGAAGACTGTGACAGACTGTTCACATGTAATATAAATATACCATAGATCTTACATGACTTACAATGTTAATTAATTATTCAGTCTACTGCTCAATCAATGATACTTGAAAACTGATCAGATGACTACTCAACAAATCATCCACACATCCACACCTCTACAACTTCCATCCGGCTTGTCAATCAGCAAACCAGATATTACCTTTTTGCTTCTTCTCGGAAGATTCTCTTGGCTTCACAATGCTGAAGGCTGAAAAATAATATCACATGTTTAAAGAATATTTAAAGTTACCCCGATGCATGCAGGGATACTTAGGAAGCTGATGACTTTCTTTTCAGTTGGTTTTCATGATGGTTAATTCAGGATTAAAGGAACATAATATTCTGTCTTCAAAGTCCCTCTTCTATGACACAGTGGTTGGTCTGCATCTTCCACTTTCTTGTTTGTAAATTATTAGCATATCATATTATCTTTTCAAGTTATAGAAGTTTAAAAACCACATTCCTTTGCTGACCGCACTAATGTCTTCCTAGAGTGACACTCAAAGAGCAACTCAAATACACTTGCACAGAATGAGACCAAAATTTTATATAAAGAATGCAAGGGGAGAGGCTACAAAGATAGCAAGAATATAATAAAGTTATCTTAGCTTACCCAGCAAGGTTCCTTCTGGATTCACTGAACATGACACAACCTTTACTTTCTTTTCATAAGTATAAATTACCTGTTGATGATAAATGTACATTGTATTATTTGTATTTCCTCTTTTATGATATAATTTAAAAATTTAAACAGTCAAGATATTGTTGTAGGGATTACATACTCCCTCAATGCTAATGCCATGTTAGTTTCCTATCAGCTATAATTTACTAATCCCTAAAACCCTTCTCACACTTACCCCCCTCTCACAGCCCCAACCTCATTTTCCTCCTCAATATAATGTCACTGACTTCAATGCTGGATATATGGAAGATCGTCAACTCTTCTTGGAATATCCCTTTCCCTCTTCTCCCATATTAAGAAAAAAAATATCATACTGGACAAAATTACAGAATTGAACAGGACATCTGGAAACAAAATTATTCATGGAAAGTATCACAATTTCACAGAAAAGTGTATCAAAAGGTGTGATGTCACAGTGCTGCATAGAACATAACACAGCATTAAGATATAGGAACATGCAGCTCTTTTACTTTTAGTAAATAACCACAACAATCATATTATTATTGATGATTTGAAGATAGGCACTTTTCGGAAACTTACTGTGTCCAAGCAGGGTTACTGCCCTAAGGCGCATCAATTTAAATCAACAAACAAATAAATTAATAAAACATACACTGTGTTTCTGTGTCTCTGGTTCGTAAATGCCAAACTTGGTGACATATGATGATGGCTGAAATTAAAAACAAACATAACGAGAAATTCATCCACGGGATGATAGAAAAGAGAAAAAGGAGTTAAATGCAGAGACAAGCTGAGACTGATGGACTTCAAATGGATGGAGGCATAACAAGGACAGAAAGAGAGACCACAAAGGAAAGGACACAAAAGGAAAGAAGAACAGACCATGCAAAGAATGAACAAAGCCATAACATTTCATAAAACCTTTAACGTAGAGACATGACCTTACATACAAACCAATGGAACGTAAGTAGAAGTCAGAATACTTATTTAGATACTCATATCAAAGCTTGTTCCTACAGACTTAGTAATATATGGGTAGCCAATAGTGTAACTGCTCTGTAATCCAACACTCTACCAAAACAGACCTGTTGTTAATATATTAATTTTTTTTTATCTCTACATAATAACAATGCAAATGATAATAAACATGATTCAGACCTTCTCTCCATCAGCATCATTCCACACAAAAAGGATTGTGCCATCCTTCTCCTGGTTAATTATTCTAGGAGTGATGACAAATGACTCTGAAATCATAAAGGAATTTTAAAAATGATATCATGAAGATATAATGTATGTATCTCTTCCAGGCAAAGGCAGATTTTACATCTTTCCACTTGTCCTGGACCAGGATAATGCTATAAGTGCTCAACTTTTTTACGATGAAAAATAATAACATTCATATAGCCTTTCTATGTTTATATCCCTAGTTGTCAAACACTGTTTACAACCAACTGTTAGTGTTAACCAATTTGCTCAATTGTGCAAACTTGTATTCGGCAACGTTGTCGAATCTCACTGCTGCAAAAACTTCAGAGAAACTGGAAATTGCATATTCAATTTCCTCCCAAAGCAAATCAACAAAATCAACAGCAGGACAGTTAACAGCCATGACCTAAATATGGCCCAGTCCCTTCAGAGTGTCAGGATGTCAAAGGCTGAAACTCTTCCACTGGAGATCTGTAGTCTCATTATCCAAATAACAGAATTTACTATCTATATAAATGATATATAAATAAATATATAAATGTGTGTTTTTTGGGTTTTTTTTTTTTTTGCAAAGCTGATAATTTATAGTTTATTGGAGGGAGGGATTAAATTAATGTGCCTACCTCATATTACACTATCCATTAACTGAAATTATTGCTAAAGACTGGGTGCATATTCTCCACATGTAGTATCTGGGCTATAACTAGCACCTACCCTATACCTCCCATAGCAGATGGGGAGGGGGGGAACAAAGGTCAAATGTCCCCAAAGACTAGAGATGAGAAATGGATAAAGGTAAATAAGATTTGATGCATGGGAGCAGACGCCTAAGCAATAATTTTGAGGAGGGACCCAAGACATAGTAATAACAACTTCATTGCAGGATCAATAATTTTTTAATGCCTTGATTTAACGATGAGATGAGCACCGTAGAAGACTCCTAAGACAATTGATGGAATTAATTCAAGCTTTACTGTAGACTGGTGTAAATCATTTGTTAATAATGTTAATGTACTCATGATGTACCGTACACATTCTTCCTCCTCTATTCAGATACCGTGAGAAGCAACCGAGTGGCTCAATACTATTGTAATTGTTATGGAGAAGACTGGCTTACTTTGATCTGTGTATCATTCTGTGAACATATAAATGTGCTAAATATAATATTGTGGAATACATTTTATTATCAATATCGTGAATCTGCTAACACAAAATAACCACCTGATATTCCAGCAGACTGCCGATGATTGTAAATGAATTGAGACAAAGACACAAGAAGATCAAAAGAGGTGTGAAGTTCAAACATGGTTGCCTTGCGCAATTTTCTGGTGCTCAAATGTGCAAACTTAATATCGTTTAGTCTTCATTTGTCTTCATTTATGGTAGTTGGTCCTGGTCCTACGGCAGTTGTCTTGCCAGTCTTGGTCCTACAGGCACAGGATTCCAACTTCCTCGTGACCGACCTCTCTTTTAGGTCAAAGGTCATGTTTATGAAGTAATGAAACCATGGGCGAATACATCGTCTAAAGCATGAGAGCAGAAATCGATATTAGTTGCGCCCCACCTATGATGAGCCGCGCTTTCACTGATATTCCCAATAAATTAAATGACCAGCTTTGCTATGTTAGGTAAATAATGCTCAGTTTTACTGCAGATATCACTAAACTGAGTTTTTATTATGACATACTAGTGTAATTTGAAGTTTAAATAGTGAAGCAAGCATGATTCTACATAGTTAGAGTTCATATTACCCTACAGCTTACAAATACTTCCGGGTTAAACATGGCGTCTGGCTAACTTTCACTTGGTGACAAAATCTGATGCTCGAAACCAGTGGTCAGTGGATCGTCGATGGAATTCACTATCGTCTTGAATCAAGGTGCAGATTGGCCATAAGTTGGACTAAGTGTTCATGTAGTTAAGTGAAAAAATTTTTAATGTACACTCACCCGGATTTAATCTACTGAATGAATCATGACTGGTCATTGATTATAGCAGCAACATCCATTACATTATCTTACTTAAGAGTAGACTTGTAGCCACAACACAAGGATAGGTTTCAGCATGAATTAGCTTCCTCATTTTGATTTAAGATGTGGATCTTCACCATATGTTTTTCTTTTATGATATAGCGGCTATCTTGAAGGACAGCACCACAATGATAATGGGCAATGTCGAAGGACAGCACCGCACCGATAATGATACAGTTCATTTAGTCATACACACACACAGGTCAAGGACTATTTCGATATATCGACTAAATTGATGCTGTTGTTAGAGAAAGCCTGATAATGATCATTTAGTCACACAGGTCATGGACTAGATCAATATTTCGACTAAATCGGTGCTGTTGTTAGAGAAAGCCGATATAGCCAACTAATGAATAAATATCGTTTTCTCTGGCTTTATTTGAACACTAACAAGTTTAACTTGTTGGAAAGATCTCTGAACACACTTCACACTTCTGAGACTGCTCCCAGACTCTGACCAAGCTAAAACCTATCGAGATAAAGTGACCTAAGGCTAACCTTAGTGCCCATTGACTGTTTGAGATAGGATCCTTAACTCTGATTTCCATACAGAGAGATGTCTGATAAAGTGTCTGTCAAGATGTGTGAGGTGCATATTTGGAAATCCTCACAGTTGGTTATGAATATTCAGTTCCTTGTTAACAGTTACGAACAGACTTCTAATTTTGAAGAGAAAAGATAATTATCTCCAGATTGTCATGTCATAAGCAAGTGCTCATAGCTCATCTAACTAAAAAAATGTTGGCTGCAGACATACTTTCATTCATGCTTTTGAAGACCCAATTGCCAGTGTGATGTAATGAAGATTTTATAAGGGATCATAATTCAGCACAGTTAAGTGAGTGGTAAATGAGGCAAGGGCCCATCGGAATCTTGTCAGACTCAGCACTCATTAAAGCATGATCAGTTTTTGTTCCATGTGATGTATGTAAATAACATTTAAGAATGAAATATCATACATTCAGTTCTATAATAACACTGCTATGATTATCATGCAGCAGAATATTCTGAGATTTTGTGATAAATGAGTGGTATCCTCGGAACTGCCCACCACACTTGATTAGATAGCCAAGCCTTGCATGATTCACGATTTACACATTTGTTTAAATAAAATGCAGTTATCTGATTCACATTATACAGAGATTTTGAGTTGTGCTTTTGACTCGTTCAGGTTAATCCAGCATAAAAAATCCAGACCAAACATCTGCAGATGACACTGCAGTATGGCATTATCCCAGAAAGAGAGGTGAGTCTATCTTAAAGTCGCTTTTAATAGGGATTTTTAGTTACTTGGTGTCATTTAGTTTTGTATGAAGAGAGTTGTTCTGCAAGAAAGTGGTCAGATTATGGTGATTCAGATTATATGTAATATACTTGCTCTTTTGTTATATCACATCTAGCTGCACAGATATGAACATGACCTACATAAAAATCAATTTCAAAGGACAATGATTTCCATATAATTGAGAATGATGGTGTACATTTATTATCTATATCAATCCTCTTCACAATTCAGGGTGACTGGCGTAGTTTATGATGAAAGACTTGCATCTCACTACAATGCCTGGAACAAGGACTTCACTGAGAAGCCCTCACGTACTACCAGTAGCATTAAGAGATGCAGAGAGTTGGGCTTACTGGACAGATGTAAACGCATTCCGGTAAGAGATTTACACCAACTCATTATAATCCGTGAGACGGGTGGCCTCACTTGTTTACTCGCAAAGCATGTACTATGTGTGCATAAAAATGGCACCAAAGTCAAATTTGTCAGAACAGGGCAGTCCTCATTTCTGACTTTCAGTTAATGACAAGGTTTGTCAGATGTAAGAGTGAAAGATTGCCTTGTCTGTGGAAACACCACTAGGTGTTCGCTACTCCTTTTAATGCCTAATTTTCCTGTTCCTAAGGCGTGACAGTTATGTAGAGTACGTCACCACCGGAGTGAATTCAGGATTAGTTAAAGTACAAACTTGTATTTTACAATCTTACCAATAATGCTTTGAAATATCAATACAGATAGCTTCTTCATGAAATGTTGGTAATGTCTTTTCACAAGATGCATATGATCTTGATATGTGTATAAGAGCACAGAAATCTAGAACAGTCTGGAGTGACATTTATAGGACTGCCAAACTGCCAAACTGGCAGCCCTGTTGTGTATTGATGGAGAAACGCAATCCAAATACCGAGAGATAGTAACTAGAAATAACCTTATTTGCATTCTCCTTGCGGGTTATCATCCTCCATACAAACTATTATTAGTTGTAATTGATTTGAAATATTTTGAATGGAACTATTTTTTTCATAGGAAGTAATTTCTGTGAATCAGAGTCAAGTAGCAAAATTTGTGAAATTTAGATTCTCGCCAAAAGAAGAAAAAAATCCTTTTGTATTTAAATTATACTCTTCACTAAATTGTTGAGAACTAGCAGCTTAACACTTGAAAATTGATGAAGTGATTGTACAAAGTTCCTAACTTGTTGCCTTGTTGGAACTGACTGTGGAGAAACTGTTTGATTTTAGGTGCGAGAGGCAACAGAGGCTGAGATTTTAACGTGCCATTCAAAAAGACACATTGAAATCCTGAGCAGCTCAGCACACATGAATGAGGAAGAGCTGAAAGAATTGTCACAGAAGTATGATTTCATCTTCTTCCATCAGGTATGCTTGTCTGTCTGTTTGAGGTGCTTTAAGGGATGTTATGAAATTAGCACATTATTAAATATATGTCAGAATTCATTATACAGGGATGCCACATTGTAAAGAAGTCTGAAATGAGAGGATGTTGTTATTTCATATCATCATGAGGAACACTGTTGGCTAGAAAAGTCATAATCTAAAGAATGCTTCATTCTTGTTTGTTTTGTTTTTTTTTTTCATCTCTGGGATGTTATAATATTATCAGTAGGTATGTTTCAACTAATTGATATTCTCTATATGATGCCATGGAAACTGCAGAGAATTGAGAGAAAATGAGTGACATCTCTGAAGATGGTATTGCCAATACAGCAGTAATGAAGCTTAGTGATATGACAGTATCACTAGTACAGTAGCCATGAAGCAAAGTGATATGCTATCAGGGTATGCTGATCTGCACGATGATTTTGCCCTGGCTCAGTGAAAATGTGATATTTCTGCTTCATATATTCAGTTCACCCCATAAACATCTCATAGGTGTTGTTTTAGTCCATGGTAGACAGATCTCTGTATCAGTTGAAAGTCATCAAGGAATAGATTAGCACTCAAACTATTGCTACTTAATTGGAATTCATAATTGAATGCATGATAAACAAGAGATCACTTTTGTCAGGAGAAAAATAATAGAATTAGCATAAATAAAGCAGAAGTTACCTGCCAAGAAGGCAGCGATATTATTAACAACAGCAAAATTGTGATAGCTGATAATATTATACACTGTCAGCCAGCCGAACGTTGCTACTCTTGAATTCATAACAATGTCATGAGGAAAATGGAGAAGAGGGTGCAAGTGAATAAAGATCCTATAGACAGAGGATATTAAGTAACATTTGCTGCACTTGACCCAGACATTGTAATATAATTGGTTACTCTCTCAAGAATTGGCCGAGAGACTGAGGTCTTCAGATAAGGTCTTCTAATTTTATCTGTCACTTGCATTGTTAATATATGTACCTAACTGAGGGAATTATCATCTCTGCAAATTGTAATTCCTGTCATGCTATCAACATCTTACATGCGCTATGCTATATTTAGTTTTTCCAGGAATTTATTGTTTGCATTTATCTGTTTTTTTGTTGTTTTTTTTTCAGAAATCTTATGAAAATGCAAAGTTAGCCTTAGGTGGAGTTATTGATCTTGTGGATGAAGTTGCATCTGGCAAGGTTAGTTGAAATAAATCCCTTCCATGATAAACATGTAATACCAGTACTCAGGGGTTACTGATATTCATATGTTAGGATTAAAGTTTCATCACATTTGACACTGGGTGAAATTATGGGCCTTAATGATTAGGGAGGCTTTAGGCATGGAAGTAAGACTTTAGTATGTAAGGCAAAAGAGCTGATAAAACTATAAATTTTAAGACTAGAGAGGACGTTTATAAAAATTACCTAAAGCATTCTTTGAAAGGTAAGTTGAGGTTATGTAAAGTTTTAAACATGAGCGCACAACACTTGCGCCTTTCATGAGGTCAATATGTGCAAAAAAAAAAATCAGATTCTTAAACTTATTTCATCCATGTGTACTTTGTATCATTTCTTAAATTCTACAAGTGTTCAGGGTTGTATGTTTCATGAATTTTGTCTTTCAGATTAGAAATGGAATGGCCATCATTCGTCCCCCAGGTCACCATGCAATGATTGATGAGTTCTGTGGCTACTGTTACTTCAGCAATGTTGCAATAGCGGCACAACTCATGCTAGACAAATACAAAATGAAAAGGTAATGTGGATTTTTAACTCAGTGTTATTTTTAACCTCATGATGTGTCAGATATATTTGTGTCAAGTACAGGCAAAAAGTGTGGAAACAGCTTTTCTTAGAAAATTATTTTTTGTGTCGGAAGCGTCCTGTTTTTTTATGACTAGATGTGTCTTTTGTTGACCATGTTGAGTCAGTATACAGGTATATGTGTGGAATGAATTTGTTTCAAGTATGAACCACAGTATAAAACTGATATGTTTGCTTTTGTTGATGCATCACTGTTTTTTGCTTTTCTGACTATAAATGTACATTATGAGAACCGGATGACTTTCAGAGTTTGACATTTCAGATGTATTTTGTATCATTTTCTCTGTCATTGTAGAATATTGATTTTTGACTGGGACATCCACCACGGTCAAGGAAGCCAATTCAAGTTTTATGATGATCCAAGGTTAGTGTAAGACCATGCCACTGGCTATAAAGTGATTGGGTTAACTTTGAAAACTTCGATGAGGCAAATTTGACAAAGGTCAAATAAGGCTGTAGATATCATCTTGAGAAATTTAATGTTTTTGAAAATATATTATATGGAAACTTAGTAATTCAAAAATGTCATTACATTAGTTTGTTGGCAGATGAGATCCAGTGACATTGATAGTGTGCTATTTCATGGGACTTAAAATGGTTGGTGATGAGTCCAAGGTCAAAATAAGAAACTAAAATGCTAGCTTTATATTCTTGATTGTTCCCTGTGTGTTACCTAACTGTGTGTTACCTGTGTCTTGCATTTCCTCCTCAGAGTTTTGTTTGTGTCCATCCACCGTTATGAACTGGGGTCAGAATGGCCTCACCTGAGGGAGTCAGACTACGACTTTATAGGTGAAGGCCGTGGCAAAGGGTACAACATCAATCTGCCACTGAATGAGGTAAACCTGTCAATCAATGATTTTTAGTTGAAAGTGCTGAAATTTTATGAAAAGGAAGATCCTGTTTGCGTTATCAGATGTGTTTCCTGATGCCATCTATGAATTTAACTACCATGACAATCACCTCTAATATTATTATTATTATTGTTAATTGTGGTTGATGCAAGTCAAAGTTATGTATTACAATCAGGAAAATGTTCACAAATGAATGCAACTTATCTTACTTCAGAATTTGTTCTCTTTCACCTACCCCCCCTCCTATTTTTTATTTTGATTTGTAATAGGATAAGGTTAGAATTTTGATGTTTGTTCCTATGCCTCTGTGTGATTTTTTAAATTTTATTTTTCGTTCTCTCAGATTGGTTGTGGAAATAGTGATTACATGTCAGTTTTCTTCAATTTTCTTCTGCCTATTTATTATGAGGTAGGTATCCTTAGTAGCTCCTTTAAATTTGATATCATAGATAGATATTTAGCACATCTTTTATGTAATGTGGCATATTGAGGTGGTTTTTTTGCCTAGCTATCCCAGCTCATATGTCATAATGGTCCAACCGAGGTAAAATGAGATGGTCCTGTGGTGACTTGAAATTGGGGGGAAAGAGGAAGGGGGGAGGGGTGGGGGAGAGGGCAGAATGGCAATTTCTAAACTGCCATGGGCATCTTAGGGGCACATGGGAGTGCATAGTGATATGTGAGCAAGAGAAAAAAGTTCTTTGTCAATTAACAAAGTTTGAGGAAGATGGCAGATGCAAATTTGAGTAAGTGTGGTACAGTAGAAAAGGTTCTTTTATTCAGTATTAAATGAGTCTTGGTTTGCCTGTATCATGAAATGTGGTAAGACCATTTGTGGTTTCATCTCTGGTATTGAAAACGATTTTATCTCTCCAGTTTGATCCCGAGCTTGTGCTTGTGTCAGCGGGATTTGATTGTGCCATAGGATGTCCAGAGGTTTGTACATGTAGTTATGACACTGAAACTTTGAATCATTCCTCATTATGGCTGTGTTGACAAGAAGGGTCACATGGCATTCCATCACTTGTCATAAAGATGGTGTTGGGTATGCACATAAAGTTTTGTGATTCGACTGGCTGTCAGCTGATATTGTGTTTAGTATACATAAGCATGAAAGTAAAAGTACTTTTGTGTGTAAGCATTCTTATCAAACTGAAATATTCTCACAAAATTTTCAGTTTTTTGGAAACATTTTTTACAGGCAGAAGTTTTGATGAAAAGTCTGCATGAAGGATTTCAGTCAGGATATAATGCCATTTTACTGCCTTGATAGTTTTGGGGGTTTTTTTTGTTGTTTTGTTTATAAATTACAATCTCACAGTCATTGTATATATCAAGACATGATCCCCCATGTTCATTTCAGGGTGAGATGACAGTTACCCCAGCTTGTTTTGCCCATTTTGTGAATATGTTGATGCCTCTTGCCTCAGGGAAGTTAGCACTTATATTGGAGGTAAGAGGGTATATGATGAAGCACATCATCCAACTTTCTTTTTCATTGGCCAAGTCCATTCATTTTTGTGATAGTGGGTCAGTTTATTTGTAGATTTCAAAAACATGTTTTAAAACAGTGGTGACAAAGTTACCAAAAGTTTTTGGACAACCAAAAATCTCATCTGGAGCAAAACAGGACAGAGGGATGCATTTTAACAAGCAAGCAGGTATAAACAGAAAAAAATGGCAAGGCAACTTTTGTATTGGAGACCTTCATTTTGATCTTGATGTCTGAAAATTCTGCTGTCAAATGCTGCCATCCTGGTTAAAATAGATTATTGTCAACCTCTGAAAACTGTTTTGTTAACTGTCTGCAGTCCCTACATATATACGGTTACAGCTAACGATTCAGTTGAACATGTGCATATTGTCTGTGGTGACCTAGAAGGCAATGGTTGCCATATCTTAAACAGAAGTATATGACCTTAAATGTCAATAAGAATGGTGTGTGAAATAACAGATTCATCATTTATGATGATGATGACATAATGTAAAGAAATACATACTGAGGTCACTTTCATGAATGTGTCATATTAAATTGATGCAAACAAATTAAATAACAAAGTTAAATGCATAGTTATTCAGCTGAGATGCTAGGCAGCAGATGAAGTTTATAAACAGATTGTGAACAAAATGACTCATTTCTGTTTCTGTCCCCTTTTCAGGGTGGATATAATCTCAAATCATTGTCAGAGTCAGTTGCTCTGAGCCTGAGGGCTCTTCTTGGAGACCCAACACCCAACATTGCACCACTAGTAGCCCCAAAAGTCAGGTAAGAGAGAAACAGTCCCACATCTTTAACATCTTGCAAAAGATAGGAGATGCAGCCATAGTAAAGACTATATCATCAACCACACCTGGCTGTGCCTCCTTTGTTCTGTCACAGAGCGCATCAAACTTCGTTCATTCTTTACTGATGGAGACCTGCTGCGTCATTAACAGAACTGTTTTGTGATTCATGGCCATTGTATTATGAAATTATATAAGCATGACAATATATGTTTAAAAGCTATTTTAGCTATTTCCTTGATTCTGGTTTATAAGATCCAGGCCTGGATCTTGAATTAGAGAAAGCCTGGAGCTTGAATGTGAGATTGTAACATTTGAGGACTTTTCTCATTTTCTAATTAAACTATAGTCTAGTTGATTCTGCTTAGTGGTTAATTGCAATTCCTTGTTACCATAGCTATATATGTAATGGCTATTAACAGAAGTTCAATTTGATGGCAGAAACACAATATTCTGTTATCATAAAAGTGTGCTAAGAAGGGGAACTTGCCCTGAAACAGATTTCAATTTAAGTGGAATTAACTCATTTGCACACTTGTTAAGAAGTCATATGTGTTAACGACTTGATATCATCGTCACTGTTAACACATTTTTGTAACTCTGTTCATACAGTGTTGTGGAGTCTGTGCTCAATTGTATCAAAGCTCTCCACCCTTACTGGCGCTGCCTGCAATACCAGGAATTGGTGGACCCTAAGGATATTGGTGCTGATTCTTACCCTTTTCTCAGAGTCTTACATTTACCCCCAGTGTAAGTATCATCAGTAGGCAGGGTGGAAACAGAAATACTGCTGCAGTTAGTAACATGGGCACTTACTGCAGGATCAAAAATAAATGTATTTCATAGGTGACATGATCTACTGATTTATGTTAACCTTGTGATGGAGTTAGAAATGTTGAACATACAGGTTAGCGAAAGTTATGTTAAGGGAAAATTTACAGCCATGGTCTTCAACTGCAGTTTAGAGAATTGATCCTTTCACTATTAGGTGAAGTTAACATTTCCATGATCTGATGTGGCTTGTTTTGGTAATTGAATGTGCCACTTTTCAAGAAATGTTTTAGCTCCATCAAATTCAATTACAGTTCAATTTTTCTTATTACTCTCAGTCATTCTGCCATATTATCTAAAGCTCATAAGATATGTGATTAATTTCAAGAATGTTTCCCTTAACTGTCATCACATTATAGTTACAAACACTGTTATCATTATTGCAAGGCACATTCTGTTCATTTTTTCAGCCAGGATGTGAAATTCTACACTCCAGAAACAAGGCCTGCATTTTTCCCTTTACTGCAGGAATGTGCAGATGAAATTGCTCTTCAGGAACTGGAGAAGTACTATCGTATTGTGGATGGTCTCATTCGAGAAACATCTTTGAGATGTGCAGAAAAGCAGTGAGTCTTCCTTTTCACCTATGAAATACCTGATAAGTTCTTACAAATGAGCCACTGAACTACTGGCTGTTCACCTCTTCTTAGAACTTCACAAGACATAATTTACTTTTTACTTCTTTAATCACTCATTCAAGCAAAGCAGGTGCAGTATATTCAGTTTTGTTCCTTATCATTTTACAGAATTACTTTTGTGGTCAAGGCATCACAAATGCAGAATCTGTATGTCATGTTTATAGGTAACATTTTTCTGAAGAATGAAGTAAGTTTATTTTATTATGTTAAGAGTTCAGTCTTGTCAGTTTCAAGACATTGCAAATGCCGTATCTTCCTCTTTGGCAGGCTAAGTATTGCATGGGACAGGAAATGTGTCGACTTGTGCTCTGAGGTGAAAGCAAGAGGAGGCTGGTCCCAATGTCTTTCACTGGAGGTTAGTGGCAGTAAATCAGATGATCTATGTATAAGATATATCCTGTTTGCTTATCTGGAATCAGAAAACAGAAATATGACATCTGTTGTTTTTTTTTTTTCCTTAATCTCTGTGATTCTAAATATGCAAAAATGGTGAGCGTAAGACGATGTCATATCATATCTGACAGGAAATTAATATGTTTTGGTTTATGTGATGATGTGTACATTTAATCTGTTTGAAAACTTTCAGATGCAATTTCTCAGTATTATGAAACAGTTCTAGTTACATTTCTATGCTTTCTATGGTCAAACTTTTCATGCCGCCTGTTCTATATGTTATCAAGTTAATGAAGTATCCACAGAATGGTAATGTGGAAAATCTGTTTCCAATTGATGACAATCATTATTACAGAGGTAAACATGTCATATCGTATTGCTGTCATTAGGAAGTTCTGTGTGGCGAGATTAGCTCTGCTGACTGTGTGAGGGCATCGTTGGACTCTGTGTTCTCTTACAAGGTAAGCCACATTTTTTTTATAGTAGGATTTTTATCATAGTTAGAAGACAGTGAATAAGAAAATTAAAGGGGAAGTAAAAGTAGAATATAAAGATGATTTGAGAGTGAGGAGAGAGCAGACATGAAGAATGTATGGTAGCGATCATAATAACCCTATACTTCTTCTGTGGGACAAGAAATTTTCAGAGTTAACCCATACAGATTTTACTCAATAGAAGTTTGTGACAGGCTCATGCATTGTGTGTTGTATTTCAGGCACAGAGCAGCTTGTGTTTGGTCCAATCCAGCCATGGACAGCAGAATGGTGCTACTCTTGAATCTGCTGTTCACAGGAGCAACACTGAGTTGGCAATACAGTACACAAAAGAGAACAAGAACATGAAGAGGTGAGAAGAGAATTCTGATTTGTGACATTGAAATCTTGTTTATGTGGTGCCAGAAACAACATAGACGTCTGTTTGCACTCTGTATGCACATCTTTCTCTGATTCAAAACTCAATGAAGAATCTAACTGCTGATTGTCTCTATTGTTGTCTGATGATGAAATAAAATTTATGAATATGGGCAGAATGGGCTTGACTTTTTGGACATTTATTTTACTGACTGAAAAATAAAGTAAGCAACATACACTGAAATGTATACTATGTATGCCTTACATTCATTCTGCACCAAACTCCTCGATTAGTGTGAGAATGTGTCTCACTTTTTCATTTCATTTTCGCGGACTTAGCATTCAAAGCATGACCCTTGTATACTTAGTAAAACCAAATCAATGGTGCATGAAATTATACAGTAACTGCCTCTTGTTGTATTCTTTAATTTACTGGACAGACTAGGGGCATATGATGGGTGAAAGTTATAATATAAGTAGTCTAGCCTGTTGAATGAGTATAGCATGTTACCAAATGCACTAGAGATTTACGTCAGCAATTTTATCATTAGCTATCTAACCTTAAGATGTTTTTTTCATTTCACAGAATTCTGGTCATTGAGCTTGGTGCGGCATCTAATCACCAAAAGATGTGCTCAATGAATGATCCCAGGTATGTTCTCAACACTGATATCCTGATGCAATATCTACAATTTATTAAATCATCATTTCTTTTTCTTTTCGTTATTGCTTTTAGAGCTCCAGTAGCACACATTTGGTTAATTTTTTAAATATTTAGACCCTGTTTCTGACAAGCACTCATCCAAGTATAGATGTTTGTCACTCTTTAACTAGAAAGATACATGGTGTGCTGCATATACAAGGCACTTGGCAAACCTAGGTGCAGATTTGTGTTTCACTATTACTCGGGTCATCAGTAGAGTATTTGCTAATTGTGTTGCGAGTCCATATAGCCCCACAACATTTCACAGTAGATTCTCAGCATTCTGGCATGGCTATTAATAGCTATACTATTTTATTGGGGGGGTTGCCAGACCTGATTCATGTTAGAATCAGTCACCATAGCTACTGATCTTGTCTCTCAGCCTTTTCAGTCCATATGATTCCCATCAACACAGTATTACCAGACAAATAATCAAATTTATGTTGGGATTTCTGTTCCTCAGTGTTCTGTACATATCATTGAGTTGGCTTGACAGAGGTGGTGAAAACAATGGTTGTATTCCTAAAGAGAATACCTGCCTTGACAGTGAGAGACCTGATGCAACATCTAACTGTATAGAGATATTTATTCCTGAGGTGAGTAGTGTTGTGCTGAATGACAAAAAAAAAAAAATGTGGATAAATGTTCACAAGGATAAAGTGATAAAATAGTTAAACCTATCATTTTTAGTTTGATTGTGTCCCTGCTTTTATTTTTCATAAGATTGTTTTTTTCAAGCTACAGATATCCGCCCAGAAATAATACAGTCCTAAGTCCCTGAGGTCACGTTTGGACTTAAAACAGTATTAACCCCGGGCGGCGACATAACAGTTTCATAGCTGCTGTTCCTCACCACAGCACTCTTTCACTAGTAATCTTGTAATCTTGGTGAATAAGGAGCAATTCTTTCTCTTTAGTTTGGACTAGTCCTTGGCTCCCCAGTGCATTTCATCACACTCCAAGTCACATGCATCCAGTATACTGTCATTCTCTTATGGTATTCTGTGTCAAGTATGATAAACCATACCATAGGCTGAACAATACTGAGCATGGCACAGATCTTTGTACAGACTGATTGTAAGTCATCTGGCCTAGTTATGTCAGCTCAATCTGGACCCGTACATAACTGACACATCTCTCCTGCCACAATATTACTAGTTAGAGAGGGAACCCATTATTTTTGCACAATTTGCATGGATGAGATTAGAGCATTAATAATGTGAGTAATTATGTGTAAAATAGTTAGTCATTGTGAAACCCGAAATGGGCCACTTGCAATCATGTAAGTCTACTGCGTGTACAAACAAGGCAAATAGGATTTGAGATGTTTTGCAGCATCATCACAAAAACAGGAATATAACGAGTTGTTGTTTTCCAATGAGTCTTTGTTTTCTTTTAAAGGGGACCATATCAGATGGAGACCTGTTAGCAGCCTTACATCAAATTATACTACCAGTATCATATGAGGTAAGTTATGTAAACTCCCAGTGTTGAATAATTTAAGGTTCACAAAAAGTTTCTTGATATTACATAAATCTCAAATATAGAAGAGAAAGCTTTCTGTCATGAGCCATTGGTGAAATGTTTTACTTATTTGGACAATTGAAAGGTGGGCGAATTTCTACTCTGGAAGTACTCGTACTTCTCCCAGTAATTGTTCTTTAAAGTGGAGTATGAGTGGAGAAACAATGTGATGTCATTATATGACTTGTTTTCTAAAGCTGTGATCACAATCATAATCCCTTCTATTAGCTAAATTCCACTTTCTCTTTTCTCAAACACCTGACCAGTTCAGGTTTTTAAATGTTTTCGTTTAATTGACTAAGCTGAGAAATTGTGTTTGAAGATTTTTAAACAATTTTGCAGTGTAAAAACAATGTTTTGGCACACTTTTTAATTTCAGTTTTATCCTGATCTGGTGATTCTGACTTGGAGAAGTCCACTTGGTGGCAGAGGGGTAGGTAGCAGTTTCTTAGAAATGAAAAGTGATGCTTGACAAAATTGGAAATAAGGAAATTTGAAATTTGAATCTAAGGATGCCATAGGAATGATACGAAGTGAAGAGAAGTGAATTATATTAGAAGATTTTAATGTACCATACTTTGAGTAGTTCTTCTCTTCTTTTAGTTTTGTTGCATTCTTTTACATTTTCTCCAGTCCATACATAATGTCTAACTTATGCTGGGTCCCGGAAATTTAAAGAACACAGAGAAAGATAGCTTGGAGTCAGCTTCTTTGATTCTAATAACTTACTGGGATAAAAAGAAATGTCTGATCCATTGCAGTTTATTCATCAAAAGTGTACCACAATTGTTTTATTTGACTTGGCTGTGATCACTCCCTGATAGGCACATGTGAACCCTGATAGCATTCCCTGATAGGCACATGTGAACCCTGATGGCATTATAGCATTTCCAACATCCACCCATAAGACCTAGATCTACTTTACAAGGAAGTTGAATGATCTAATGTGGGATGGTATTACTTAGGAATTTTTGTTGGCATGTAGAAGGGAGGGAATTGCATTAAGCGGTAGTTATGTTAACATGGTTCCAGTATAGCTTTATCTTCATTTTATATACAGGCTGGCCGAACATCACTGACCCCAGCATGTATGGGTCACATGACCCAACTGCTGCGGGGCTTGGCTCTGGGTAGACTGCTTATACTTGTGGAAGGTGACTGCAGTGAACATCAAGCTGCAGGTGATCCAGGTGTGAACACTGGAGATTTAAAAATCATCTCAGAATGTGTCTCAGTTGCACTGGGAGAACCGTGTGGTGCTGTCACCAAGAGCTTGCCGTCACCAAGGTGAGGCGAATCATTTTTCATTCTTGGAATTTACAGTTTAAACTTACAAATTCAAATAAGCAGTTGTCAGTGTCACAGCTTCCTCAGACCAGTTTTCTGTACTAGTGTTTTGTTTGTCTTGATGAGATTTTCACACTGTTGTTACATCACAAATAGGTCAAACATATTTTTGGGAGATTTGCACTGTAAAGTGCATTGCTCTCCAGATTGATATGGAGTTCTGCATATCCAACAAAACATTCACAGCATTTTTTTTAGCACTCTATTAAAAGTTCTTTAAGGATTACAAAGTTTACTTCCTAATGTATTATTTTAAGGTGAACTGCACCATGACAAATCTGGGCAGTGCCCCATGATCTCAGATGTATTTCTGTAACTGTACTCCTTATGTCTTCTACATTTATATTAGGGGTTATATTAGGTATTAGTTACTTAATTGATATCATTTCTTTTAATTCATGATCTTATATTTGCCATAAATTTTCACAGTTATGTAGCGGCAATAAAAAGAGTTCAAGACAGCCTGAAAGGTTGCTGGAAGCTGTTCCAGTTCAGGCGTAAGTTTGGACCAGTTTTCATAATATCTTTGTAAAGTCCTACTGCAGTGTGTTGCTAGGCTAAATTTGTTATCAGGATTTAAACACTTTTGTAACCAGAAGTTCAGCAAAATAACAAACCAAATGGCTTTCTCCCGGGGCTTCATATTAGTCTAGAGAATTGTCATTTGTCATTCTATCTTATTGCTGTTTCTAGGATCCCTGGATCAATGTATGTCCCACCATTAGTTAAATATTGTTTTGACCATCCATTTAGCATTATCAGTCAGCTTCTTGTTATTGTTGTTGTTATGATTGTTGTTTACTTTGCCAGATAGAGCAAAGCTGTTTTTATAATGAAAAGATAAAAATTATATTGTACAGGCAGGGGGCATGATAATATAGTCCATCACATTTACTAAATGGTAGAAGTTACATACTTTTGGAAATGTTAAATCTTTCTTGTGGTATATCCTAGATCTTAATTAGTGATTAAATCTATAGGTCTATCCAGTACTTCTGTATATATTCCTTCAAAAACCTACTGTCATTTATGTATTTATTTGCTTTCCAGATCCTATCCCAAGGATTCAGATATGAGACAGTTTACCTGGAGAGAGAATTCCATCACAGAAGACATGGAGCCAAGAACTTTCACCTGCTAGAGTGAAGAAGGATGCACTGAAGTGCCATCAGTACACTGTGTTTTCTCGAGGACGTCCCCACCATTCAGGTATCATTGAGATGAGCCATTCTGCCTATATGGGAAAGTCCTGAGCATCACAAAAATGCTTGTGATATTACACGTTTTGTGTGAGGTTTCATATGAAACATGGTCAGTGAGAAGACAGTAATGTTGTTTTACAGGAAAAGAACAAATATGCCAAATATGGTCAGATTTGCATGTTGGCACCTTCGTGTAGGGCCAAGGATTATCTTTCTTTCCATCTGCGTTGTTCTCTCATAATGTTCATAGTTTGCAAGATATCCAACCATATGCACCACTGATTAAATCATTAATTGATGAAATAAAGAGCAATGCATCCGTCTTTTTGTGTCGCCTGAAAAATTTTAATTTGGGCATATACAGTCTTCTTCCATAAAATGGCAAAATTGTCTTGCTATTTGTTACATGTCCTAGGGGTAGCATCATGACGGGAGGAGCAAGTTTGTTCCTGATAAGCCTTTCTTGTCAACAGTAATGATAGTGTTCGCTGGCTGGTGGTGTCCATCACATCTTGGTTGTTTCCCTTCTTTGTTTAACATACAGTCATCTTGTAAAAATCTTTATATATCTCCCAGTACGTTCAACTGTGTGACTATGACAAGAATTTTATTGATTTTAAGAAAAATTATAATGGTTCAGCAAATTATTTTTTTGTTTTAGTTCAAGTAATTCTCAAGGATTTCTTAAGCTGTTATTTTATTTAGTGCTTTAGCCCTGCTGCTTGCTTGAACCAAAATAATTTGTAATGAATGTGGTAAAATTGCTGAGCAAAATTTATTTGTCAAGTAAGCTGCATTTAAGATTCAGGCTCATTGATTTTTTTTTGAGTTTGTGAGCCAGTGAACGAAACTTTTGGTATACTCAATTTCTTGCCACAGAAGTCTTGTTTTTTTTGATGGATGATACACAAGACGTATGTCCCACACATCCTCTCAGTTCTCCATCCTTCTAACGTCCAGAGGGAAATAAGAAACTTCCTGCCATATAAATTTTTATGTACACAAAATGTTTCACAAGGGGTACCTTGTTCTCGATGCCATGAAGAGCAATCAAACCTGTGGGTGACTAAAGATTATTTCTTTTCTGGGACATTTTTTTCATGGATGCAAGTTATGATGATTTTCAGTGTTTTAACCAGTTGTCTGTTATGTTTGTTGGTATGTAAAAAGCTGTATGACTAGTTGTCTATCAATGGTGTTGGAATGTGTAAAGCAAAATTTGAGATGCAAGGTGGAGTGTCCTACCACTGTGGTTCTGATAATAGCAGTTTTTAAGCTTGCTTCTCATGTCTTTATTTTGAGGACATATTGTCACTTTTTACTAATTTGCTGAGGAAAACCTTTAGCTGCCTAATATAGACATACTTATTTTTATTAAGAATAAAAACATCTAGGTGCATAAATACATACTTGTGTATACTAAAGAATAATGTTAAAACAAAACAGCATTCACCGATTTAAAATTTCTTTTTTCTTGTACTGTGGAATCAGTTGTTTTCTAGAAATATAATGATATCTGATTTCTGAGAATCCCTGAAAAAGTGGCATCCCTGCTTCTTTGAGCTTAGTTCTGCTATAATGTAGGGCTGCTTAATCACATTAAATCATCTTGGTCAAGTTTCACCATTGACTGTCAAGTTTTGCAGTGATACTTTATTGTTTGGTACAGTAATACTAAATATTTAATCCATGGCTGTAGAACACATTTATTACATTTTTCACAAAAGAAAGTTATTTAACAGTGGGTGAATTTTTAATGGATTTTAGTTTCTATAACATACCAAGCTGCCTATTATTTTCTTTGCTTTATTTTTTGTTATTGCTTAGACTATGCAATTTTGCAGCAAGAAGTGATTCCAGAGCTGGCATTGTATCATTAAGAGATCTTTTCAGTTTGGAAGCACTTTCTTGACAATTCTTTGGCTTCCTTTGTTATATAGAGCATATTTTATTAGAACTCAGGCATTTTTGTTTTTGTCTCAACATTTAACATGAAACTGTTGTGTTTTGTTTTATAAAGCGTTCCTTCTGCTATACATTATGTTCAATCCCTGACATGTGTTATTATTTAGTTTGAAAGAGACTTGAGTTTACTGTGCATGATTTATTATTTGTTCATTTAAGACTTGAAAAGCAATGCTTTGGTAGGAGTCGAAGCATTCTTTGGTAGGAGTCAAAGTCTTGTTTGGTAGAAGGCGAGGCATTGTTTCATAGGACTTGAAGCATTGTTTAATGGGAGAAGAAGCATTGTTTGAAGGAGGCTTGTTGTTTTACTTATTATTTGTTCACTGTAGGAGTCAAAGCATTCTTTGGTAGGAATCAAAGCATTCTTTGGTAGGAGGTGCAGAATTGTTTGAAGGAGGCTTGTTGTTTTAGTTACCATGTGTGAGCTATTTTTTCTTCACTGTAGGAATCAAAGCATTGTTTGGTAGGAGTCGAAACATTTTTTGGTAGGAGTCAAACATTGTTTGGTAAAAGTTAAAACAGTTTGAAGGAGGCTTGTTGTGTTTATTATACTGTGTATTTATTCATTTGTTCTTTGTAGAAGTGGAGGTATTGTTTGAAAGAGGCTTGTTGTTTTATTTACTGCATGTGATTTATTATTTGTTCATTGTAGGAGTCGAAGCATTGTTTGAAGAAGACTTGTGTTCTATTTACTATATGTGATTTACTCTTTGTTCATTGTTGGAGTGGAAGCATTGTTTAAAGAGGTTTGGTGTTTTATTTACTGTGTGTGAGTCATAATTTGTTCTTTATGAGAGTTGATGCATAGAGGTTTGTTGCTATATTTACCATGTCTGATTTATTATTTGTTCCTTTAGGAGTCAAAGCATTGTTTGAGGGAGGCATGTTATTTTATTTACCATGTGTGATTTACTGTTTGTTCATTGTTGGAGTGGAAACATTGTTTAAAGAGGCTTGTTTTTCTTATTAACCATGTGTGATTCATTATTTGTTCATTGTAGAATAGTATTACTGACTGATGCTCATAGTTTTGAGGCATGCATATACAAACATTTTCTTTTTATGATGGAGCCTCACTGTTGTCAATAACAGAGTTCACAGGCTGGTGCCTTTATGTATTGAACAGAGACCTTTAATTCGAGCCCAAGAGCAGGCATTTCCCAGCTGTAATTTCATCATTACTAACATATGAAAAGGGAATAGCATTCCATATTACGGTAGTTGGTAATAAGGAGGTATGTAGTTTCCTTAACATTTGATATTTTTGTTCCATGTCAGTGCTGTTCACACAAAACTTCATCATCATACTAAAAGTTCCTCCACCTGTTTACTCTGAACAAATTTTTTTGTCAGCTACCGAAATTTCTATAGTTTGGTATGGTGACCTTAAGGATGGTGTAGATTTCCTGTATTTGATTTGTCTGCTGACATTCTTTTACTCTCTCCATTTAATGAGAATATGCTGAGAAATTTTGGTAGAGACTTGCTGAATAGTTAGATCAGATTAGGGATTGCGAATCAGTTGAAAATGCAGCCAAAAGCATGATACGAAATGTTTCACAGACAGATTAGATAAAAGTCATAAAGGGCCACGCGAGTTTTTTATGAAGCAGGTATAAAGTAGAAAGTCTGGAAAGTCCTTTTTTTCAACATTTTTGATGTTGGGGGGAGAAGATTTGGAACTAAAAATGAGGTTCATTCTTGTGTATTTAAAGATATATTGATCATGAGAGTTGGATAGACTTTGGGACAGGGCATAAAATTGAACAAAACCTCATCATTATACCATGCTCTTGAAAAACTTGCCTACCCCTTGTAACGCTCGAGTCTTTGAGTCATTTGTTACATATTAAACTTTATTCAACTACTGGAAATAATGTACTGTTCTCTTGGAAGTCAAGCTCAGGAGGTCTAATTATATAAAGACTGTCATTCTATATTTCTATGGTTCATGCAGATGATTTTTCCATGTGTATCCCAGAATAATTTATTGAAGTTATTTTCATAGCTATTTATCAACATATTATTATCATCATAATTTAATTCACTAGTACATAATTTAATTTCACTTGCGATCAGCCTTATTTTAAAGATGTATATAATGTGTCTGTAGGCGTGTCAGCTCTCTGCGGTCACTATTAATCAATAGATTGAGTATTATAATTGCACAGCTACCTCTCTTTGTTTTCAATGATGAACCTATACCAAAAGTGACTGTGTTATATGGTGAGGTGTGATGAAATTTGTTGCGGCAAAAAAAGACAAAAACCATTGTTGAAAATATCACAGAAAATAAATGATGTGGTGCATTTTTCAAGGAAGTTTGGTGCAAACCATGTCTTTACATCAAGTGATTCATTCTAAATCATCTATTTGGCCATTGAGGGCTTAAGTTGGAGTCAGTTTAGAGAACATGTGTCAGTACCTTTTGGTAACTATAGGCTCATGCTTAGCCACTGATTATTGTCATTGAAATACCATTAACATTGATAATCAGTTTATCAGCCTGGCATGACACTGGTAACCTATTGGATTGTTGCTTAACAGTGCTTAAATATAACCTGACAATCGGAATGTGAAATCCCGGTGTGACAATCAAATGTGACAGGGCTCACAAACTGGGCTTTATCAACCATTCTCACCCCTCCCTCTTTCAATAGCAGTTTCAACACAGTATCCTTGGTTAGGAGGGTTAGAGTCCTGATTCAGGAGACAATAATGCAACTGCAGACTTTGCATATTATAATTTTATTAATCACCCCTTGGGGTTTTCATAGTGCAAGAAACCTGTTAGCACCTGTAAAATAAATCTGCAGTAAATTTCTTTTACTATTTGAAGTGTCCACATCCAGACTTCTTGAATGCACCTGTATTCCATGTGACTTGGTAGTCACTGCGTATCTCTGCTACACGAATGAAAGTCACTCAGTGATTTTGACTCACCCAGCTGGATCGTGTGGATATCAACAATATCAAACAGATACTCTAATTTCATCAAGAAACTAGAATGAAACTAGTATTAAGAACATAATATAGTACTCTCCGCAGAACTCATTTGCTTACAACCTGACTTTCTGATAGCACCATTTCAGGTTTAGTGCTTTTTTTTTTTTGTCAGCATAACATCCTTTTAATCCCCAGATTTTATATTTCCTCACTGCTATGTTGAGGGAGCCAGAAGTCACTGTATGCAAAACAGGAGCAAGCACTTGTATGGTCAGGCTGGATTAAACTACAAACACATTCTCACTTCATGCCATTTTTCACATTAGTGTGGTTTTGTTATGGTGGATAACATACTAAGATCACATGTACTTTGATTCTTTAATGTAACTGAACTGTGTAAGCCTTGCAGATACGCAGTGTAGTACATGTGCATGATTTGTTGGACTGCATGATATAGCACAGTGTTCATTACAACATTAGTCCCACGTGTGAACTGTCCAGTGCCAGACAGATTTTTGCCATATTTTGAGGAATGGGTTACTGATTGTTNGGATAACATACTAAGATCACATGTACTTTGATTCTTTAATGTAACTGAACTGTGTAAGCCTTGCAGATATGCAGTGTAGTACATGTGCATGATTTGTTGGACTGCATGATATAGCACAGTGTTCATTACAACATTAGTCCCACGTGTGAACTGTCCAGTGCCAGACAGATTTTTGCCACTTTTGGATCCTATAATTTAACTTCATTTTGCCATATAAGTACATATATTTATTCTCATAGTTATAAGTTATATTTTTCTTGCCTATCTCGGATATGTACAGTCTTCAGGCTGTTTTTGTGCTTGCCACACTTCACTCTTAAACATTTGATGAACAATGCGTTATCCTAGAGTTAGTCAAAAGGGCCTGCAGAGTCTTTTATCTAACTCAAAAAATGTACCATCTGTGTCCACTGCTAACTATGTAACTGTAAACTAAAGTCATAAACATACATTGTAAGTGTCGGACACTGATGATAATGAACTGGAACAATTTGCCTGGTGCCTCCACGGAATATTGCACAGTGATATTTGCAGTTACCCTGTCATTGTATTGATGATTTTTATATATGACAGTTTGAGTCCCGTCTGCTGTGCAAAAGTTTGTAAACTGCAGTGGAACGTACTAGAAATTGATGACCGCTACTAATCATATTTTTTTCATATCATTTTTCCTTAACATTTGATTACATTGGCCCCAAGCTGAGGTTGATAGTGATGCTGTGGTGTGTTGAAGTCCCAGTGTGTCCTTCTGCAGGAGACTCATGCATGTGAAATGCTGTACTGTATGCAAGGGGGTAATATATGTGTTTGACATGTCCATAGTATGAGGGAAATTTAAAATGTATAGAAAGTACAGACAAAAATGGGACAGAGACTTATTTCAAGGAGACCATATTTTGAGGAATGGGTTACTGATTGTTTTCAGAGAATAGTGTGTTTAACCATGGTTTGAACATTTTATCTGCTATGTGTGGCCTATTGCAGTGGTATCTTTGCTATAATGTGATGCTGAGATACATATGTGGTCACATTTCATATTGACCTAACAGATCCGAATCCCCATGTTGAAATTCATGTAATTTATTTTTGTGTTACCTATGCCAACGAGGTTGTTTTCATATAAGTTTGTTCATTAAGTGGCTGGTTGGTTGATTATTTGGTTGTTGTGGTATCAAGATTACTCAAAAAGTCACAAACCAGATTTTATAATGGGCCGGTTCTGGAGGAAAAGAGTGTCTTTTGGGGCAAATGCAGCAGTCATTTTAAAGATTTCATTGTTGGAAGTCAAGGCATTTTCATCATTATCTACCTTGGCAGAGATCAGTGCTAAGTTGGATGTCCCTTCAGCTGAAAGCTGCTTTACTATATATGTAGCTCCTATAGCACAGTGTCCCATGTACTTGATTAAATGAACACCGTAGCATCTGGTATTGCCCATCACTTCAGTAACCGGAATACATGTAGATGTGTGTAGTTAAGGCATACTATAAACAGGTATGTTAAAAGGCATTTGCAACTGAATGGGAGCATGGAAGAGGTGTGATAAGAGAAAGTTGTGATAAAATAGCACGGTTTGTTGCCATCAAATTTAACAGGTTTGGTTTGGTTTTTTTCTGGCACCAGGTTGTGGGAGTGAAGTTAAAATGATTATTAAAATAGTGCATTAATCTATTCAACTTGGGGGTTGGAGAGGTTTGCAGCATTTTAAGGATCAGTGAAGAAAAACATCATATGCAAATATGCCACTAATGTGGCTGTCAAGCCAATGAAAACTCAGAAATTTCACAACTAATCTGACTCTTTCATTTGTTTGTTCATTTTCCTAGGTAGTAGACTAGCTCTATGTAGACATACTCCTAATTTTTTTTACTGTGTAAACCAATTGCACACGAAGTGTACATGCACTCTGCATATGACATGCACCAGCCAGTGAGAGAATATTGGCACTGGAACCAGCAAGTGGCAAGCATGGCAATATGACCTGCCTAATTACAGAATGAGGAGTGATCACTGCACATTTTTGTTGTTTTCTTTGACTATTTACACCAAACCATGATTCTATCACTTGCCAAGCAACCAAAAGACAACAACAAATAAGAACACATTTTTGTGAGCTTTTGACTGTATTCTGATGCTTCTTCATAGCATTCTTGATGTCACAAATTGGAGCTTGCCGTTATTAACATGAATTGTGACTAAGCGTAATCAACATCTTTGCCATCACGTCACCATAAACATGACTCACATGGATGTTTTTTTCTCTTCAGGTATAGCAGTAGTCTTTTTATTGCACAACTTTACAAAAATGCTGCTGGGTGATTTTGTTCAGTCAGTGTTATTATATTTGTCTAAAGCAACATTAAAAATAGCACATTAACAAAATAAAATAAGAAATGCACTGATCAAGTATGTCGTCAGTTTTGTTTTCTTTGGTTTGTGAGTAAAATGCTTTCTGGTGTGCATGCTACCACCCTACCACCTTCAGGTAAACCAAGATTTCAGACATATATTGGCATTCATGTCTTTCTGTTCTAACATTTCTTTGGACTTCATTTCTGTCAGAGGTTGATGATGTTTTCACACAGTTAATGAAACTGATTGTCTCACATAACTAACACTTGACCTTTCTGAAAGAGCTGAAAAAAAGCTTTACTTGGGCTAGAAAACTGGGCTGGGTGAGGCCTCCACAGGGCTAAAAAAAAAGCCTGCGCTGCCCACGTTATTAACCTTGCATCTGTTTTTCCGATCACAACATTTGGTCTTCAGTAACTGCGAGCATTACTTAGTCATTCACACTTATGAGCCTTATTCTAAGGCCATCACAAAATATGTGATTCTTTGTCCTGATTCAGAAAGGTAAATGGTAAATGTAAAAGGTAAATTGCAATAGGGAACGAAACACAGACGCAGTTTGACATTATTTACATTGGTGAGCCTTTGAAGTCGCAGAGGGTACCAGTCAGAAATGTTCTGACAGAATTCAAGTGATGCATGGCATAACTATTCACACAGGTCCTGAGTGGCATATTATTGCACAAACTGATGAACACAAAGACTTGTTTACTGATACTTAGGTAGATCTGGAACATGAAGGAGCTTTCACTAAAGAGTTCCTAGTAAATGCATTTAACAAATGGGTAAAGCTTTTCATGAAGTTAAAACACATTCTTCTATAACACATTAATTGTTCAGATAAAGCTGTTTTATCTCTAGATGGCAGATAGATAGTGTGGTTTAACAAATTCACATCAATGAATGATATCAAAATTTTAATGTAATTGTTACTGAGCAATAGTACTATTGTTTACATCATCTTATCTTTGAAATTACAGTAAAAGGTTTAATAGTTATGTCCTTGCCTTTTTCACCTGTGGTGTTGATAAAATTTGTAATGGTACCGTGTACAAATCCATCCAACCACACAAGATAAAATAAACAAAGTGCATGTATACAAAAATGCTTTATTAAACTTTCATAAATTTCATTTTCGAAAGCTGTACAATCTTTTTTTACGCTCAGAGGTGAAATTGATAGTGGTGGTGATAGTGGTGACAAATATGGTGACATTATGAAAGTGCTGATAAAGATAAAGTTGATCGAC
>JAWQUT010000037.1:1033410-1062354 GCA_033807755.1 Ellobium chinense | reverse complement strand
TCTCTCTCTCTCTCTCTCTCTCTCTCTCTCTCTCTCTCTCTCTCTCTCTCTCTCTCTCTCTCTCTCTCTCTCTCTCTCTGCCAGTTCTTGAAAATAATGCTAGATCATTTCTAAATTAAGTAACATTTGGTAATTTGTTTGATAATCTCTGTTTATAAATCCATCTTTATGGCATCGTGTATCATGTCCATAAATGTACATGTATGGGGGCGTGCTGTTCCTACAGCAGTGGAAGGCAGTGATATAATAATTTTTGGAAAGCTAAGGGTTGTGATAAATTTTTACCGTATATTACATTCCCTTAGCTTCCCTCCTATTGCCTTTTTTTTGTTGTTTACCAGAAGTGCGAATAATGATTTGGAATTTGGGATCGGGATCTTTGCGCCCTCTCACCCCTCCAGTTTGCAAAGTTACCCTCGATGTTCTCGTCTGCTTCCAATGATAATCCACGCCCCCACCCCTTTTTCCCCTCCCCTCCCTCTTGCTCAAATTGAACAAGAAAAAAAAAACTGTCAGTGCCACAATCATCGTTAGTGAAAAAAACTGTGCGAAAAACCGGGATAGTTATATTTCTTTGGTATATCATTTATTGAAAAAAAAAAAGATAAATAAATGAAGAATTTAATCAGATTCATCCCGAAATCGATTATCGCCAAAGCCGCTCGGCTGTCCAGCGGAAGTGCAAAGACGAGTACCGGATGACCTCTGACGTAAGTTCCTGTTCAGGCACTGAATCACAAAATGGCGGAAGGAGGACCACCGGATCTCGCGACTCAGAAGAAAATCATTGAAGACTTCCTCCAGCTGCCACTGAAAAAGGGCGAAACTTGGTAAGAATGAAGCTCTAATAGCAAATTACGAAATCATCAGTTTGAGAAGGAAGGAAATGGATGTTGTAATGAACCAGGTAGTTTCAATATCCGAGCCGACTGAGTCACTATAGTTACACACAAGAGAATCGCGAACATTCAAAGAATTTCAACACCAAAGACTACAAACATATTTATTTCTGTCATCACAGTTTGAAATAGCCAAGTGTTTTATATGGGTAGTTAATGTGATCTGTTACCATCTAATCCAATTCATTTCCCCTACACCATTCACTACCAATGTAAAAATGTTTTCAGTGTTCATATGGGTCTGATCTGAACAGTGAACTGATTGCCCATCCCACATTCACTTGACTCCCACAGGCAGTCTGAAGTGGTACACAATTTTCAGTTGAGACAGTTAATCTGATCTCAAGGATAAGTCACCTAAAACAATTTTGCCATAATTCCCCAGTGCGTTCATCTAGTCTAGTTAGTTGTTGTCATGCTCATGGACATGGATTGCTCAACTCCAACTTTCCAAAATTTCACATTTTTTCAAATCTGCTTTCATGACCATTTCATTGTCTTTGTCATAGCTGAATTAACCTGTTGCAAAGTAATTAAAAAACTGCTTTATAGATCTAGATCTGGTTACTTTAAATGAACTAATGTCATCATCATAAATCACATGGATATCATTTGTGGTGAAATGGAAAGTGGTTTTTGGTAATTTGCCAAATCCTTCAAGATTACTTGAGATTTAGTAAGTTACTTCCTTATGAATGATAGAATAAGCAGAGACAGTGAATTATGAATTATAACTGTAAAACTGAGTGGTATATAGCATGTTTGCTCAAATTTTCACATGATGGATACTAAACAGTAACAGCAGACTTTGAATTACTTGGTATTGTCTCTATTGCTTTTGTTTACACATAGTGCTGTATAGCGTTCACTATTCTACATGAGAAATGCACAGGAAATCCATGCTATTGTTTATTACTATATTAACCTGGAAAGTTTGCAAATTATTCAGAATTAAGAATACCCGTACCAAATATTTGTTGATTCAGCATTTCTTGTCTCACCTTTCATGTCAACAGTAATGTGCCAGCCTCCATTTTTATGATTTTTATCTTATTGTTTTTCCATTTACCATATATTTGCCTAACGCATTTAAAATGTTTGGTCACAGGTACCTGGTTGATGTAAGATGGTTCAAGCAGTGGAAGAAATATGTGGGTTATGACCAGTGGGACTCTTACAATGTTGGAGATCAAACTGTACACCCTGGACCTATTGACAATTGCTCTCTATTCAAACGTAAGCAGTAGATTGTGATTCTTTAGTGTTAGGGATAAAAGAACACCTTTTGGAGAAAAAGCAGGTTGTCAAAATATGATTTCTTTTAAAATACTTCCCACAGTCTGTGCATAGTAGTGTGAGACAGGAGAGCACATAGTGATATATAGTGCATGTTTTAGAAGGATGTAGACCTGTCACATTGTGACTTTAATCCATGTTATAATGAAACTTAAAAATCTAAAAACTGCTTCATCACTTTTTGCAGGAGTTAACATTATTGTCTGCAAACAAATTGTGCTTACCACTGTTTGGTCAAAATTTTCTTCCAGCTTTCTTCTCAATATTGACTGCATCTCCACTGTATATATCTTGTTGGATCATCCTCGTAAAATGTAGGTCTTTAAAATATTTTGCTATCCTTTTTTCTCAGGCCCTGAGCTCTTTGACCCCTGAACCACCTCCACTATACAGATGGTAATTTCCCTCCTCTTGTCAAGTCTTGTGTTAATGGCCATCTGGGAACTTGAATTATTTTAAGATACATGAATAGAGCAATTCATACATCTGTGATCACTCTCTTTCAATGCACATCAATCCAGTTAATATTTTTATGATTTCAGCGGACACAAATACACTGCGTGAACATTTGGTAGATGATCTTGATTATGTTTTGTTGCCACAAGATGCCTACAAGAAACTGACATCATGGTATGGGGTAGCTCCTGGGCAGGTAAGATGCGTCACATGTTTATTCATTATCAGTCTGTTTGATCTAGTGGTGCAATGCCATTCATGTTAATAGGTAAACCACCCTTCTAAATGTCTTTATCAGTCAAGGACACCTTAGAGGTGGTGATTGTTTTTTTGGAACAGGCCATAGGCATGATCTGGTATACAAACCAGTGACATGACTGCTCTTTCAGAATAAAATTATGTATAGGTTTTAGTAAAGACAATACAATAACAATAACGTAATCGCAGACTCTTCATTGAAAAGTATATACATAACAAATGAAAGCTGAAACTTAGTGGAGTGGAGTATTAATCTCATCGTAGATATAGTGAAACAATATGAAGCACTGACCACAAGTATTTCAAGTGAATTGCTGTGTCTTGGAACCTGAATCAAGTTTTTTTATTTTTAAATTTGGTGTACCTGAAGATTCACTGAAATCACTGTATCTTAAGTATATATCTCAGCAACTTCTTTGGGTGAAATATTGTAGTGACGAGTGCTTACTGTATAGGAGGGAGAAATAAGCCCTCACCAATGTTGTGATTCTGCTTCATGCATTTTTCATCTAGAAAGTAAACTTTTCCAACTTCCTGTTATAATTGACTTTGTCCTGCATGCTGATGATGCAAGACAAGATTTAACTGGAGCTGTCTTGTAGTAAACAGATTTCATCAATTATTCGATGTATCTTTTCTTCTTTCAGGAGCCAATTATGAGGAAGGTGATAGAACAGGGCATGTTTGTAAAGCACTGTAAGGTTGAGGTGTACTTGATGGAGTTGAAACTATGTGAGAACTCTGATACCACCACTGTGATAAACCATGCGTTTAGTCGAGCAGATACTATTGGTAAGTTACTCTGCCTTGTCACAGGCAGAAGGATTAAAGCGATATCCTTTAGAATTTGTGAAGTCGTAAAGCTGGTGAACTCTTTTTAACTTTTGTTGTGAAATTCTACTTAATATGAAGGCATAAAAAAAATGTCATCCAGACTTTTGGGAAAGTTGTGGAGATGTTCTCAATAAGATGCACCATCTTGTATGAAGACTTTGTTCATACTTTAAATTCTCTAAACTCTTTCCATTACTTTCTTGTGCTTTGTTGTGTAACCTGTTGAAAAGAATCATTGTCTTGCTAGCACCATGGTGTTCGCTGCTAAACAGGAGATCTTATCTGCTGTAAACGCATTACTTATAGTTTTCACATATGAATCAGTCCATAAAGGAGTCTAGAAAACTTCAGGAAGAATATTCATTTTCCAGAATGAACCCTCCTTACATTCATTATTAGTATCACTAGACGTATCTTTGAATATTTGACATGGTCCTATGTCTTATTATTTTTAATTGCACCATTTAAAATAGATCTCATGTAACTTGATGTGTGATTGTTTCATCTGTAGTTGATGTCCATATAAAAGCATCCCTTACTAAAGCACTATTTTGCTGTTTTGGGGTTTTATTGTCATTGACATAGTCATGAAAGGACAGGTGTTTACATTCTTACATTTTCTCCAGATTTTTCTTGCCATATATTTTTTTCCATCAGCTACCATTGAGAAAGAGATGCGTCGACTGTTTTCCATTCCTGACAACAAAGAAGTTCGGCTGTGGAACCGGTACATGAGCAATACCTATGAGCACTTGAGCAAAAAGGATGTGACTCTTCAGGATGCTGGCTTGTACCAAGGACAGGTAACACTTTTTCTTACACATTTTCATTTTTTGTGTATTGTATTGTCATCATTTGTTGGGCTGGTTTTTCATGGATTATTGTTCTGTTAATTATTCCAAGAACTAGCAGCAATGAAAATAATGTCAAAAGCATTTTTACATTTGTTACTGTATACATGTAAGTCAAGCGAGCAGGTAAATTTGGTAAAGGCTGACTGATAATCCACTTAATAATGTTACTGTTTTGTTTGCTTAGTAAGTGATTGGACATATTTCATGGTTGCCAGCATGCCTGTTACTGAACGGTATTTAAGGAGGGCTCTTTCAATATACAGTACATGAGACTTCGTATGCAAAATGGACAGGGCACAGGCAAGATGGCATGCAACACCTGAAATTAAATATAATACATCAAAGAAGAAAAAAAGAAAACCAAAAACACATCAGGGTAGACACGTATATCTGTTACTGTAAGAATGTTGATATCATTGTGTGAATCTGAATGGATTCAAATTACCAGCCAGATTGATTGGTAATACTGTAGTTTGGGAAAGAATAACTCTTAAGATCACTCTTTAAGTTTTGGAAGAGTTGTTCTTCTTTGGATTGTAATCTCCTTCATTAAGATATGAACCTCTCAACCTCTGAGATGCTTTCAGCAGAGGAAAGTACTTTGGCCTGGCAGAGACTTTTCTTTTATTAAACACTTTTGATATTTTTTCAGGTGATTGTCATTGAGGTAAAAAATGATGATGGCACATGGCCAAGACAAGCAAAGAGGTATGTTGTTTTATGTTACCTCTGTACTTAGTATAAATAAAATTATTTTTTGATTGTCCTCACCGTCAGTATGGAATATTCATTAATTCTTTTTGTGCTAGTGACTGATAAAGGGTCATGAAGTAAAATATGTTCTGGTGGAGCATCTTTTAAAAAAAAATTACATATCAGGACTGAGTTGACCTGTGAAAACCTCTAACAAATTTTTCCTTTAGGTGTTAGCACTTACTGGTTGAAAAAGATAAATCAGAAAGATTTTGATAGTTTGATGACGCTGCAAGTTTTTAAGGCTTTAAACGTAGGTGATTTGTGAAGGCCAAATGGAAATAGAAGTGTTTGATGATTTAATCACTTTATGGCAGAGTTTGGTAGGTCATGGCCTATAATCAGCTGCAAAATCATGAAAGGTGTTAGGGTAAAACACATTGTTAGGATTTTGTCATGAACCCTTTCAGGCATTGTATTTATCTGTATAGCAATCTGTGCTACAAACACTCACATCAGTGTTTTCTCCAGATTGTTCAGTCACATGATTAACCCTTAAATTTCAAATGCCTCAAAAAAATGCATTGAATGTGCATCTGTCTCTCCTTCTATCCTGTATTCCAAATAAAAATTTACCAGTCCTTTCTCGAATTCATGATAAGAAAGTGGATATAACCTGGAGGACACACTGTCACATGTCATCTTTAAATTGAATGCTGGGTTCTGTAAAAGTTTTATTTTCATAGTCTTCTGTCCCAAAGGAGTACCGGTTACAGTGGTGCCAGCAGCTCCTCAGCCTACGAATCCAGCAGTCAGGGCACCAGCACGAGTGGCTTTAGCAGCTCCAGCATTAGTGGCTACTACAGCAGCAATGGTTACGACCGTAGCAGCAATTGTAAACCAGGACTCTGTGGCTTGGCAAATCTTGGAAATACCTGCTTCATGAATTCTGCTCTACAGGTATGCAAACAGTATTTTGTTTTTATCCTGTGCAAGTTTCTTGGCAAAACAACAATCCAATCATTTAATTATTTCCCTGTCATAAAAGGTATCTACACACATTCTAGAGGTAATAATCTATTGTTACCTCTTATAAAACTATCCAATCATTTTGAGGATCATTTCGGAGAGATGGATCCTTGTTAAAAGTGCTGATACCCGGCAGCTGAACCATGCACTGCATTAGGAACAGACACATTAGCAAACAACATAACTGGGTCTGGAGGTTTCAGACTTAAAATAATTGCACTTGTTTTGAAAATGATTTTGGAAGTCCAGAAATGACTGTTGGAGCATAGCTGAATTGAAAATTAAAAAGTTAGTGACAACTTAGGCTCTAAATGTGATTGTGTTTGTTGTTGTATTAATTTACAGTGCATGAGCAACGTCAGCCGGTTGACTGAATACATGCTGAGTAACCAGTGGGAGAAAGAGCTGAACAAAGAAAACCCTTTAGGGATGAGGGGCGAGATAGCCATCTCTTACAACGAGCTTGTCAGGGATATATGGTCAGGCCAAAAAAGCTACACGGTGCCTAGAAATTTCAAGGTAAGGTTTGTCTGTTGTTTTGAGAATAGTAGTGTTAATTGTGCAAGAATATGTAGGTTCAGTGTTTGTAAACAGACCAAAGGTTGTTACTTGCAAGACGTATTGATTCCTGTCTTAATATTCTCTCTGTCATTTTCATTCATTCTTTGTATTGAGCAGTCTTATCGTTATCAAGAACTAACATTACATTATCCATATACTTACCACATCAAAAATTCATGTTCACCAAGTATTTTCATTCTCAAGCCTACCATATTCATGGGTTTCCTATGTCTAGCCCAGTGGTAGAGTTAAATTTGGTATTCTCAGTTCATTGCATGTTGTCGTTGTCACAGATGACCCTCTCTCTCATGATTTCTATTTCTTTCTCCTTAATATTCTGTCTTTTTATGTTTCTTGAAATGCAGATTGCAGTTGGCAGGTTTGCCCCACAGTTCTCAGGGTATCAGCAACAGGACTCGCAGGAGCTGATGGCATTCTTGTTGGATGGACTTCATGAAGATCTAAATCGCATTAGGAAAAAGCCCTACATTGAACTCAAAGACTCCTGTGGAAGACCTGACAAGGTATGATGGAATATTCTGATTGCATGCTTTTGTGACATTTATTTAGATATGGAGAGGACAGATAAATGTTGTGTGGTGCTGTTGTCTGAGATGTTGCAAGGACAGTATGTGGGGTTTTGTAAAAGTTGACACATGTAAAATAACAGTTGTTCTGTATATGTGAGAGCATTGAAACTTCTTAGTTTTCGCAATCACTTGATTAAAATGATCCAAACACTTTGATAGCAGTTGTAGTAACAATTTGTATGTGTACTAACACAGATATTTCTCCTTTCTTTCAGGTCGTTGCCAAAGAAGCATGGGACAATTACAAGAAAAGGAATGATTCAATCATTGTTGACATTTTCCATGCCCTTTTAAAATCCACTGTGCAATGTCCAGATTGTGACAAAATTTCTGTGACGTTTGATCCATTTTGTTACTTGTCATTGCCACTGCCCATCAAGAAAGAGAGGCAAATGGAGGTGATCTGGGTGCCACTTCCTCCACAGAAGAAACCTATGCAGGTAAAATCAGTTTTTGATATTGTTTGACAGCTGATTATACTTTATCCCTGCTGTTAACTATCATAAGGATGTTTTTGTAGGTCACATACTAATGTCTCACTATTTATTTTAATGCTTTTAGCACCACAGTATCCCTTAAATACCACTATAGGTTAAAAAATTGTTGAAAATTGGTGTCATGTCAGTGTCTGATTTGAGATATAAACATGGTAGCCTTGATTATTGATAATGTGCAGTGAGCCCCAATCTGGAGAATTTAGCAGAGGAGCTCCTACAAGGCTTCAGAATTTACGGCATAAATACAAAGAAATGGAAGTCTAACATTTCAAGATCTGTGTACTGTAATTTGTTCACAATACCTTCTCTTTGTGGTTTCATCTCACTGAAGGCTTTGGTCAGAAGAGCTGTATAACTTTCTACATTATGCTCATGCACATTCTAGAAACTACTGTGGATGATTGACAAGGGTTACTGATTACATGTGGTTTCACTTTCTCTTGGCAGACAGTTTTATTGTATTTAGATGATTGTGAAACTGGAAATGTTTGTGTGTTGCCTGTCTGAACTTAATCAGAGTGTGAGTCATTATTTATTCTTTTCCCTGCAGCTAAAATTGACAGTGCCTAAAGCAGGCAGCATCCGTGATTTGTGTACAGCCTTGTCAGCCCAAGTGGGTGTATCACCAGAGATGGTGAGTAGCTCATGGTTACTTGTGCATATATTTGAGTGAATATTAATGTTACAGTCATGCCACAATGTCATGTTCAATTTCAGACTCGGTTTGCATGGAAGTCAGTTTAAAGTGACAGTTAGTATACCGTCAACTCAGGATATATGACCTGAATTTGAATTGGAAATGGAGCTTTACAAATTATTACACTACTAATGTTATTGACAGTTTGAGTAATCCCCCATCTGCAAAGGCTATAAAACTTTACCAGAGCACAGAGTATTGTGCTGTGTCAGTTTAAAATGATGAACTAGGCTACTCTAGATGGATTATTAAGCAGTAGTTCATCTTCATTCTTGAGAGAATAGTAATCAGAGACTGAATCAAATTCTTCACTTTCTCACCAACAGATGGTGGTAACAGATGTGTACAACCACAGATTTCACAAGATCTTCAGTATGGAAGAAGGAGTCAACCACATCTTAGACAGGGATGACATTTTTGTGTAAGTCTTGGGTGCATTTAAATTTATCTAAACGCATGGAGAAAAAGAGCCGTGCTTGTTGAAATTTTGGTTTTGGTAAACAGTACCTCGAAAGGGGCACTTGCTAGTTCTGAAAGAGAGCTTTGGAGACACAAACTCAATCAATCAATCAATCAATTGGGATTTAAGTCCAAGTGCAGAACATAAAATATGGTCTGGTTACAAATGAATGTGGTTTAAAGCTTGATATTACAGCTCTGAAATAGGATCATAAATTATCACTCATAATCCACACATCATGGCTTCACTATGCACTGTGCTGAGACATTAATTTTTATTGTTATTAAAGTATGCCTGAGTATCTCATGCCTCTGGTTTTCTTGAATGCTTTGTGATCACGATAATGCTTTCACAACTACAGTACTATATTTTGATCTAATCTAATATCTTTTTCACAGCTATGAGATTCCAATCAGTAATATAGAAGACCCCAATGTCATGATTCTGCCTGTGTACCTCAGAGACAAAAAGTAAGTTTGGATTTTTGAGCGCTTTCAATTAGACCTGTTATTTTTTAATATACAGAGCAGCAGAGAGGCTTTTATGTCTGTTCATGAACTGTCATGATCCAGACATTGTCCGCAGTTCTGTTGCCTGTGATTTGGTTCTTTGATTAGGAGGTATAGATCGAGGTTTAGATCCCATATCTATTTGAAAAGACATTAATTTTCAATTTCATATGGAGTTATCACTTGACTGTAATACACTTTGAGCATATCGAGGAGTGTTTGTGCAAAGACTGTATTATTATATGAATTATCAAAGAGAGATAAAGTCTCTCCACAGGCACCCTTAATATGGCCATAGAGTTGATTTTTCTTTAGGAAGACTGGAGTTTCGTAAATTACTGGTTTCTGTGTTGGTTTTAACTGGAATAACTCAGCAGCTGATTAACAATAATTACTATACTATTTTATGTTAATTAGTATTTTTGTAGGGATCTACATTCACAGGATTTTCATTTTGTAATAAATAAATGTCATTGCTTGTAGATTTCAGAACCTATATGATATTGTCTGTTAAATTGCTGCATTGTATACCACTAATAATAAGTCAAGTTTTTTTTTACCTTGTATGTCAACATAAATGATACATTTCATAATGTTTGATTTGTTTATGATCTTTAGGTACGGTGTGCGGCATTCTGATACAAACTCAGTGTCCAGTCAACCTCTGTTTGGTCACCCAATGCTGCTGGCAGTGCCAAGGCAAAACTGCACATACGACAAACTCTACAACCTGTTGCTTCACAGAATGTCGTAAGTACCATTTACCAATTTGTTTGTGGGACAGGAGCATGAGAAGTGACCAGAGTGTATGAATTGTTCCTGTTCCTGGTGTAGAGATAAACAGAAAATTCTTGTAAATAGTAAAAAACAACAGGAAGTCTCTCTGCTTATAGAGAAATGTTCTACCTCATCAGCCACTGGTAATGTCTCAGTCAGAATTGATTACTATTAACCCAGATCTTTTCATAAAATTAACAATGAAAACAATTTGGCATCATAATGCAATCAGCTCTGCCCAGTAATAAGCACCACAGGAATATGATAAGGGTTACAATTAAGCAGAAGGTGCCTAAAAGTGAGGAAGTTAATTTCTTGCTCATGTGAAAAAAAAGACATTCTCAATAAATGTTGCAAATAGTTGTCCAGAAAGGTTCTGGAATATGATCCGTGGCCATTCAGAGCAAGATTTCTTTTGCTAGTCCAGTAACTGAAATAGCAGGCATGAGTTTGTGGAGGTCTATTAGACGTTGTTCCTTAATCATGTTGTTCTTAGAATTTTTGCCATTGCATAGGTGTGACCCCCTATCCTTTAAATATCTATATCTTAGACCAGCTAGGTCAAAATTTTGATAACCTGATAAAAGCGTATACATTAAGCTGTCAAATCTTGGAGTCACAGCTAACTTATGAGGTACTTGTCTCTGTCTAATAGACGATATGTCAGAGTACCAGATGCTTCAGATGAGTGGCAGGAAGAGCCCCTGGAAGATGAGGAAGAGGAGGATGACGATTCATCATCCGCCAATGCAAGTTATTCCCCAGTTGGTGCCAGCAATGGAAACTGGGAAGAAGAGAGTGGAGGTGGGGAGGCCAGCAATGGACATTCTGGATCAGGTAAGAGACACTTAAGTAGTCACAAATCTGAGAAGTATTTCTCTGTTGTCCTTGTTGGATTTTTATCTTTCCCAAAGCCTTTTAACATGACTTTTGTTCATTTCTTGAGCCTTTGTATCTGTCAGCATATTCCCCTGGCCATTTATGAATTTACTGAACAAAATGACAGTATCTGGTTCATGGTTTTCTCTCAAGGACATCAAACTGATGTTTTAGTCAGTACACAGTGTAAACATGGTTCAGTGCATAGGAACTGAGAAGCCTCATGTAGAACTATTGAATTTTTTTTAAGAATGATCAGGAGTTTGCAGAGATTGTGAAAAATGCTTTAGGTTTTAAAAGTAAACTCACATTGGATTTTAGCATAAAGAAGGATAAATGACTGACTGTGTTGTCTTTCTACTTATGGCTGTGTTTTTTTGTTGTTGTTGTTGTGATAGAATAGTTTAGGGATTATGCAGAATGAGAAAGAAGGGTTGTCTTTGACTTGCAGAGCACAAACTTTGAGTATGGATATGAGTAAATGAAAAGAACTATTTTGAGTTCCAGTTTGTATGAATTGTTATGCTGTGTTGATAGAATTTGTTGGGAAAGAGTGATGGCGGCAATTTCGTTTTGTTAAGTTTTACAGAATCACTAAGTATAGATCATAAGTTCATCTTTCAAAAGAGCCAGCAGTGTCCCATGCTTGTATTGCCGTCAACTTTTTCATCCCCCATTTCTTAAGATATCCAAATGGACACTGTAGGGGGAGTGCAGAATTCCACAAACAACAAGATTGACACTGGAGATGCTGTGGCATCGTGTTCCTCTTCCTCAGCCACATCATCAAGAGGCAAACGTATCTTCACACTGAAAGCTGCCAATAGTTTTGGCCGGGATGAGATGGGCACAGTATTGGTGGATGATGGCAAACCTCTCAGGATGACCAGTAAGTTGCTGTTATTCAAATTCAGTGTTGTTAGATGTGGTTCAGATGAGTGACAGTGTTCTGGGGCTCTAAGTTATGAATCCAAACACTTAAAGAGTTTGTGTTGTCAGTTTTGCCTTTCATGCTTTAAGTGATCTTTACCCTGATGAGCTTTCTGTAACATGCTTTGTTCCAATTCTGTAGTGGAAGATTTACGCTTACTTTGTGCCACATTGCTGTCCATGAAAGGTATAACATTGTTAAATTGCATGAAATGCTTCACTCCATCCAAGGATCATAATGGTCATCAGTGTTATTGCGAGATCAGTTCATAAGATTTGTAAAATCTTCACATTTATCTATTTCAAAAGTAAGATTCTTGTTTATCTTTCAGACCGGACCTACATTGCTGTGGACTGGAGCAAAGCTGCCAAAGACAAATTTTTTGATGAAAAAGCTGCAGAGGTAAGGGCAAGTTGAATATATATAAAGGGTTTTATTAGAAAACTACAGTTTATAGAACTGGGAGAAGACAAAATGTCTTTGCAGTGTTCTTTTACTTTATTCAACACTGTGGCATGTATGTGGTTAGATATTTATTATGGCAGGACCCATCAGATTTTATAGTCATTTGCACTTTGACACCATCTTGTGCAGGTATTTAGAGAATTCTGATCCTGTTAGCATTTCCCATCCTAATGCAAGGGTATCTGCAAAGTCCCTCCATTTGTAGTGAAACATTTTGTCCATTGAAATGGTAATGTATGATAATTGGTGTAACTTCACTTGCAGAACTGCACCAATACACAGAATTTTATGTGTGAATGATCTTCATTTTCAGGACTTCGAAGAGCATGATAGCATGAAGTCCCGTGCTGCCCAGAAAAGGACAGTCATCCAACTAGATGACTGCCTGAAGCTGTTCATGAAAGAGGAACAGCTCAGTGAGCAAGATCCTTGGTAAGTGTGGAAGTGAGCGTGTATTGGGAACAGGGAATGTGTTATGCTTTTGTCCATGAACAGTTTACAAAGTATATGCCTTCATACTGTAGTTAAGGATACTTACAACTACTGGCTTTTTTATTGTTTTGCAAGTTGTCTACTGACAAGTGCTATGAGCAGTCCACAACAGAGTGAAATATTGACTTCCTTGTAAATCTATGAACTCTAGTCTAGTGTCATCAGAGCTGTTGAGGTAGAGTAGATAAATTATATTTATTTGTGCAATTTCCAAATGATCTGAGGGTCATCAAACATTGAGCCATAAAAGTTTTGAGGGCAGTAATTCTTATGCTTGTCTTGAAATCCGAATCCAATAGTTATTGGAATTGATTGATGGGTTATTTCTGGATATACCAGGATAATGGGCTTGTGATTTGCGATCAGATCTGAAAAATGCTCCTATGGAGTTACAATGATTCTGAGAGGGTTTCCAGAACATTTCGTTATCTGTGTTCCTTGCTTATATTTCTTTTCATTCCGTACACAGGTACTGTCCAGACTGCAAACAACATAAACAGGCCACCAAAAAGTTTGACTTGTGGTCACTGCCAGATATCCTCATCATCCACCTCAAGAGATTTTCTTACAACAAATATTGGAGGGACAAGATTGATGTCCTGGTGGAGTTTCCTATACAGTAAGTTCTGTTATAATGTTCCAGTTATTGACAAAGATGATTCCCCTAGTATCAGTGATTTTATAATTTCAAAACCTTATTAGAGACTTAATATTAATAATAGTTGTAATTTTCAACAGATATCTCATGCTGTTTTGTTGTTTTTTTTTCCTTCATCATAGTGGCTTGGATCTCCGTAAGTACATCATCAACGAGGAGTCTACAGACTGTGACGTGTATGATCTCATTGCAGTTACAAACCATTATGGAGGACTTGGTGGTGGCCACTGTAAGTTACCTTTTATGTTATATTTTATACACAGGACAGTTGAAGGATAGAGATTCAAACTACATATGGCTTGCTATCTGAGTAACTGTTGTCACAAGGGTTGAGGAATAACATGACAAGTTGAAGAATTAATAACCTTTCATACTCATAGATGATGTATAAGGGTTAAAACACTGTTCACCAGACACTGTCATATGGCTGTTTCAGAGAATTTTGATCATTTACTGCAATGTAATTTTCAGGTGTCAACCCAGTTTTATCTGTTGCATTGTAATGCTTCAGGCATGATGTACAATGCATGTGCATAGATGTTTAAGTTCTAATGTGTGTTGTCTCTGAAGTCTTGCAAATTATTGTTGCAGGGTCGTGACTTTGTGATCTTGTCTGTACTTATGGTATATAGGTTTATAATTGATGAGCACAACCTTTTGATGTTTTTCTCCAGACACAGCATTCGCCATGAACAAAGATGACAACAACTGGTACTACTTTGATGATTCCAGTGTTACAAGTTCCTCGGCTGACTCTGTAGTTGTAAGTCTGATATTCATCGTCCCATTCATGACATTAAACACATTAGTTGCTTTGGTCACAGACATGACGTCTGTTTAGAACAACAAGTGCCCAGAGCTGCCAATTTTCAGATACTTTCCAGATAGTTTAGCAGTTTGAAAACAGATGATTAGCAAAATTTTGGTAGGGTTTGAAAATTGTCAATCTTGACTGTTATTGGAAAACTTTCTGAACGCAGGACTGAAGTTATTTTTTAAAGCTACAAGCATAAGTGGGAAATTTGATAAAGAACACATATATGGGTGATGGAGAATGACAACTGGTCATTAAATGTTAAATAAAGTAAACACCACATCTTTTATCAGCATAAGTCAGTTTTTCTCCTGTTAATCAAATAAATTGAAATAACATGATATTGTTTTGGCTGCTAACGCCAGCACAATTTTTTGACATTTACTTGATCTCATACATCGCTACCTTGGTTACTCCTTAAGAGCAAAAATTATTTTGAAATAGGTGTACAATATGCAGTGCAGCTAAACATTTATGCAATTCACTGTTCTTTGCACTTTATATGGCTTGAAATTAGAGCATATAAGATTACAAGGCACTTTATTTGTTTCTTATTGTTTATAGAAATACACAACTATGTTATCTTGTACTTTCCTTCCTCAGACAAAGGCAGCCTATGTCCTAGTCTATCAGAGAAAAAACCTTAATCAAAGTCGGAAGTCACAGCGGCAAGGCAAGGGGCAAAATTCCAGTGCAACAATATCCATCTCCCAGAACCACAGTGTCCCAACCTACCCAGAATCTTCCATCCCCAATGGTGTTGGTGCAGCCAGTGAAGAGGACGATATGGAAACTAATTAATGTCAGGTCATGTTCTAAATATGTTGTTATTTTCCTGAGAATCTTGTCAGAAGCAAGATTATTTTTCTCATAGGTCTGTTACATAGTTTGTCTGTCCTTAAAATTTCCTTGGCAGGGGAGAGTACATAGTGGCCTTTAATCCATCTGTAGGTGCTTGCTGGCCAGGAAAACTTATGAGTGCAAGTGGCTAAAATATAACAGCATTTATAGTACTTTAGAAATTTTGTTAGCCTCATTAAAAGACCTTGAATCAGACATGACAGAAATAAGATGTTATGAAATCTTGTCAAGCCAAGTTATAAGCCAGGAGTGTTGTCAGACTTTGGTTTCTCTAGCCATGATGCACCAGTGCTGGCTTTATATTGGTGCATTGTGCCGAAGAGGCAGATACCAGGCAGTATCTTGACACTGATAAATTAAAAGCAGATGTCTTTGCTGGAGGCAAGGGCTTTGGGTCAAAGCTACAGGTGTCTGTTTCTTGGCTCTTGAAAGTGTACCATTTAGCAATGTTAGGATATGCAGTTCACCTTAAATATCCAAATCCTCCCCAACCCCCCTACCCCCACTAAAAATGCATTGAATGCACATTGATCTTCCCTTTTTTCCTTGACTCCAAATTATGCATTACCTGAGAACAATCTTAATAGTCCTCAAAAAAAATTGTGAACCCCCCTAAAATTTATGATATGGGGAATGTTTCCTCCAACTTATACAACCTTGAGAAAGCATTGGATATTGCCTCACCTACAAATGGATTAAGTGCCATTGGTATCTCACACTGTAAGTCCCTGCTGTAAGATGGGATACCTTATACACAAATCGTTAGTATGTCCACAGTGATTGAATGACTTCTCAGGGCTTCCCATCAACTGTTCAAGAAATCCACACTCCAGAAACCCAATTTTCAGCGAGTAGTGACCCGAGTTTGCTAAGAAATATGTGTTTATTTATCACAATTAGACATATTCTTTCCAAATCCTTCTGGCCACCTCCGTTTTTCCCATCCTCTCCTCAACACATGTCCATTCTCCCACCCTTGAAGCCAATGGGAAGCCCTGTGTTCTCCACATACCGAATAGTTCTCATGCTTATATCAATTTGGAAAGATTTCTAGAAAATTCACTATTGTGTAGAAACACCAGGGTAAATATGCTTACTCTTGGACTTAGGAATCTTGTCTCACTGTCCAACTGTGGGCAGTCTAGTTACATTCAACTGAATACTGTATAAGTTTGGTTTATTTTTTTCACAAGGATCAAATTTTCACTCTCAAAAACTACTTCCCATGAAAAAAAAGTTAATTTCAAAATTCTCAAAGGGTTTATTACTAGTATAAGACATGCAAAAGAGGGAGTAATCCCAAAGAGAAATGCACAGAAATTTGTCTCTAGTAACAGTCCTTGTTATTGGGACATTTGCAACAAAACGAAGAATGATTTCCAAGTACATGTTATCGGTAGTCCGGCATTTGACTTAAGATTGTTCTAGAATTAGGCCCTTATATCCACATTAAAAACTCACAACTGGGTCACACAAAATAATTATGTACTTCCAAAAAGCCAATGCAGACTCTCAGCGAAACTCAGATCCTCATGAAAAAAAAAACCACACTTATACAGTATATGGTAATATCCTCCAGCATTAGCATAATATTGTTCTAAATATGAAGAGTTGAGAATACTATAAATATGCAACAATAAAAATGAGAATTCCTTTATCAGTAAGTGTGAGGTACATAAATAGTGTTGTTTGAAAAATTCCTCCTGGCTGAAGTTTACATGCTAGAGAGGAACATAGCATCAAAGGTTAACTGATTTGGCTTTCTATGGTGATGGATTTTGGTAGATAATGTCCATAGCTTGCATAGCCCTGTAAAAGCTGCATTTTTACTGGCACTAGAGACTTACTACTGGTGTCAGAAACGGCAATTGTGGAGGCGTTGCTTACTGCATGCGTAGAGTAGAGGGGCACAGAAACCATCAAGGAATAATTATAACCAAAGAGGAACTCAAGTTGAGCATTATAATATTGAACTTCATGTCAAATGAGTTTTGTCTTAGGTTTTGAATATTATCTAAATCTTATCATCACTGACATAACAAGATGAAATTGAGAGTATTTGTTGGGAAAGTAAAGATGAGCAATTTTAGTCCATTATTCATTTATTGGAAAGAATGGAATAAATGCTTGAAGCAGAAAAATATGATATGCACAAGAAATATAACCTTGAGAGATAGAGGGTTTATGAAGTATCTTAGTTGCAAAATAGAGCAGTTCTCTTTACTGCTTTAAACAGTTTTTTAAGTTTATGATTGAATCCAGTTGTTTGAATTATTGCCTCCAAAATAGTCAGTGTTTTGCCATCACAGGTTATTGCCCTGAACAGTTTTAGGACAGACTGTTACCATGGAGCATTTTGTAACATGTCTGTCCTCAGCTGATACTTCAAGAGTCTTATGCACTGTTGTTATAATGCAAACACGGAGCCTGAAATGGCAGGTAACCTTTTTCTTTACCTTGACCTCTGAGCCCACATTAATTGTCCTTGGCTTATTAAGCCTTCAACTGACTCTGACTGTAAATGTTCAACAACAGCATCAAGTTTGAAGGCCTAAGATTAGAAGACAGCTATGCCGATCGAAAGGGCTCCATTCAGCACCAGCTAAACACATTGTATCATTGTGAAACTATTTCCTGCAACAGTGCAGGGAAACATGGCAGAGAAACAATGTGCACCTGGGCACAGCTGATGAAAGCAAACTTTGTAATGAGTAATGCTGTTGGATTTGCAAAAGAGCACTCTGCAATCTGTTAAGATTTTTAAAAAAAAAAAACTTTTCTTCACTCAGTTTGTGCAAAGGCAGGCTGCTGTTTGCTTAAAGGCTTGTGAGGAGTGGTAAGCTAGTGCAAATATCTTTTTTAGCGCAAAGAGAACAAATTCACTATTAAATGTTGAGTGCCTTTCTCTATCCAGCTCAAACCTGATTTCGGAAAATTCTTAACAAAATCATAGGGGTTTATGCATTTGTCCGAATTTGTAGGGATACCTATTAGGTCTACTTAGACAATATGGATCTGTGAGGGGGATTTATCATGAGCAAATGGTGAAAAGAAACCCCTGATGTGGTTCATGGTAACAGAAGGGCATAAAACTCTTGATCATGTTGCTGTAAATATAAAAACTTGTACACAGGAAGAGGGACGTCTCAAAGTAAACTGACCAAGCACATAGAAAGTCAGCAACACTACACACAAAGTACACACATGTGCTTCAGTATATTTACTGCCACATATAAAGGTAGGGAGGTTATGATCTGCTGTGCTTGTTTTCATTTTTCTCCACCAGTAGCTGATTTCGGGAAGCTGTCATTTGAAAGATAGCCGCTTAAATCATTCATTTGAGGAAATCAGAGAAACCAGAATGAAGATAACAAAAATCCAGTTACTAAAATTGTTGGCTTTCATTCTGATGCTTAGTTGTGGTTGTCAAATTTTGTATAAACTTAAGCATTCAGTGTAGAGCTTTTTATTTTTTGTCACAAAACTATAATACCAAATGTAGAGCTCTTTTATTTTTTTTTAATATTTGGCACAAAACTAGACAATTAAATGTAGAGCTATTGTTCTTTGTCTTGAAATATTTCTGCCTTTTGTCTGCTTTGATGATATGAAAACCTAAAGCCAAACACTTATTTGTAGTGCATAATTAGACCATGAAGAGGGAAGAAAACTCTTGTGAAACCATCATTAAATATGACTGACCATTGCAGTCTGAACATTGGCTTATACATCTCTTACTTTTGGGTTTATAAAGAACTTCTTCAGTGTAATAATTTGATACTGACTTAAAAGTAATGTGATTGACCATTGCAATCTGAAACATTGGCTCATACATCTCTTACTTTTCGGTTTATAAAGAACTTCTTCATTGTAATAATTTGATACTGACAAAAAAGTAATGTGCTTGACCATTTCAGTCTGAAACATTGGCTCATACATTAATAATTTGATACTGACTTAAAAGTAATGTGATTGACCATTGCAGTCTGAAACATTGGCTCATACAACTCTTACTTTTGGGTTTATAAAGAACTTCTTCAGAGTAATAATTTGATAATTTGCTGCACTTTGAAAACATTGCTTTCACTGTCTGACTCTGGCATCTAATTTGTAGATTTATTTATAACTTTTGTTTTTTCTCAATTTTCACTTTTTCAGATGGTAGTTTTGTGAATAGGCACCACTATATTCAAAACTTTTGTTTTTGATTTGGTCGGGATAGAAAACAGCAAAGCAGATCACGGGTGCATGCACAATAATAACCATCAATAGTGTATTACCGCATAAGCTTACAGTAGATTATGAGGTGTCAGGGAGGGTGTTGGCATACAAAAATTGTTCATGTAACAAAGTTATTGTGGAAACCCAGGAGCACAGTTGATCCAGCTCTGTCCGACAAGGTTAGCTATTGAAAAAGGGCAGAAATGAGGAATTTTGTTGGAATCTGATGATGGACTGAGATCTCTTGTGCTCCACGGTTTCTGTTTTATCATGCTGCTCACCCCTTGTTTCTTTCAGATCTGATGTATCCTCTCCTGTTCAAATCTTTATCTGTCAGCTTTGCCAAAAAATCTTAACTTGATGCTTTGCTGCAACATTCCCTTAACTTGATTTTGCAAAATTTTAGAGGAAATATACAAAATATCAAGTGAATTGTTATCAGATTCAAGAGGAATGTTGTACTGGTGCTGTCTTTAATCACAGAGCTCTGAAACTGAAACTGACAGTCTCAACAGTGCCAGAGAGAGACTAGGGTTAAGATCTAATGAAGCCCTGCTGCAGAGCAAATTGTTTAGGACCAATGAAGGCCATCTGTGCATGGTCCTGAATGCAATCCAGACTGGATTGAGCTTTTAGTGTGGTTGAAGATATCATTTACCCATTTACCAAACATAGAGGACAAAGAACACATGATGATGAGGGAAAGTAATCTTCTGAAGTATTAAAAAGCCATATTTTGAACTAAATTTCTGTTACGAAAGTGTTGCAGCTACGCATCAAATTATGTTGTCATAAGTCTGTTTATGATATGTGGTGAAAACTCCTGTTAGAACTTGGATGTGCTAATGGTTAGATTAGAGTCACTATTAAAAAAAATTCAAATGGAATATTTTATTTTGTAAGTGTCCTAGTAATTCCTGAAGTAAATTTTCAGTGTTATTCGGTTACGGTTATGATAGGGTCAGAATGTCCCCTTGGTGCACAACTGCAGTAACTGTCTCATTCTTTTTGAAGTTGCCACAGTTGTAGATAATTTAGGTGACATGTAAGAGTGTTGGTTTTGTTAGCTCACACAGAATATATGGGTAAATCTTTGGTTGTGCTGGCAACTGTTATCCTCATAGTAATTCAGAATTCAGTTTTATTTGAATAGACTGTTGCGCAAATACTTATGTAAGTATAATACGGAATATTGCATTTCTTGAGAATGTACACAGTAAGTTACTCAGCGAGTAGATCTCTTCTTTTTTTGACGTCCTGACTTGTGTTTCCTTTTTTTTTTCATTATTGTAATATTTAGGTAGCCACATGAGGCATATTTGTTTGCCATTTGCATTGTGACAGGTGATCAAGGACATATCTAGAAATTTTTGTTCAGCAAGCGCAAAATTATTTCCTGTCGGGAGTTTGAATTCATGAATGACTGTTCTGATTGTGCAAGAATATTTGAGAAAGAGACTGAAAGAGAAAGAAAGAAAGAAAGAAAGAAAGAAAGAAAGAGGGAGAACAGGACTAGCTGTAAAAAATTTCTTTGTCATCTCATGTTGTGCTATGGTACATAAATCTGTAAATGGAAAATATATTTATTGGCTTAACAGTCATGATGAATGATTTGATAAAGCCTTGCATCGACTGATGCAGGGCTCTGCCATGTTTCTTTTGATATTTTCTGCCCCACAGTAAAGTTTTCATTGTAACAGGGCCATGAGATGTTTACCTAACTGTACAGTTTTGACTGATAATGGGAACATCTCGCCCTTGTTACTGAGTTTCTGATCTGGAATTTTATCGTAAAAGACCGTAAATCCCAATATTTTGATGTGAATATACAGTCTTCTAATATAAAAGTCCAGTACTGCACTGTCATGAAACTGTTGACTATGTTGGCGTTAATGAGAAATCACCTGCTTGTACATGGTTTTTTTTTGTTTTCTCCTTTTTATTGCTGTCCTAATGGTTTGCTTGTGTTTGTATGTGTTGTAAATCTGATTATTTGAGTCTTTCTTTTTGATTCCTGTGTGTGACCTCATTGGTCAGATACAAATGTTCAACTATAAGGTTGCTCTGACGGAGAGAACTCAGAGACAGAACTTAGGCAGTTAGGGGTAGCTTCATTATATTCGGTAGTAACTAGGAATGCCAGTTCATTATTGTCAATAGATTCTTATTTCAGAAAGACAAATTTCAGGAAGTAATATTTTATTTTTCCTGAATTTTTTTTTTTTGGTTGTTCTTTGGCTGGAAGTTATGAAATTTTTAATCCTTTGTGAAGCAGATGGGCAGAAATTTTTTTTTTTTTCAACTGGTGCCTGCCTCTCTTCTCTCCTTGATTATGACTTCATGACAAAAGCCCGCCTTGTTTCACCAAAGGTTATCATCATCAGTCAGCACCCAGGTTCACCTCATCATATGTTGTCTGTTGATAGAAGCGCACCCATGTTCCAGATGTGAAGGTATCAGTGAGAAAAGCCAAAGAAACTTCAGATCAAAACTGTAAAAAGTTTTCAAAGTAGCATGCCCCATACATGTGTGCTGTCTGTGAGAGGATTCTGAAGTACACTCAGCCCTTGTGCTAGCCCTTTTGATTTTTATTTGTAAGCTCTATCCAAGTTGCATCTTTGAGTCTTTTCAGTGTAATAGGTGTCTTAGTGCATATCTTTTTAGCCATTCTAAATAAGGCTTAAAAGGAGGCACTGTCCTTATCCAGAGACTGTCATGCACATAACATGGTGTGCAACTTATCCCTACAAGTGCACTGGATTTCTGTGCAAGATTACACACCAAAGTGCTGAATGGTGCATCTTCTCCCTCAAGGGTGATGATCATAGAACAAATGTCATCAGCTATGACACCAATTGTTCAACATCAGGTTTCACCCATTTCTGTTAGGTACCTTTATGCATGATCCTATGGAGGCGTTTTTGGATTTTCTGTCTTGACGCAGGATTAACAGAAACTATCAACACCTTTTGATGTTAGATGGAATAACTATTTAGCTAGTCAGGAAATCAGGAAAAGCCTCCATTAGATCATGCATAAAGGTGAAATCTGGTATCAGACAATTAGTGCCATAGCGTATGGCAGTTGTCCTAAGACTGTCATCCTTGATAAAAGAGAAAAATGCACCATTCAGCACTTTTGTGTGCAATTTTGCATTGAAATCCACTGCATTTATGATGATAGGTTGCACATCATATTAAGTGCATTACAACCTCTGGAAAAGGGTAGTGCCTCCCCTTAAGCCTTGAGTCATTTGTCCACATTAAGTTATTGATATGATATGAAAGCTTAATATGTGTTCTGACATTATAATTAGGTGGAAAAAGTTCTGACCTAGCTTTACTCTGGCCTGATATATAGTTGTATGAAGTGACAGAGGTCGCCCTCATACAGTGAAAATAATTCTAAGAAAATCATAATTAAAGAACAATCATTCTTAGTAAAAATCACCTGATTTTCCTCACAAAACCTCATATTTATGTACAATTACTAATCATTTGCCTTTTAATGCAACAGTTTTATGTTCAGAGATGATTCTATCCTTAATTTCTGAAATAAACAAAAATTGATATTGGTTGGACACATGACATAAACCTCATTTTGATTGGCTGCTAGAGATGCAGAATACAAACTTTCCATGTCAACCTACATGCTAGCATTTCAGATGGTGCCCTTTCTTATTGCTGAATTGTGATACATTTTGTTCATACTATGTTTGCATCTTATTTTTTTAAAGGTCTGTGGTGCTTGGTCTGTTTCTGGTCTTTCTTCTTTTGTTTAGTGAAAGATCTCTGATGAGGCCAAGTACAGAAACTTACTGATATTAAGTGATGGCTGTTCTTTCGCTGTTAAATTTCCTGAGCCCTTATGCTATTTTAACAAGAATAAAGATATTGTGTTTTAGCTGTAGCATTTTTTGGCAGTCATGTTAATCTCAATAGGTATGCATATTTGGGATTCCACTTGTCTTGATCTCTAAACCACAAACTGTTTCATGAAAAAATGTCATCACTGAAACCAACACCGTGGTGAGAACATAAATTCTCTGTTACAGAACAAAAAAATCAGTAGAGTGTCATTTCCTGTTGTTTTGTTTATATGTTTGGAACATAATGCCATTGCATAGTCATCTAGAAACCACTCAAGCAACAGAAAATACTTTTCAGATGACTTTTTGTTCATTGCAACAGAAAGCTGACATTTTCTTTATTTGTTTCCATAACACACAACCAGACTTCCAGCGGAGGACAAAGTTTTTATGGTAACAGGCAGTAAAGAGTTGCACTTTGGCACACAGCACTGGATTGTTGAGTTGAACCCAGAATTGCTGCTGCAGATTTCGCAGGCAATATGCCAGGACTCTCCTACCTAATGCTTGTTTAGGGTTGAGGAAGAAAAAGTTTTTAAAGCATACTTGAAACAATTCCTAGACATTGTCACTGTCTAAGATCTCTCTCATATCTGCTCTCTCTTTTCTAATCCTTCCCCGCTTATGCAACCCTCTTGTAAACACAAACTTTCTAGATATTTCTCAACTGGCACTTCACTACTGTGCATTCCTTGCAAATAGAGAATCAGAAATATGTAAGTTCCAAATTTCTAGGACTGGCATTTGTGTATATTTATCGCAGAGCAGCTCAGAGGACAGCCAAAATTTTGAAGGGCATTTTTTTGATATATAAAATTTTCCATTATAATTTGTAAAAAATTAATGTGGAGGACTGTAAGTTTACCTCAAGAGTTTAGTGGAACTAACCACTGAGGTCTGCAGAAAACATTTTGCATATCATGAACTCTGGAAGGTGATTTTACCACAGTATGTCACAAATGTTGTCCAGCAGATTCTCACAAACTCAAACACCAAGAGATCAACTCAGAAATTCCAAGGTCTTCAAGTAAATTGAATATGGAAATGTAGAACAAGGGACCGTAGCTTTGCAATGAACAGGCAAGAAATGTGAGTTTGTAAGAGTCAAGTGAGAATCTACAGCAATTCAGTTTGATCATTTCTGCCCATTTAGATGAACAAAATGAAAAAGGAAGTTCTTTAAATGTGCAGAGTCTCATCAGTGTAATTTCAGTGCAGAATTATGGTGGTATATATGTTAATTTGTTACAGTGTCAAGGGAAGAAGACATTTGTGAAGATTACAGTGGTTTGTCCCATACGGTTGTCAACGTTTCCTTTTTTTTTTTCACATTCTTACTCACTCTTTAATTTCCACTGCATTTTTTCAGTGGGTAATTTGTATAAACTATCTAAAAAGGGAAAGAGAGAATGTGAGACCAGAGATGGAAAGTTTGTGAATGCAAGAGAGAGAGAGAGAGAAAATATATGTGTGCACTTTGGTGGATGAATGGATGAATGCCAGATTGGCTACAAATTGCTGAATTCTTTTTCTGTGTTGTATGAATGTCACTTTGAGTGTTGTATCAATTCATGGCAACAGTATGTTGAAGGGTTTCATAGCCAAATGAGATGTAGATAATCTTTTCTATGTTTATGAAAAAAAGAAAGAAACTGACACAATGTCAGCTTTGAGCAACAAAGATATTACTTTCAACATAATGTTGAATGTAGGATTTTGGTTGCTGTATGATTTATATGTCACATTTTCAGATTTAGATAGTCTTCTGTATGGACTGAGTTTTTGACAGGTATTTGACATTGACTGAGTGTGTTTTGTTTTTTTTTTCTCTTTGATATCCGCCTGAGATCTGTAAGGTTTTGGATCTCACCTAGGGAAAATTATTGTTGACAGACAGCCCTAAAACCAGCAACTCCTGAACACTATAAATGCCTGAATCCATTCATTTCTTGAAATTCCTTCTTTTCATTTTGGTTTTGGTTTGGATTTATTTAGTTCCTGAAATGACTGGCACCTGTCTTCACTTGTTTTTGAATACTGACATTGATATTTCATTTGCTGTTACCTCTAAATAGTCATGACTTCTCTTTTTGTCTTTTTTTTTTTCTTCGAGAAATAGTTCAGTATTCATCATTGCTGTTTGGAGGGCAGCTTCACGTCTTTATGTCCTAACCCTTGAGTTCATTCATTTTAAGTCGGTCTTTTTGTTTGAATTAGAGTTTTACCGTGTTTCAGCACAATTATGGCTATATTACACCTTTCTAACAGTGGATTATTAGGTAGAATTTTCTTAACGCTTTGGTCTGAGGTCAGAAAGTTATTCTATCTTGGGTGGCTAAGAGACAGAGCCTTTGTAAGTTGGTGAAGAAAATCTATTAACGGCAGATTTCTTCTTGATTTTTTTTCATGGTGTTTAAAAGGCACCTTCTTGTTGGCGACCTGACAGGGCTCTAGTCATGATTGTACCGAAAAAGAACAATAAAACCTAATCTAAAGAAACATTAAACATTGTCAGAGTTGATCAGATTTTCAGGAAATTCTGACCTGTTAATAGTGTGGGGTTCTTATGTAGGAGTTCAGAGTCACAAAAGAAAATGTCACTTTTCATTCAAAAAAAAAAAAAAAAAAGAGAGAAAAATATTTATTAAAATAATAACGAAAAATATTTATTAAAATATTAACATCTCAGGACATAATAGATCTACTCGTTGGAATGTTTCTTTCACTCAGTCCAAGCTCTTAGATAACCTTTTGAACTAATGACGGTGACATTTCTGGACGGCTGCTTTCTGGAATTGTTAAGAATGTTCTGCTTTTTCAGAGAATTCTGCAAAAGTTTTGTAGACTAATGTCTTCTCAGCAACATTTCTGTATTGTTGATAAGATTTTTTCACTTGTAGAGAAATTATTAATCCTAGGGAATTTCAGAGATCTGCCACTGTTGTCCCTCGTTCAGTTACTGCTGTTTTTATGAATAGGTTTATCACCTGAAGTCGCATATCAGTGAGTGAACATCAGTCATCAAGTATCAAAGTGACATCAATTATAATGTTAGCACATATAACTTGTACTAGATGCTTTAGTTTTATGTAGTTGTTATATTGTTATGAGAGGTTGAGATCACGTATTTGAGGTTTAATAGCAGCAGGTGACGAAAATGACTTTTTTCAACATAAATGCCCATCTTGCACACATCTTATTCATCCTCACTCTTCTTTCTGTCCCTTGTTTGCTCTTTCACTTCATGTCTTACCCTGACTCGTTCTCTGTCTTTCTGAGCTATTGTTAATATTTATTTTTTGTTTTACATTATTGGAATTTATAAGTAAATAAAGTTTGCTTGCATATAGTATTCATATGGCCTCACACTTTTTTTTGTTTTTTTTTTGTGGTCGTTGACAGCATATTGCTCATTATTTACTTGCATAAATATCAGAATCTCAGAGGGAGACCAAGTTGAACTGAGAGTAAAAAATGATCAAGAAGGTAAAAGCCTTTCCGGAAATAGTGTTTATGACGTCACATGTAACTGATTTGTAACTGGTGATCTCGTCAGTCCGTGTTGGCGTATAACATCATATTCCACAAACATGAAATTTGGAGACAAAATGCGATAGCCCAGGACCATTTTCTAAGCTTGACCAGAGCAAATTTCTCATGAATTGTTTGGTAACAGAAGTTTTCAAGTTCATAGATGATTTTTTTGTCATAATATGTCGTTAGAACCAGCTTAACATGCTGAACAAAGTAAGGTCATTTCGTGACTGGACCTAATGGGTAGAAAACGATAGTTTGCCTCAACTAGACGATATGTAAATAGTGGTGCACAGCGGTAAGATTATTTTGGACATGCCGGGTTTCAAAGTGTACTAGCCATCATGAAAAAGTTTCTGGATCGTCGGGTTTGTGAGGTAAGAAATCAAATTTGACAAAAATATGAGATCAAATTCTGCGACAAAACGTCATGGACATCATGTCACCGGGCCGATCTTAGACAGCAGTGGAACAATGAGGGTTTTCAGTCATTCGTACGTGCGAAAGTTTGAGAACTAGCGCATTAACGATGGAATCTCTTATCATCGTAAGAATAACAATTGTGCATAGATGCAGAATGCATGCTTGGGAGCGTTCAACATTTTACATGCAGAGTAAAGTATGCTCGTAATTCTTACTATAGTAAGAGATCCCATCGTTAGTTCGCAAGCCCTGAAGTGTTTGGGTCCTTATAGGGGCTGATTCTCATAAAGATCATGTCCCCGGATGAAAGAGGTGACTTGAGTACACCTAGACACATGATGGCGGCATACATTCAATTTTTATGAAAGACATCATTAGTATGCTCTCATCCATCCCTCGGTGATTTTGTAACTTCATAATCTAATACCTTTAAAATACATGTAAATCTGATACAAAGTAGGGATTATGATCTCCGAGATAAAGGTTCATTATGTGAACCAGGGAGCAGGTCCAAAGGGCAGAAATGTATATTGTTGAAACAGAAGATTCAGTGGCTTAAAATTTAACGAATGTTCAAGACACGACGAAATTTACAAGAGTTTTGGAGTTTCTGTTACTGTTGTCTCCATATCGTCCAAACTGGCGTATAACGTCATAATATGCTACAATTAATGACAGCTTGCGCATTAACGATGAGGTCTCTTGCCATCGTAAGAATTACGAGTACATTAACTCTGCATGTTGAACGCTACTAAGGATGCATTCAGCACTGAGGCACTAAATGTAATTCTCGCGATGATAAGGGAACCCATCGTTATTACACAAGCTCTCTAATGCCAAATGCAATTCTGGGATCATTTTGTTCAGAATCATCTCTGATGACCGTATCTTAATTCATGGGCATATTCAAAAATTCAAGCACGTAACAAATTCTTGGGGAATTCGGTCTTTTTTTTTATTTCACGATGGTAAACTTCAACAGCCACGTACTGTTGATTTATTACAACAGCCGCAGAAACAAGTAGACAAAGTACGAAGACAGTAAAATTACGGGTGACAACAAAAGCGATAAAGTTCAGAGTTTCCCTTAAACGTAAACATTAACGTAACGGTTACCTCAAAAGTTCAGGGGAGGGCTACATGATGTAAGTTTGCATTACACTGAGCAGCATTGTCTGGAGCTGGCTTTTTTTGGGTGGGTGGGGGGAGGCTCAGACTGTGTGTGTGGAATTACTGCGTTCCTGTAACTGTGCCGCTTAGAAGTAATAAATTAATAGTTAAATAAATAAATAAATAAATCTTTCAGTATTCAAAGTAAACTGAAATATCTCTATAAATTAATAAATAAATAAATAAATCTTTCAGTATTCAAAATAAACTGAAATATC